>OY755246.1:50162841-50762841 GCA_963576725.1 Azorinus chamasolen | reverse complement strand
TTAACCCTTTCCCTCATATAAACGTGCTTTCACGCTTTGCAAACAGAGTAGACCCAGATCAGACGGCTCCTATAGGAGCCGTCCGATCTGGGCCTGCTCTGTTTGCTAATGGAATTTGATAGTTCCATTTCTTTAGTTTCTAAAATGGCTACAATGTTCCACCTTTCATATTTCATTTCAACTATTTTGCCCATGAATATACAGAAATTTGGAATAAACATAGAACAGGGAAAGGATTAAATATCCAGAAATAAATGTGTTTAGTGTAGAGATGTTTTACTGTACAGCATGAGTGCTGCGTTAGACCCTCATATTATGATCAAATTATAGTTTTATTTATTACGCATTTACTGTATCTTTGGGTGTGTTTTTAAAACAGTACAAATGTAATGAAAAACAGATTGAAATACCTTTTTCGTCGGATAACTTTTGATGTGCGTAAATTCCACAGTTTCGCAGTTTTGTTCACTTGAAATATTGATCCGCCTTCTAATTCACTTTTCTATCAAAATCTTTATCGAAATTAATTTAAACAACTACGAACATTACACTCTCAATTTATGGTCTAATTTATTCAGTATCTGGCGATATTAAAATCCCTTCTCCTATCAGTTCATTTGTGCACAGTAACACTGAACAGTCATAAAGTTCAAACTCGGGTAGCGGAGTGGTTTATTACAGCAATAACTTGCTCCAGTAATCTATTTTAACCAGTATATGTTAGTGAACTCGTCCAAATATGAATGTTGAATGGGTTTATTTTTTACTTTGAGTGGTATTTCTGAAATGCTGTTTTGACGATGTGACCTATGGGAAATAAATCGAGATAAAACAACAACGCAGAATCTGATCAATGGGCTCTTACTGGAGACACTATAGACTAGGTCTACACTGTTTGCACGTGTCCTTACTAAGTGACCCTTACTCCAAAATACGCCTTTTTATACCACTGCAAATACAGTAGACCCAGATCAGACGGCTCCTGTAGGTGCTGAATGATCAGGAACTGCTCTGTATAGTTATGGAATAATACAGATATGATTCTACAGTTTCTACAGTGTCATGGCCAAATATCCAGTGTTCATAATTATGTTATTATAAAATTAATGTAATTAATATTCATGATGTCATTGTTTCTACATGAATAGAGTAAAGGGTTAAGGGACACTTGGTATACACCAAGCAAAACTGCTAAACCGTCACTTTCAACGTTCGATTTTAGAGAGAAAAGTACTTTAAAAAAGTCTTCATAATTTCAACACATAGTCCCTACCCTATTGTCTACCGATTTACACAAATTTAATTACTGTCTAATGACTAGGGAAGTAAAGTCTGTTAATTTTTTTCTGCAAGTGGCCCGCGTGCAAATTGTCTAATCAATTGTTGCACTTCTTTATGATACATGTAAAGCACAAGGTGACGGTTTAGTAATTTTGTACAGTGTATGGGTTCAAGCTTTGATAGATATCGATCATGAACATGTGGTGAGAAACAGATACAGTAGAGCCTATCTTAATCCTTTCCCTGGTGAATATTCATGTAGAAAATCAATACGTCATGAATATTAATAAGATTATTTTTTATAATGGTGCATGAACACATGACATTTCGGCTCAGGCAGAAGCTGTAGAATAAGATCTATATTACACTATAAGCAAACAGAGCAGACCGTGATCAGACGGCTCCTACAGGAGCCGTCTGATCTGGGTCTACTCTGTTTGCAGATGCGTCAAATTGCGCTTACACGACGGAAAGGGTTAAGCGGTTATCAAAAGAGGTATAAAACCTCGAGTTATTAGGTGTCTCATCTGGATCCAAACTGTGCGATATTGACATATTGTTTCCTTTTTTACACTCTATTTCAGATGTTCTACTACATGTATTCAGTTAACCAATACATGTAATCCAATGGCTCATGAAGGATTTGTATCTACACTGTTTTGTTGGGTCGTTTTCTTTTGTTGTTGTTGTTGTTGTATACGCCACTAAACATACACACGTGTACTATGATAGTACAGTAGAACTTGTCTTAAGAAGTCATCAAACAGAGTTCAAATAACGGGTCTGTAAGGCAGGAGGTAGCTTAATGCAAGTCAAAAGTAATACAGAAAGCTCCTATAGGAGCTTTCTGTATTACTTTTGACCTGCATTAAGCAACCACCTGCTTTTTAAAGACTCCTTTAATCAATAAAATGAATGACCGCTTAAAACATGTTCTACAGTATAAACCACACATTAAACCCTCAATCTGCTGAATAATTAAAACTGACCCCGCCATTTCTGCATATTAATTAAACAAACAATTGTATCGACACTGATGGCTGATGAAATTATTTTAATGACAAACAGTGCTAACGCTGCTCAAAAGATTCCCCTAGGAGCTCTTTGACCTGAGTCTACAGTGTTTGCAAAGATCATGTACACTCACTCGGTTCCCGCGCGAAGAGGCGTTTATATGAAGAAAGGTTAAGACATCGGCAGAGTGTTCTGATCAGGATCTACACTGTTTGCTATACCAGTAAATGTTAAAGGTTTTCACCGGCATATATGTTTTTCATTAACCACGCACTCACATGTGTCACGGATGGGTCCCAAGTTTTCTTTTAGACGAGCTTACTTTATATATTAAGGTTTAACCCTGTCCCTCATATAAACGTGTTTTCACGCATCTGCTCCTATAGGAACCGTCTGATCTGGGTCTGCAAGGTTTGATAATGTAATTCGATAGATATGTTGCTTAACTTTTTAAAAATAGCTACATTGTTCTACAATCAATATTTCATTATAACTATATTGTCCATGTATATTCAGTAGGTATTGAAATTTGGAATAAACATGGAACAGGGAAATGGTTGAACGTACAGTGACTGACTTTTTTGGATTAGATCGTCAGTACTGACCAAAATACAAGTTAATTGCGTAATAACAAAAGGGTGAATATACTCATATTCTAACTCTGTCTGGGGTTCTGTATATCTTTCTTTCTGTTTGTCTCTCTCTGTCTTTGTCTCTCTGTCCCTGTATGGATGTACGAGTATATATATATATCTGTATGTGTGGGTATGTGGGTCTGTGTGTGTGTCTCTCTCTGTATGTGTGTATGTGTGTGTGTGTGTGTGTGTGTGTGTGTGTGTGTGTGTGTGTGTGTGTCTCTCTCTCTCTCTCTTTATGTCTGTCTCTTTCCCTAACACCCCCTCTCTCTCAACTATCAAAATCGCCCATAGATTCTTTAAACGTGGATCCATGGTTTCAGTCTACAGAATGAATGAAAATATATAAACTTATGTTAGATTTGTTATTCGGTTAGAAATTTTAAAACGGATAACTAAATGACGGTATATATTCACAGAACGTAATAACTGTGTAACTGAGGATTAAATACGAGACAAATTATTCTGCAGTTATAAGACGGATCAAGCGTCTTAGTTTCACTTGAAATATTCCTATACAGTGGAGACTGTCTGATACTGTTTCACAGGCAGACAGAGCAGTAGTAACTAGCAGTCACTTTGCCAAAGGCTCATACAGAAATCGTCTTACATTGTATGACAGAACTGTTGATATCGGTTCTGTCTTATTCCATAAGCAAACAGAATACAGTAAAACCTCTCTATAACGGCCACTAAATTACATCAAGTATTTTGTGTTAAAGGCAGGTGGCTGCTTAAAGCAAGGCGAAAGTAAAACAGAACGCTCCTATAGGAGCGTTCTGTTTTACTTTCACCTTGCTTTAAGCGGCCACCTGTGCTAAATACCAAATAATTAACTCAATTTAGTGGCTTTAATGTATATCCTAATCAGACGGTTCCTACAGGAACAGTCTAATTTGGATCTACCATATTTATAAGGCATCGAATTACGTCTCTTGATCAGGTAGAGGGTCGAAGATCCCCAAAAACTATTTGTTGTTCGTTACAGGAAAACTGTCTCAGAATAAAGGAATTTAGACGTTTAAGGATAAAATAATGAGTGAATCTTTTTTTCTAAATTCGACATCGTCATTCATTTTATATAACGTTTTGTTGAAGTTAAGAGTGTGATATTTGATCTATCGAAAAAGTGTTTCTTTCAATGCTAGGGCAGAATGACCTTGTAAATATTCTGATAGATATTAATCGGAAGGTATAATGAAAACCCAAATTCAAAACGTGGATTGATTGACCCTTAATGTGAGGGAACCTTTGCAAACAGTGTAGATCAATATCAAAAGGATCCCAAAGGGCCTTTGTAATCAGGGTCTTCACTGTTGGAAATAGATACCAGTTTATTCTGTGCTAAAGTTTGATACATATGTTTTGTTTAATTAATATTCAGAATCGGCGGAGACAGTTTTAATTATTAAATAGATTAAAGGTTAACAAGAATGAAAAATGGGAGTTGTTGAACTCCTTTCAAGACAAGTAAGGGGCTAGCTCTATCTATAGCAGACGCTCTGTTGTTGTAACGTCTTCGGGCTCAAACAAAACAAAAAAAGGTTGGTTTTTTATCAGGAACCGAACTGTTAAAAATTAGATAATATCTTCCAAAGTATTAAAACCAAACAGACAATCCTTTTTTCTTCCATCGATTTCTGAAACACAAGTTAAGGATAAGAAGAGCCCCGGTGCGTTTACCTTTGGTCCTTTGTGAGACAAATTACTTCAATTAATCGATTTCTTATTCAAGATTTTTTGTGCCATAACTGTCAAGATATTTGTACTGTTAGCCTTAAAAATCTAAAAAAAAAATGAGTTACAGTAAAGTCTGGCTAAGGTGACCACATAATGCATAAACCCATTCCCTCATAGGCTATCTTAGACCCAACCTCGTTGAATGAATCTACCCAAAAGAAGCATTTACTAGAGAAAATGAACCTTTTAGAATTCCGTAGTTTTAAACCATTGTGATGAATAGAGAATTTGCTCCTATGGGAGCAAATGCTCTATTTATCACAATGGTTTCAAAAAGTGACTTTTACAGAGGCGTCAATAAGAAGAAATGGGTTAATGCAGGGCAAAAGTGGTGAAATCACATATAGGAACTATCTGCATAACTTTATTCTGCATTAAGCTATCACCTGTTTTAAAAATTTCAGAATTCTTCTTCGTTTGAGTGGTATTTACTGTATTTCGTTTGTATGTACAGTAGAACATGTCCTAGGCGGTCATTCATTTATTGAACATAGGATTCTTAAAAGCAGTTGGTAAGTTGGTAACTGGTTGCTTAATGCATGACAAAAGTAATGCAGAAAGCTCCTTTCTACATTAATTTGACCTGCATTAACCCATTTGCTCCCAGTGGATTCTTCCAAGCTTATATATTGGATTAGTCCATTTTTAAATTAAGGGATGCCTGGCTTAAAATTTCAATTTCGTTTAAATTTGTTTTATATTGAAATTCCTATCATCAAACTGTGTAGACTCTGATCAGACGCCGCATTATGCGGCGTCTGATCGGAGTCTACACTGTTTGCCTACGTCCCATATATGGGATCGTGGGAGCAAATGGTTTAAACTACCACCTGCCTTACAGGAATAATGAAACCTCTTGTTGGTGGTAGTTTTAAACAGGTTCTACGGTATATATGTGTGCCGAACTTAACTTTTATCCAGCTTAGACGGTTTATGCGGCTTAGTGCGGATTTGATTGCATTTGAAAATACCTTAGATCCAAATCAGACGGCTAGAGAGCTGATCAGAAAATGGTTCAATTATTTCATAAATAATGGATCCAATTTGTTTTAAAACCTGGTAGACAAGAGTTTAGCAGTTTAATACGTTTGTCTCCATATGCGAATAATGGATACTCTTTGAAAACAGTTTGAATCTAGATGAAGTAACCTTTCGTTACTTTCGTTATTCCGCCAGTGTTAGGAAAATAACTGAGGTGTTCCGAGTGGCTAAGTAACTCGGTTATTCCCGTTAACCTTTTGCCTGCTCAGAGCGACCAGAATGACATTTATAAATAACTTGGATCGAGATGAAAGCTGTTTGACACCCCATCAGAAGTTTCTCAAAATTTGATCGAATTGGGCATAATGGAAAATTGTAACAGGTCGGTGTTTAAGCAGGCTAAATGTTGAATTGAGAACATTTTCAGCGGATACAGTAAAATCGGTCTTAAGCGGCGATTAAAAAGAGGTCTCCTTAAGTTATGGGTATGTGAGGCAGGTGGTAGTTTAATGCAGGTCAAACGTAATACTGAAATCTCATATAGGAGCTTTTGTCCTGCATAAAGCAACCAGCTGCTTTTTAACACTCCTATTTTCAATAAATGAATGATCGCTTAAGACGGAATCAACTGTATAGGAATGATTCAGGAACCAACTCAAATAGTAAAAGATGGCCATGTTCCACTTATTATAATCCTATCATGGAAGTTAGTAGTATCAGATCATAGAGCAGTACATGTGTTATGAACTTTAGAGCCACTGCAGACACATAATCAAATCTATAATTATTCCATAAGCAAAAATAGTGCAGTCTCTGATCAGACTGCACTTACAGTAACCGTCTGATCTGGGTCTACTCTGTTTGAAAATGCGTCAAAAGTCGTGTCTTTGAGATAATGGATTATGTAATTCATCTATCTTATTCCATAAGCCATTTGTTGCTAACTGAACTGACCCTGATAGGAGCCATCTGACATGGGTCTACTCTGTAAAGGCGTCCATTGTAAAAGGGTTGATACAGAACCCATTATGATCATGTTTCGTGCAGAAGCGTATCATGACAACTGACTTTTCTGGTCAGCCTTTGCTATGTTTGCATAGAAGACAGGTAAAGCATATACAGTAAAACCTCTCTATAACGGCCACTAAAGTGTGCTAATTTGTTGGTATTTAGGGCAGGTGACTGCTTAAAGCAAGGTGAAAGTAAAACAGAACGCTCCTATAGGAGCGTTCTGTTTTACTTTCACCTTGCTTTAAGCAGTCACCTGCCTTTAACACACAATACTTGAAGTAATTTAATGGCCGTTATAGAGAGGTTTTGCTGTATATCTTATGGCTTTACCTGTCTTCTTTGCACACAGAGCAGATAAATATCAGTATTACAAATACATGTACATTAACCGTTAGCATGAATTGCAAATTTTCAACGAAAGAAAGGGTTTTCTAATCCAGACTCAAAGCAGACATTTGTCCAACTCTTTTATTTTCAAAGACACAGCCAGAATCGTCAGACAAGTTTGGATCCTTATGACATGCCGTGTTACTGATCTAGAACCATTGTTTAAAAACGAAAAGAACTATTGTTCACCTCGGAGGTGAAAAATGATTTAAAAGTACACTACAGTGGCAAAATTCTCTGTTAATGTGCTGCTCCCTGGAGTTGTCAATATTTTTACAGAGATAAGACGGATTAATAACAAGTTTTTCACAATCGAGCTTAGAGACCCATGCATCTGATAATACATGCAATTTTAGAAATATCAATATTTATGTACAGGACATTAACAGTCCGAGTAAAACGTTATTAATAGCAACACAGGTATTTGAAATTTACATGTAGATGTAATCCTTTGAACAATATGTAACTCTCGTCTGATAAAAAAAAAGTGTCGTCTGTTTAAATGCTCGAGTAAAAACGTGGTTCTTTTCTGCATTCAAAGGGTGCATCTTGCGTGCTAATTACAGTAAAACAATGTGACCACAATGTGAGTAAACAAAGGTAATATTAAAAGCAGGTGGTTTCTAAATGCAGGACGAAAGTAATGCAGAAAGCTCCTATAGTAGCTTTTTGCATAACTTTCGTCTTGCATTAAGCTGCCACCTGCCGTTTATGACCTATAATTAGACATCGTTTTTGGTGATTGCTTTTTATCTTGCATTAGGCTGCCATCTGCCTTTTATGACCCATAATTAGACAACTTTTTGGTGGTCGCATTAGAGGGGCTTTAGTTTGAAACCATTGTGATAAATGGATAAATTAATGCTCTATTTATTACAATGCTTTCAAGAAGTGGTTATTACAGAGGCGTAGAAAGGCGTATGTATGGAGGAAATGGTTAACCCATTACATCCAGAATGATTATGGATGTACAGTAAAACCTCTCTGTAGCGGTCACTAAATTGTGTTAATTATTTGGTATTTAGGACAGGTGGCCACTTAAAGCAAGGTGAAAGTAAAACAGAACGCTCCTATAGGGGCGTTTTATTTTCACATTGCTTTAAGCAGCCACCTGCCTTTAACACAAAAATGTAATTTAGTGGCCGTTAAAGAGAGGTTTTACTGTACATATGAATACAGGAAGTTTTGGCCATGGCAGAAACTGTAGTCAGATTATTATACCTTAAGAAAACGGAGCAGACCCTGATCAGACAGTTTCTTTAGGAGCTGTCTGATCTGGGTCTATTCTGTTTGAAACGGCGTTAAGGGTCGTATCTAGGAGTTAAAACATGAAAATCAGAACGTGATTGAAGGCACACGTGGACTTGTAATAAACATGCAAACAGACACCGTGTTATCCAACGACAGAAATAAAACATTTTCTAAAGGCAATGTTTTTTTATTTACCCGAGTACAAATTGCTTATACATTGTACTAATAGGCGTTAATTATTTTGACTGAAATTCAAGTCCTTTCTCATCACTTATACATTGAATTACTCTTTTATCAAAACAGAATTTTAACTAGGTTCCCCTTACCATTAAATTTTAAAATGCCTTCATATCCCACATAGATAATTATAATTAGTCGTGACTCCAATGCATCTACTGATATTTGATTTTTAAAGCGGCACTTAAGGAAAAATGTGACACCAGGATGTGACAGTTATAGGCAATATTGAAGATTTTTTATTCTTTAACCCTTTCCCTCATATAAACGTGTTTTCACGTGTTTGCACAGCCTCGACTCTTTCGCTGCCTAATGCAAAGTTTGAATCCAGATGAGACGCCAAAAAATGCAGGTGGTCGCTTAATGCAGAGGAGTATTTTGCTTTTTGCATTACTTTCGTCCTGCATCAAGTTCATATAGTTTTTTTCACGCTTTTGCAAACAGAGTAGACCCTGCTCAGGATCCGATAGCTGTCTGATCAGGGTCTTCCCGGTTTGCTTACGAAATTCCACTATAGTTTCTACAAATACCAACATTTCCTGCGCACATATACCATTATAAAAAAATCGGCCAATAAATATCTATGATGTCATTATTTCTGACAGATATTCAACAGGGAAATGGCTGGTCGGCTGCTCTGGAGAGGTGTTTTAGAGATGTTCTAGCTTTGTTCAAATGAAACTTTATCAATGATGAAATACTTTTTTGTAAGCTAAAAACAAGTAAAACTTGAACTGTTTTTGATACAAAAACTGGTGTCTCCATCGACAAAATTTTCTATGTAAAAATTTCGAAGTCCAAAATTATCAAATCGGAACAGGAATAAAATACAAAATTTATGCACAACTAGTCTTGGTGCTGATCAATCCTATGAGGTTTCATGAAAATCTGATCAAAGGTTTTGGAGATGCAGCGCACAAATTCAAATCGGACGGACGGACAGACAGACAGACGGAAGTAGCGCACAAAAACAATATGTCTCCCCATTATACTGGGGGAGACATAATTATGACATATTTAACTGTTGGGAAAACTGAAACATGGAGAACATTGGTGTTGTTTTTTTCAATTTATTTGATGAATACTACCGTGGCAAAAATAAACGCAATACATTTGGACCATCACAAGCTTTCCAGAAGCTCCTCCCCAATCTGTACACAGACTCGTCAACAAGTAATACCGTACAACCTTATTAAAGCGACCACATAGAAAAATTTCTGCTTTTAATCTTGAAATAATCCTTTCACTTATGTTTTTTTTTTTAAAAATTCATGGCTGAGTATCTATTACTGAAATTTATAATGGCAAACAAACAATGGGGATGTTTTGGTCATGGCAGAAACCAAAGAATCATATCTATATTATGTCATAAGCAAACAGAGCAGATCCTGATCAGACGGCTCCAACAGGGTCTACTCTGTTTGAAAAGGCGTATTTATGTAGTAAAATGTCAAGCTACCATTTTTCCTTATTGCAGGCACCACATTTCTAAGTAGTCACTTTAAAGGGGTTTTACTGTACACTATAAGCCACCTACAACTAAACAATACTACATCATGATTAAATGAGACATTTACTGATCACCTCTTTACATAACTTTTATCGGCCATGTCATTGATAAAAGGACCCCTACACAAAACCCCAACCTGCAATCTCACTGGAGATGCTGCATCTAATTATGTCAAAAAGACTTCGCAATGACACTGGACTTGGGTGCAGAGCTCCTAATAGGAAAATCCATGAAAAAATAACTTCTACATTTCTCCCACTACATCCTACCTTCTCGGTACACATCAGAATTGTCTCTCTGGGGCAATTCTAATGTTCAACAAGACAGGATTTAGTGGAGAAGTAAGACACTTGAACAGAAAGCAGAACCCTAATCTGGAGCTCTTAAAGAGTACCGCTGGTTACAATGAGAGACAACCTATAGATGACAAGCAGCTGCACTAGCAAATAAAAAACTGTGTTCGATTCGGATCTGCAGCGCGTTAACCCTTTACTCCATGAATATTTATGCAAGATATAACAACATCATGAATATTAATTAGATTAATTTGCTATAAAAGCACATGGACACAGGGATTTTTTGGCCATGGCAGAAACTGTAGAATCATATCTATGTTATGCCATAAGCGAACGGAGCAGACCCTGATCAGACGGCTCCTATAGGAGCTGTCTGATCTGGGTCTACTCGGTTTGCAAAGGCGTATTTATTGAGGAAAGGGTTAATGGCTGAGTTCTTTTTCCAATGGTATGGCACATACCACTTTGACTATTTATGAACTACAAGTACAGTGTAATACAATAACACTATATACCCTATATATTCGGACACTTAACAGTTTGAAATGCAAAAAAAATCCAAGTCCGCTTCATTTTTGATACATGTACATGTAACTTTAAATTAGACCAACATAGTATAGTAGCAAATAGTGAAGACCCTGACCAAACTGAACTCTTCAGGAGCAGTTTGTTCTGGGGCTACACTAGTTGGCTCAGTTTGTCCTAATACTAAGGGTAATTATGAGGGTTTATTTATAATAATAGACCATCATTTCTGATGAAATGTATATTCGCAGAGAGATCTTCCAAGCACCAATATATGTACTTTTAACCCTTTACCCGATGGATATTCAAGAAATAATGAATTCATGAATATTAATTAGATTAATTTTTACAATTACAATGGCACAGTAATGTTTTACCATGGTAGACATTGCATAATCATCTATATAATTCTAAAGCAAACTGAGAAGACCCTGGTCAGATGGCTTCTGATATGGGCATGCTCTGTTTTTTAAAGGAATTAGAGGGCATCAAATAAAGGGTTAAGCTAATAGTATGTTGCCAAGCAATGGTTAAAGATACAAATCAGCTCTGTGAAATTCACAAGTAAACCAGGTTTTTGAATTAATGCTTATAATTTTGTTGTTCTTTTTTTGCTGAAGAAATATAAAAATATGAAAATGAAGATCATAATTGCATTCTTAAATTAAACACTGAGAAACAATTATGTTACAAAAGAACAGAGTCATTAACCTCGTGATCTCTAAGTTAGCATTTCATTACTTCGCAAGCAGCAAAAAGCACAATAGGTTCTTCTTAACCCTCTCCCCGGTGACAACAAACAGTGTAAACCCAGATCAGACAGCTGATCATGTAGGAGCCATTTGACCAGCGTGTTTGTTTATAAAACAATACAAATCTAATTTCAAATATGACTTAAGATCTCATGAGCTCCAAAAAATTACATTCATCGTCTATGCTGAGTATTCTGAACAAAATCAACTTTTATACATCTATTATCACTTGCAGAACACCATACAAACTGGATAAATAGTGCTTATTCAATCAGACTTCCCAATGTAAAGATGACATTTTTTCAAACTTTCAATAACCCTTTCAACACTAAAAACCTTTTGTCTGCAGAAAAATTCATCTACTTTAATTCTCGAAGTACATCTCAAACCTGACAAAATGAAGGCTGATCTAGGTGAACAGTTTGTGAACACAATAGGAAATGGTTGTTTAGACTGCATAGTAACAAAGTACAGTCTAGCACACAAGATCTTCATTTTCATAAAAATTTGCTTTTCAACAGTACCTGTTGTATACTGTATTCTAAAATCCTAAAGTTTCAACCATGGTCTAAATATGGAAAATAGTATTCATAAAGCAAAATGCAATGTATGTGATGAGAATTCAAATGAAAAATACAAAATGTAAATAACAGACTGTAAATTGTGATATCTAAGCTTCAAAAAAGTTCTAATCCCAGTTCAAGAGAGTATAATCTAGTTCAGATATGTCTGTGCTCTGGGCCAATCAAAAGTACTGTGATTGTGATATACAATACATTGCCCAAGAGTCATGGAAATTTTCATATTTGTAAGAACTGTACTGATTTACAGTCTATTGTTTTTATTTCCTCAATCTAAAATCAGTAGATTAATTTAAACAGAATCCCCATTGAATATTCATGTAAGAAATAATGACATCATGAATATTTATTAATAGTAGATTTTTTATGACATATATAGGATTCATTGGTATTGGTAGTAACTGAAGAATCAGATCTATAGAACTCCATTTAAGCCAAACGATCAGATGGCTTCTACTGGAATATCTCATCTGGATCTACTCCGTTTGCAAATGGCGTAAAGGTGTATTTATGGAGTAACGAGTTTTCTGCAATACATTTACTTACATTTCAATGCATTTGCTAACTGAGTGGACTCAGATCAGAGAGCTTCTGTAGGAGCTGTCTGACCAGGGTTTGTTCTGTTTGCTTAAGGAATAACACAGTTCTGATGTTATGATTTCGTGGTAGTCAAAATATTCCACAGCTCATATACCAGATTAAAAATCTTCTGACAGCTAATACATGTTCATGATATATCATAATTATTTCTGACATAAAAATTCATCACATTAAAGGTAAAGCTACCATCTGCCTTGGGACTTCATTCAAGAGGCCACTTTTGAGATGTTCTACTGGAGAAACTGTAGATCATATCTTTCTACAATTTATCATTTAATAAGTAAATTTGAATTAACAGATTAATTATGGAAAATTATGGAAAAGTACTAGTCACATTGTGATAAAACACATACAAAGATTGAAGCACCTTTATTGCCCCCCCCCCCCTCCCTAACAAGCCTGTCTGGCATTGGTATATGTTAGCTGGCATACATTTCAACAACAACATATTTTACTTAGTGCATTTTATCTAAATTCTTGATTTTTAAACTCATTCTCAACACTATAAATTATAACTGATTAATAATAGCAGATCTTATCACTGATTTTTTTTCTTTTCCGTATCTTCTACACACAAAAAAAACCAACAGTGCAAAACAAAAAACATAAGCACAGATATAAATAATGTATCTAAGAGATCTTCATTTGCAAAGTAAACAGGTTCCATTTAAGTTCGAATTAGCTCTTTTCACTGAACTGTAATACTCCTCCAGTCTCTACCTCAATCTACCCTGTTTCAAGCCCATCATCACATGCACAATAAATTCACAAATCTTCGAATCTGTCTGAATTTTCTCATTTGATATCTTTGATGTTCCTAGTCTGTGAATATTGTTTTCAATTTTGGAGAAGGGGTCTGTAACAGTATTATAGTTATCTTCATTTTTCAGATTTTTCCTCTTCCACCATTGAAGTTTGTAACACTATTTAATATCTTATGAAACAATTTTGATATTTCTGACACAATATAAAAGTACAAAATGTAAATTCAATAAATGACTTTTTTATGCTATTTTTTTCACTACATAATAAAATGTTTGTTTTTGGTTTTTCCAAGTCAATTTTTCATACACAATAAAGAGTATATATATGTACACACAGCATGCAAGTATTTAATTCTATTTCACTCATCAAGGATATCTAAGCCTTTGATAAGACACATTTTTCCTCTGTACATCTCCATAGTAACACTTTTTCCTTGATTTTTTTCCACTAGACAAACTTCCATCCTCTATTCCATTCAATGGTATGGTATGAATTGCCTAGCAACCATATTTCTTTAAATGGAATCACAATATTGGACTACTGTATCACAACACAACATCTATTCATAGAAGTTGGTAAATCCCATGTGTTTAGTCCTCCTCTTCTGATTCAGCCTCAGCCTCTTCTAACCATGTCAACCACTGGTTCACCTGTAAAGACATAAATGTGCAAGTTTAACTATTTCCTTCATATAAATGCTTTTCCTTGCCTTTGCAAACAGAGCAGACCCAGCTCACCTATAAGAGTAATCTGATCATGGTCTGCTCTGTTTGCTTTCTACCAATACCAAAGTATTCTGTGTACAAATGCCATTATTAACCCATTACCTCATAAGCTATTTTTAGATACAACCTCTTTGAATAAATCTACCGAAAAGAAGCATTAACTAGAGAAAAGGAATTTATTTTTAGAATTTATTGTGATAAATAGAGCATTTGCTCCTATAGGAGCAAATGCTCTATTTATCACAATGGTTTCACAAAGTGACGTCTACAGAGTCGTCAAAATGAGGGAATGGGTTAAAATGCTCTTATAAATACTCATGTCATTATTTCTTACATGATTGTGAAGTGTTAACATGTATTATTTCTTACATGAATAGAGTCAATAGTTAACATGTAATGATCCCCTTGATATATACAGTGTATGTCTTACTGACTGACGATCGTCCTGATATCCACTGCAATGGAAAGAATTCAATAACCACTTTAACATACCTGGAAGAGTGCTTTCCCTTTCCCTGGGTACTCATCATTCACTTCCTCCTTCCATTTGAGGAACACATCTTCCTCTATGACTTCCATATCATACAGGTCCATAAACAACCTGAGCATCATACCTAAAATATCAAGATGAATTTTGCCCATTTATAAGGGAATAAAACACATTTGCATCATTTTGAATGGGATTAACCCTTTCCTCCATAGGCTATTTTTAGACCCAACCTCTTTGAATGAATCTACCCAAAAGGAGCATTTACTAGAGAAAAGTAAATTTTTAGAATTTTGTTGTTTGAAACCATTGTGATAAATAGTATAAGAGCAAATGCTCTATCACAATGGTTTCAAGAAGTAGTTATTACAGAGGCATAGAGAGGCGTATTTATGGAGGAAAGGGTTAATAAAACATGCCATTTTAGAAGAAAGTCCAATATTAACTACAATAGAACTCCTCTATTCATTATATGAATAAACAAAGACGTCTTTAAAAGCAGGTGGCTGCTTAGTGTAGGATGACAGAAATGCAGCAAGCTCCTGCAGCTTTCTGCATAACTTTCATCCTGCATTAAGCAACCACCTGCCTTCAATACCAAGACCTAACCATCAAAATACAGGTGGTAGCTTAATGCAGACTGAAAACAATGCAAAAATATCCCCTAGGAGTTTTCTGCATTGCTTTCATTCTGCATTAAGCAAACTATCTGTGTATAAAATGCAAGAAGCTCCTTTTAAAAAATGCAATGCCCGCAGGAGTGTTTATTAGAGATTATACGGTAGTCACTTTACCTTTCGGGAAATCATTGTTATGGCAGAAGACTTGGGAGGCGTAGAGGCAGTGCATCTGCAGGTCTGTCTTGTCCTGAACGAACATCTGTAACACTCCCTGTAGAAAAAAAAATAAGTACAGTAATACTTGAATTCTAACAAGCTGCCATCTATCTGTCTGAAAGACCTGCACTGATACTAATTTTAATGTGCTGTTTAGATGGGTTTTACTGTATACTATCTGAAAGTCATGCAAGTAAGTACAGTAAAACCCCTCTAAACCGGAATTCTAGGAGAGAAGAATTTAGATACTTTAAGACATGTGGCTGCTTAATGCAGGGTGAAAGTCATACAGAAAGCTCCTAGAGGAGCTTTCTGTATGACTTTCACCCTGCATTAAGCTGCCACCTGTCTCCAAGATCGATATTTATGCCAAATTCAGCTTCCGGTTTAGAGGGGTTTCACTGTATACCATTTGATATTCTTGGTTGCTCTTGAACATCTGTTCAAACTGTGTCATCTTCAAACTGTGTCACTCTATTCATGCCTATGTCAGCAGACAGTACTACATTGAACGGCAAAAAAAATCATCTATCGATATAATATGAACCTCAAATATATTTCTACAAAAAAATATTCTGTTTTATCACTGTAATATCATTTCCTACCGTCATTTTCTTGAGGAGCTGTTTTTCCTTCTCCTGCAGTGATTTCTCTGGGTTTGTAGACTGCTCTATGTTAATGCCAAGGGTACTCTGACCGGTCACATAGCGAAGTATGCTGAAAACAGGTAACAAAACACATGACTCATGTCACACAAAAATGGACTCTTAGGGGTGGTGCAAGTACAGAAAGTTTTGCTTTAGAAATGCAAGGTCTGATCAGAGTTTACACTAATTAGTACTTGTCAGTATTAATCCTTTGAAAATGGGAACGAATTGACTGTCATTTGCAAAGGATATCCAGATCAGAGGGCACCTAGGAGACCTCTGATCTGGGACTGCATTGTTTGTCATTCAAAATCCCCTCACAAATGACATCCTTATAGAGAATGAACTCTACCTTTAAACAGTGATGGATTATTGCACTCAGCGTTGAAAGAGTTAACAACATCATCCAACCTGATGTTGACCATAATCAGAGGCTTTATATCCCACACAACAACTGATCTTAGTCTAGATTGTTTACAGTTTGCAAGAACTTAAAATGTTTACAGTTTGCAAGAACTTAAAATGCTGTGACTCTTTTGGAGAGTCTTAGATGTACAAATACACTAGAAGTCCTCTTAACCCTTAGCCTGCTATAAAAATGATATTTGCTTAAACTCTGGACTGTAATAATTTTCACTTACTAGTGATTTGCTCCAGCTTTTCAGAAACTATTTATATAATATCAAACAGCTTGGATCCAAATTACTTGGTATCTCATCAGAATCCAAGCTGTTTGCAAATGCCAGCTATGTCGTGATTAGTAAGTGAAGGGTTAACAGGATCAGACAATGGTCTATACTGTTTGACAATATTCAGTACCTGTACTATTTTACCATCTACCTGACAGTAGACCCTGATAAGATGCAATTCATTTCATGCTTTAGGCTTATCTGGATCAACACCATTTACTATTAAAGGACATCTTTCTCCTAGAAGGCCAGATTATTTATGTACTTTGAAAGAATTTCAGAAATTTAATAACCATCATGATACAAGACAAAATCAAAATAATGCTATTTCCATTCTGAATATCTGCCCTTCGATTTACAGCAAAACGTATCTAAACCTGCATGTTAGTAAAGAATAATCTAGATATTTTCATTCAGATGGCTGTTTAATGTAGGATTAAAGTCAAGCAGAAAGCCCTTAAGGAGACTTGTGTATGACTTTCACCCTGCATTAAGCTGCCATCAGTCTTAGACTTACACTGATACGGTTTTGAATGTTCAGTTTAGAAGGGCTTAACTGTATTTTCTAATTTTTCTTTGAATATCACATTTTAAACAATTTTCAAATTGTAGTCTTACAGAAGACTGTAATTAATTTGCACTGTAAGACAAATCAATTTGCAATTTTGAGTCCAAGTACAAAGTACACATTAAAATTTCAAATGTTAACAGAAATTAGGTTCTGAGGATACCTTGTGGTGAGTATATGTATAAAGCCTGGAGAGTGGTGGAGATCAGTGCTGACTTTGTCCTTTACCCACTTGTACACAGCTGTGGCTGAGGGCTCCACCTGGATCTGCTTCCAAAGTTCAGACTGCACACGGAGAAGTGGGAACATAAAGCTCAGGCCACGCTCCTCCAAAATTTCCATCATACGCTCCTTGCTGCGGTCAACCTCTGGAAGGGTAGAATAAATAGAAGTACATTAATCCTTTACTCCAATAAATATGCCTTCCTACGCCTTTGCAAACACAGTAGACCCAGATCAGGGTCTGCTTATTTTAAAATATGATTCTACAGCATATAAACGCCTTTTCACCCCTTTGCAAACAGAGCACACCAGATTAAAGGGCCCCTACAGGATCAGGCTGTGCTCTGTTCTCTTATGAAATTAAAATAGATCTAACTCTACCGATGAGTCAAATACCAAAACATCCTGTGTACATGTCTAATGTCATAAAAATTCAGCTAATAAAAATTCATGTCGTAATTATTTTTACATGAATATTCAAAAGGGTTAAACAAAATGTTTGTACTGTATGACACAATTATATTTATTCTTCCACTCCTCAGTTAATAAATTGACTTTTTCTTTTCTAAACCACTCACCTGGTAACATATTCTGCAAGTCCATTTTACTCTCATTAAAAATGTTCACTAGCCAGTCTTTGTCCTTGAGACGGAGCATCTGCTGTAGACATATGAGGAACAAGGGGTAGTAGGCACCTTGCTTCATTGGCTCTGTCAGGTCTATCAGCGTGATGATGTTATCTCGGACAGCGTGGGCTGCAAACACAGCTACGTATGTCTTGATCAGAGGAACATCAGTCTCCAAGTCGGACATCTGATCCAAGACTGCCTTGAATGCCTTTGGAAAAATACATAGAAGACGTTTGATTGCTGAATAATGCCTAAAACTTAACAATGCATAAAATAAAATGTTCAAAGGAAACACATGGCAACTGCTGGCAGTGTGTGACAAAAAAGGGATGTAAAATGTATGACAAACAATGGAGAAATGTTCACCAAGTGTCGCTCTGATATAGCAAGTGACACAAAAAAATAGCAAAATAAATAGAAAAGTAAATTCTGCCATCTCAACTATTTCTATTACAATGCATTCATAAACTGGAATTGCAGTCAGATCCTACATACCATGTCTTGAACTCAAAACCAATCTTTCCTCAGAGAAAAATAGTGTAGTTCAGATATCACCAGTTCATGATGAAATTAATGTAAAATGATTTTATTTCTGACTGATCTACAAATTCTATTTTTTTAAATCTATATGTATCTAGTACTTACATCCATAAAATGAGTTGATGTGATGAGATTCTCGGTCTTCATAGCTTCCACCAACTTCATTACATTCTCTCTGTCTGAGTCTACAAGCAAACAGTCATACAAAAACTGTCAACAGTAACAAAGGAGGAGGTGTATACAAGAATTCTTACCATAGAATGGATATACCTACCAAAACTTTGATAAATATCTGGATCCATATGAGACGAGTAACTTAGTAACTCTTCCAGATCCAAACTGTTAACAAACATCAGTTTTGTTGAAAAGAAATAGAAGACAATATACTATAAAGCCATAAATATTTTTATAGCAAAAATTGTCAGATTAAACATCTAATATATAAACTGTAAATGCAGGAAGTGACCGACTGTAACCCTTTCTCTAATGAATATTTATGCATGAATTGATCACTTCAATATTCATTAACTAAACAATAATTTGTAAGTTAAAATTTTAAAAGGGAGATGTTGACTTTATAGATAAATATTGTAGAATCAGTTCAACATAATTTCATAAGCAAACAGAGAAGACCCTGATTTTTTACTTAAAAATGATGACATCATGAATATTAATTTCAAAAATTGCATATAAACACATGAGTATTTTGCCAATACTAAAACTGTACAACACGATCTATATTATTCCGTATAAAGTAAACAGAGCAGATCCTAATCCAGAGCTACAGAAAAACATGCATACCCAAATGCTAAAATCGTCATTTCTCCACCAAACCAAATACTGATCACCCTTTAGAATCGTCTCTTCTTCTAAAGAGTGGTCACAGTATAGTGTTTGGTGGAGAAATAAAGGAGATATTCTTGAAAAAGGTTTAAATTTACGCATCTTATCTGGACCACTGCTAATCAGACCGCTCCTTAACACATTATCCCCTAGTGACGCATTTTTGCGCATCTATAAGTCACTTTATGAAACCATTGTGATAAATAGAGCATTTGCTCCTATAGGAGCAAATGCTCTATTTATCACAATGGTTTCAAACTACAAAATTCCAAATTTTTCCTTTCCTCTAGTTAATGCTCCTTTTCGGTAGATAAATTCAAAGAGGTTGGGCCTAAAAATAGTCTAGGAGAGAATTAGTTAAGAAGCCACCAGATCTTTGTCTACTCTGTTTGCAAAGGTGTAGAAAGGGGTCTTTATGGAGTAAAAGGTTAATGTCTGCTTCCTTTGCACATCATACAAAACATACATATAAATGGCAAAATTTCTGGTGTCTACACTACATACCAGTCTTGTCAATAGTTGTCGTCATCATATCTGTCAGTATTTCTGGCATAAATCTGTAAATAAAAGAGCAAGTTAAATGAAACATTAAACATGTACATTTAGTTAGCATTTAACCCTAATCACGCTATTAATCACAAACTGACTCACATTTGTAAACAGCTTAGATCAAGATGAAACACTGAGTAACTTGGCGTTCCATCAGGATCCAAGCTGTTTGACACTCGGTCAATAGTTTCTCAAAAGCTTGATCATTTCTGAGGTAATCAAACTTGCATCAGATCTGTATTGGAGCAGATATTATTTTTTCACAGCATGGATTAATGTAAACACAAGCTTTTATTTTACAATACTTCAATTTAGAATACAATTTCACAAGCTTTTACCTCAAAATACTTCAGTTTAGAATACAATTTCAAAGTAATTTTGCATGTTTTACAGATATAATGCAATATTAAATTAGAAATAATCATCATTTATTGTGTTTTATTCCTATACATTCATTAATCCTCCTTTTACGTTGGCACTCTACATTACCATACTTACAATGTAAAACATGATCCACAAATAATCAGACCAAAACTGGTATATTAAAGGCAGGTAACATTGGCGAACACACAATTTACACATGTATTTTTTTACCCTTACATTTACAACAAATATAATTTTATCTACCTTAAACTTAGACAAATAGTGCTGATCCAGACCAAATTACTTCTTTAGGAGCAATTTGATCAAGGTCTGCACTATTTCCTTCAATGTCAGATTGTCAGTCTAATTTAAAGTTATCAAAATGGTATTAAATTACATCATTTAGCTTTATCAACTAATGGAGAAGGGTAAATAGGGTATTTTAATTTCTATGACTTACTTTTTTGGAGGGCTGGCTTCCTTTATAATGGCCACAGCTTCCTCCATAGAACCCCCTTCAAGGTACTCATTAACAGCACTTTTCTGAAAACAGGAAGAACTCCACTTGTAAAAACAAAATGCAAGGTGGAAAACAGCAAAGCCATCTACAGCCACTCCTATGCTATTGGTTGAGCCCAATTTAACCTGGCTTTAGACTACAAATATTCTAAAACAAAATGTGCATGGCTACAACAAAAAACTTCCAGTACATTACATTTAGTGTAGATATGGAATCGATGGCAATTTTCAAATGCTTCGCACCATGAATATATCCGACCCAACTTTGCTAATTGGAAAGGAAAACGAGAATCAGTTACTGACATTTACCTAAAAATCACCGGAATGGTACAAGCTACTATGGGTGCCAAACCTACATCGGAATTCCTTTTGTAAATTCGCCACTGCAGACATTTGTCAACAATCTCCACATTTTACAAGTCAACTTTAGTTGAGACAAGAAGGGCAAACATAGTCTGACAATAAATATATTTCTGCAATTTCCTATATATGCGTTTTCATACACACAATTTTGAGTTTCACATGTGTTTTTGTATGAAAATTGTGCGTGAAAACGCACTGGAGAAGGGTCAAGATACAGACTTTTATAAGTAATTTAGATGATCTCTGAAAGCCATTTTCTCCAACAATTTCTTATATGGCACATAAAATACTTACAAGCAGTGTTCAACCAATGACACACAAGTTGATATTCTGCAATTAATAATACAGTGTCACAGCTGTGTACATATTTTGTATGATTAAACATGCAATATCCAATATATTTGACTTACCACAATTTTCTCTACTTCATCCTTCTTTGGCTGTTGTGACTTTTTCTTCACAGGGTTCAATTTTTCTTTGGGTACCTCTTTTATTGTAACTGCAGCCTGCAACATACATATTTATATTACTTATTTTTTAACTTAACTCTTTACTCCATGAATATTCATGTTGGAAAATAATGACATCATGAATTCAATTATTTTTATATTGATTTTTATATTGGCACATAGACACTGAAATTTTGGTCATAGAAATATTCTATATCTTTTTATATGCCAACAGAGCAGACCCTGATCAGACGGCTCCTTCAGGAGCTGTCTGATAGTATCATACAGGCCTACCATTTTAAAAGGTATAGAAAGGCGCCATTATGGAGGATACGGTCAATACCATGTCAAATATAAAATGGAATGGATTGTAAGATAAAGTAGCATTTGAAAGTCCATTCCAATTCTATAAGCAGAGTGAGAAACAATATCCTTAATCCAAAACATACCTACACTACACAACCATAATTATTCTACGCAACCTATAAAGAATGAATGAAGAAAAGCTAACGAATATGGTCACAATATTTCTTGCCTAACTATGAGTTTGAAGCAGCCCAACTGAAGTTACTGAACTAAGACATTCACCAATCTAATAACCAGGTTCAAATTTAATAGTTGAAAGACTGGTTAAAGGTTTAAACAAACAGGTAATTGGACTACAATTTCTATACATATAAGGCAGGTGTACCTGTTTCGCTAACAGTGGGTTGAGATTGCTTGCTCTCTGATCACCCATGAACTGCGAGCCAGACATCATGGGTGGTCCAGTGACTGGCGCCGACTGTGCAGACTTGGGTAGCATCGTTGGCACACTGGGTCGCAATGCTGTCATAAAGTTCCTGTTTGGCCGAAGATTGATCTCCTCCTTAACAAGTGGTGGAGGAGGCACACTGGTGTTCGGCAGTGGAATTGGCATCTGCCCATCTTGCATCATCATCATGGCCTGCTGCTGTGAGGGTGGCCCTGGTTGAGGGGCCACAGGTCCTGGCTGACCCTGTTGCTGCTGTGTCTGCTGCTGCTGTTGTAGTCTAGCAAGTCGAGGTGGCAAGGCTGGAGAAAAGAATCAAAACCAATGAAACTTTTACCTATTATGCAAACTTCTGTACCCAAAGCCTTCTCTGCATGCTTTTATAGTCTGGTTTTTGAGAAACCTTTATCTTTCAGGTAAACAGTTATGATTTATATCAGATGTAGAGCAATTTGGCTATGATCTATAATCCAGCTGCTTGCAAAAATCAAGCTCTTTTCAAGATTAATATACTTATAAACCCTTTTCTCCATAAATACCCCTTTTTATGCCTTTGCAAACAGAGTGGACCCAGATTGGACAGCTCCTGTAGGAGCCGTCTGAGCATGAGTTTACTCTATTTGCTTATGAACTACAAATCTGATTGTATATTGTCTGCCATAACCAGTTACAGGTGTCATAAAAATTCAAGTCATATTCATGTCATTATTTCTTAAAAAGGCCTGGGGGGGGGGGTGGGGGGGGTGGGGGTTAGTAACGCCGACCAAAAATAGGGGTACTACCGACACAATTTTAATTTTTTTACCCCCCTAAACGAGAGAATTAAAATAAGTCAGAGACCCACAGTCACTAGATTTATATTTACCTTGCCACCCACCACCAAGAAAACTGAAATTTCTGGTTTAATAGTACTTTCTAGTGTTTTTTTACCCCTCAAACTTTGACAAGTTTTACTATAAATATGAATATGCTGTTTTATGCATATAGCATTTGCGACTAAATTGTTTTCTGCATGCAAATCATATTGACAGCATATATTGTTATTCTGTTATATGTAATTCGATGACAAAAATTATTTATTGTAAAGTTCCAGTGTTTCCAAAACTCCAGGAGCCTCAGCAGGACCAAAATTTTGGCTGTGTGCAAGATATGGAAGAATTTTCTGTCAATGAGACAACTGATACCATTTGTCAGAAATGCAGTGAAAATAGTCTGCTTTAGATTTAAATCTAATTAAAATACACTAATCTTGATCAGACAGTCTCATTTAGATATAGAATCGATGAAACGTTTTCAAAATCAGTGCCCCTACGTCTTTAAAATTTTTGCCAATCTAATCTCTGGATAACCCACTGTGTGTACACAAGGGTTTAGTATTGTGCTTTAGCCGGGCTGTTTTATTTTTGTGTGGCATTTCCTGCTCGACTGTTTTATTTTACTTTCCTTCTTTGTCTGTATACAATTCTGTCAGACCAAATGAATGTCTGGTAGGTCCTGAATGTATACGTGAATCTGCATGATACTTTGTTGTATCTTGTGCCCAAAGTTTCTGTCAGAATACTGATTGAATTACCGTATTTAATCCCCCCCCCCCCCCCAATTGAAATATGTAATAACACCCAATACAACACAATTACAATTGAAAAAATCGCCCCACCAACACAAATTTAACTCTTTATCACCCCCCACCCACAAAATTTTAATTCATCGACGTTCCTACCCCCCCCAAGGCCTTTTTTCCTGGAACAGCCCTTAAATGAATATTCATGGAGAAAAGGATCAATACACACATCAGGATATATGGAACTGTGATCACAAGGATAAATGGAAAGTATAATGCGTACCTAGCAACTTAAGCATCAGATCTGATGGCATATAATTCATACCTAGCAACTTAAGCATCAGACCTGACGGCATGTAATTCATATCTAGCAAACTTAAGTATCAGATCTGGCAGCATATAATTAATACCTAGCAAATTAAGTATCAGACATGACAGCATGTAATTCATACCTAGCAACTTCAGCATCAGATTTTTCAAAGTTAATCTGAAGCCTTTCCATAATAATTACTATTTCCTTTGTCAAAAAAAGTACAAAACAAGTTTGTATTCAAATATATTTCATACCTAGCAACTTCAGCATCAGATTTTTCAAAGTTAACTTGAAGCCTTTCCATAATATAATTACTTTTCCTTTGTCAAAAAAAAAGTTCAAAACAAATTTGTATTCAACATGAATAGCTAAGCATTATTTAATTCACTTGCAATACTAAGCTTCACTTACATTGTTTTTTCTGCTGTTGCTGGTATTGCTGGGTTTGCTGCCCCTGTTGCTGAGGGGACAGCCGGCCCCCTTGCTGCTGGTTTTGTTGCTGTTGTTGAAAATTGTGCCTCTGTGTTCTTGGAGAGCCACCATTACCACCATCCTGCTGACGCTTCTGGTAGTTGTTATAACCTAATGAGTTTAACAACCAATCACTAATATAAGCAAGCAAAAACTGCATGGATATTGCAAACTTCTAGTCAAAGGAAAATTGTCTAATGCAACATTTAATATCTATTGCCATTACATTTTTGGTAATCCATATTTCTTTTATAATTTTGGACGATTATTTTAAGAAGGAAAATCCCAATAATTCGAGCACAATTCATTAAGCACAACTATAATTTCAAATGAAGTGGTAATTAAACAAGAGAAACATATTTAAATATACTCATTATTTGTAAATATATATATCATGGCCCTTCAACTCTTTCCCTTAGAGAAACTACTTTTCACGAATTTGCAAACAAAGTAGACACAGATCAGATGGCTCCTATAGGAAATTACAATAGATCCAAATCTTGTTTCTACCAATATCATAACATCCTGTGTAAATATGCCGTCACAAAAACTCAGCTGATAAATATTCATGATGTCCTTTTTTTTTACATGAATATGCAACATGGCTGCATTGAATATTAGAATCAATTCTGTATTTACCTTGATTTTGTTGATTTCTGGGTTTGTTGTTATTGTAATTTGGCATATATCCATCAACCTGTATCACGCCTGGTCCTGTCCCAAGACCTGTTACAAGACATGAAAGACAACTGAGATTATATTCTCGCACTTTCTCTGGATTACTTACATACTTATCGTGTAAACATGAACAACTGAAATGTACAAGTAACCTTAAAGAGTTCTTTACTGAAATGCTCTTATTTAACTCTTACAACATATGTATGCATATTTATGCTATTGAAAACAGAATAGACCAAGATCAGACAACTCCTGTAGGAGCTGTCTGATCAGGAGCTGCTTTGTTTGCTTGAATATCATTATAGTTCAGAATGATTCTTTACCGTCTGCATTAGCAAACAAAATCTGTTTTCATGTGCAGTTATATAAAAGTGCATTTCACAAAGACCAAAATTCTTGTATAAATATTCATGAAGCAAAATGCTTAAACTTTAAACCATCCCAGTCTTCCTCTATTTATATAATGTAGAGGTCATCAGAAACTGGCATTTTAAAATTTTCCCTGTGCTTCTTTTGCGGTTTGCTTCTCAGAGAAATGTTATAAACATAAGTTTAAGTCTTGCTACTTACCCATCATGCCTTGGGGAGGTAGGCCGAAGAAGTCCCCAAACGATCCCCCACTTGTCATTCCCATCGCCCCCGGCTTCCATGGTGCTCCAAGACTACCATTCATGGGAGGTCTTGGCCCACCTAATCTGTTCTGCTGGGGAATGTATACACCCGTCTCCTTCAAAGGGGAATACAAAAGACAGTTGTTTAAATCACCATAGTAATGCTCCAGATAAAAGATGTACTATCATATTTTTCAATAAAACCGCATCTTGTCTGAATTACAATCGTCCATCTTGTCCGAATTACAATAGTCTCTTGCAGTGATTTTGGGTATGTATTAAAGGACTCCCTTTTATATATGACCTTTGTATTAAGGTCCTGCTGAAAGTCACATATGACGGTCTTAAATGCATTCTGATGGGGAAGTAAGAACTATTCCATTATAATTACAAGAGTACAAAAAAGTTGAATGACTGACTTACATCTGCCGCCTCCTGTCTAATCTGTGTGATGGTTTTCGGACCATGGTCCCAACCAGCACGTCTTGGCTTCCACTAAAACAATAAATGACAGGGTTTCATTCCTGACGACCATTTCAAAAAGCATATGCAAGTAATTTATTTTCTTTTGATGTTAGTATACAAGTACTAAGAGAAATTACTTCAGAATCTGATTCTATGTGACTTGAAACTGACAGCTAAAGAGCAAGGTAATGAAAAGTGTTTGTATAAAAAAGAGAGGAAATTTTATTGCCTTGGAAACTAAATAAAATTCAGAATATGTCATAAACATTGATTATATGTGTACCAGACATGCTCATTTTGATGAACATGTAAGAGAACTATAACAGTGTAGATATTCTTTTTTGCCTTTTTGTTTTTAATTTTTATCAATCTATGTCAACCATTGTTGTGAACAGATATTTAACATTCTTAGTGTTGTTCCAAAATTGATTCAGTGCTTGGCCAAAAATGTCAACCGATTTCTGTAAAACTCTGTAAATTTTTCTCTGCAAAACTCTGTCTCTTAAAAATAACGATAACGATTTCCCTGATGAGCATTAATGCATAATTTGGTTACTTCATGAAAATTCATAAGTAATTATTTTGTTTCGATAAAAACTGTGGGATCAGATCTATAAGAAAACAGAGCACACTGAGATCAGATGGCTCCTATAGGAGTCATCTGATCTCAGTGTCCTCTGTTTGCAAATGCATTGAAAAGCACTTACATGAAGGTAACGGTTGAAGAGGTCCCAGTATACTTACTTTATTTTCTCTAAGCTCTAGAACATCCTGTAACATAAACCTATTTCTTGATGGCAGCTCCTGAACTCCAGAAAAGTATCTCATTCTAGAAAAATATTGATCCATCCATGCCTGAAACCATACAATCAAGGGATAAATTATAACCCCACAAAG
This sequence comes from Azorinus chamasolen, assembly GCA_963576725.1. Lineage (NCBI taxonomy): Eukaryota > Metazoa > Mollusca > Bivalvia > Cardiida > Solecurtidae > Azorinus > Azorinus chamasolen. Next base: position 50,735,099 of record OY755246.1, on the reverse strand, counting down.
AAAAACTGGCCTGCTTAATGTTAACCCTTTCCCTGTTATAATATTATTATTCATGTATTATAAGAAATAATGACATAATGCATATTTATTAAAAAAAATTAAAATGGCATTTAGGTGCTTTTAGTATTGGTAGAAACTATACAGTCAGATATAAGCAAACAGAGCAGACCCTGATCAGACTGATCTGGATCTACTCTTGTTTTCAAAAATGTGAAAAAGTGTTTACAGGAGGGAAAGTTAAATCATGGTATTTGATAATGTACAAATTCAAATCATTGAAACATTAAATCAAAGTAAAAAACATGATAGCCCAGGCCCAGATAATAAGCACAAACTAAAACATTTTCAAAAATAGTTCCTTTATTTCTCCATCCAATCCTATGTATGACTATTCTTAAGAATGGTCTCTTAGAGAAATGACAATTTAATATTTGAATACACAACCTTTTCTATTGCTCTGTGCTAGTATTTCCTCTTTTTACTTTTGTATTTTTCTTTCTGTAATTCATAATCACTTTACTCCATTCAGTTGCCTGTTGGCACCTTTGCAAACAGAGTAGTCTCAGATCATATTGGCTCCTAAATTGATATTCAGTCATTATTTCTGACATGAATTATTAATGGAGTAAAGTGTTATGTCTTCTATTAGATAATCAAACATTTAATGAGCAATTTGTATAAATTAGGAATAGCTTCTAAAAGTATTAAAACCTCTACTCTCCACATACAAGTATTGCTTAAAACAAAATTTCATTAATCAGTAAGCAGCACTCTTTCCTATTTCGATCACTATGGCTATATGTTTAACCCTTTCCTCCATAAATACGCCTTTCTACGCCTCTGTAATAGTCACTTCTTGAAACCATTGTGATAAATAGAGCATTTGGTCCAATAGGAGCAAATGCTCTATTTATCACAATGGTTTCAAACTACAAAATGCTAAAAGTTAATGCTCCTTTTCAGTAGATTTATTTAAAGAGGTTGGATCTAAAAATAGTCTATGGAGGAATGGGTTTAAGTGAATACCTTGGCTTTGGGCGTGTCAAGGCGGCGACCAACTGTTGTCATTATCTGACAGAGGCATTCAAGATCTTCGGCCATCTCCTGTATAGGGAGGTTCTTCTTCTTCTCCAGCAGCTGTTTGATACATCGATGGAGGATGCCTTCGTGCAACATCTCCAGTTTTCCCAGCTCACCTGAAGTATAGGTATCAGTATTTTAAATTCAGCATTGTTTGGTTATGTTATATTCTGTTCATTTTTCATATAAATCAATCAACACAATAAGTTGTAAACATATTCATACCATAAAATAATGGTTACAGTTCATTTTCCAATATTAATTGAGTTTTCGCAACAAGAGCTGATGTGTTAGGCTAAAGAGTAACCACGCAAACAGAGAGTGTCTACAGTGTACTATTTATCTACATGTAGATCAAGTATGTCCAGTACACACAGCAGATTTTTATGATAGATCCTGTGTGGCGGGCATGTTTCCTCTTATAATTTGCCAAGGCAATAAATTTCCTTTGTGTTTTTATGTTTTATACAAGACTCAATACATTTAATATTCATAAAGGAGGCAAGCATGCATATTCAGCATGCAGCAGGGTTAACCCTTTCACTCCATAAATATTCAGACAAGAAATAATGACATCATGCATATTAATAAAATCAATCTTTATAATGACAGCAAGACCAAAATATTTTTTTAGCTGACAAAAACAGATCACTATTATGTCATAAGCAAACAAAGCAGACCCTGATCAGACACCTATAAGAGCTGTCTGATCTGAGTGTACTCTGTTTGCAAAGGCTTATCTATGGCATATTTGAGAGTATAAGAAGCAAAATAAACACCACTAGTAAACTCACCAATAAACTTGATATTTCCCAGCATCTTTCTTTTTGCAATATGGTACTGTTCAAGTTCCTCCTCCGTGAGCTCATCTCGGTCATAGGCTGAAATGAAACAACAAAATCAACACCTTTCAGTACCAAGGATGTTCGATAATCCTACTGGGGATGACCATTGCATTACTCAAGAAGACGAAAGCATTACAGCAATATAATTAACCCTTTGAATACAGGAAATGTCTGTATAGGTAAACAACAAGCAGTGAACTGTGAATGTACTTTACATTTTGGTATGTAATTTTGGGGTGTCAAGCTTTGCGACAGTCCATCCAACTAAGGGGAAAATCATGAGTTTCTCAAGCAGAATGCTGATTCCCCAAAAAAGTGGACTGAGCCGATTTTCATGGTCCACTGCTCATTGTTTACTTATACTAACTTCTGCAAACGAATGTAGACCCAGGTTCAAGGGCTCCTAAAGGAGTCCTCTGGTCAGGGTCTACATTGTGTCATTCACAATCTTACTAGCAAACTTTAGCCATTCTTACTGAGAGGACGTTATAGTGATAGGCCATTCCATCTAACAATCTTTCCCTTTTCAAGAATGTAGAAATGTGCTGACAAGATTATGACATATAGTTCTTTTACATTTATCTCCAGTATTTTTAAGAATATTTCATTTCTCCATCAACCCCCATGTTGTGACAACTCATTAGATTTGTCTCAAAGAGACATAGGGTTTGGTGGAGAAATGACAATTTCAGTACTTGAATACAGATGTCCAGATAAGATGTGTAAATCTAATTCTAAACATTTTCAAGAATAGCTCCTTTATTTTTCCACCAAACCCTATACTATAATCACTCTTAGACATGCCTCTTTGAGACGATTCTAAAGAGTGGTCACAGTATAAGGTTTGATGGAGTGATGACGATTTTCGTATTTTGGTATGCATCTTTAAATCTGTGGATATGCCACTTTACCTACAGCTCTGTATCTCTCTGACACTTTTTCAATACTTATAGTAGCATTGGTTACACAGAAGGCATTGCACTAAGGATTGTGGAGAAATCTATACAATATATCACTAACCATTTTCTTGTTGAATATCCATGCAAGAAATAATGATATAATGAATATCAATTAGATTATTTTTTAAAATACCATATAACTTCAGAAAAGTTTGGCCTAGGAAGTAAACATACCTATATCATTAATTAAGCAAACAGGGCAGATCCTGATCAGACCTCTCCTATTGGAGCCGTCTGTTGGGAGTCTTCTCTGTTTGCAAAACTTTAAAAGGCGTATTCGTGGAATAAAGGTTTAAAATGACTGAAACAAGCAGTATGTTTATAGTTTGATATAATCAAACAGTCTTGCTTACCATTGGTTGCCTTAGACCTGTTCTCAAATTCATCTTGACACTTGTTTAACAGCAGTCTACGAAAGGTCTGCAAAAAAGTAAACAAGCAATCTGTAGTTTTAAGAACAGAATAAAGTTAAACAAAACCCATCTAAAACCAATCAAAATCAACTTGCCCACAAAGATTTGATTTCATAGAACAGTTACTTAAGTAAAGGACAATTTACAGAAACCAAATTTATTTACACATGCAATGAAAAAATGTATTTTGGTGTTTTCTTTAACCCGTTACTCCATGAATATTCATTTAAGTAATTATAATGTATCATAAATGTTAATTACATGATTTTCTATGAAGAACACAGGGATTTTTTATGGTTCAGGTAGAAACTGTAGAATAATATCTATATAATTTCATAAACAGACAGAGCAGACCCTGATCAGATGGCTAAAATAGGAGCTGTCTGATCTGGGTCTACTCTGTTTCCTGAGGGGTTAAAATGTGTATTTATGGAGGAAATGATTAAAATAGTCTTTCTCTGATGATTGAAGATTCTGTTCATTTAAAATCAGATGAAATTTGATAGCTATCAATATGATAACTTGTTAATCAAAAATGAGTATCGGAGATTACTAGGTACATCCAACATAACAGATCATATGTTATACTTACGGTTATATTCGATTCACTATTTTCAAAGTTGGGCGAGTCTTCACATAGTTGTTGGCATAGTTTGGCATACAATGAACTGTACTTAGGCTCATCAAGAGCTTTGTCAAAGATCTGGAAACAATATAAATGTAACTTTTAGCATGATTTTTTTTACAGTGTAACTCATTGCTACATACATACGCCTTTGCAAACAGTGTAGACCCTATTATGAGATCAGATGGCTCCTGTGGGAGCCATCTGATCAGGGTCAACTTTCATTGCTTATGGAATAATACAGATAAAAAAAATCCCCTTATTCATAATACGATTATAAAAATTCAGCTAATTAATATTCACGATATGATGATATCATTATTTTTTAATATTCAAATTTATGAAGTAAAAGGTTAACCCTTTCCCTCATACGGATGTGTTTTCACGCATTTGCAAACAGAGTAGACCCAGATCAGACGGCTCCTAGAGGAGCCGTCTGATCAGGGTCTGCTCTGTTTGCTAATAGAATTTGAAAGATCTACGTTTCTTTACTTTCTAAAATTTCTACAATGTTCCACCTTCCAATATACTTTATAGCTATTTTGTTAATGAATATTCAGAAGGTATTTGAAATTGGTCTAAATACAGAACAGGGAAAGGCTTAAGCAAACAGCCTGGATCCAGATAAGACATTGAGTAACTGTTCATCTCATCAGGAGCCAAAACTGTTTGACATTAATCCTGACACAATGCCGAATTACTTAATAGCAATTCTAGATCAATTGTTTACAAAGATTCTCACAATATTTAACATATAGGTTACACCATTAAAGTAAATAATTTATTCACATCCTGGATAAGTGTAGTTGACAATTAATCATTATTGATCTAACCCTTTCCCTGTTACACTATGCTCCGTCGAATTTGATATTTGACCCTGAAGGATGACCTTGACATGTCACCCCTCAAAATGTGCAGCTTCATGAGATACACATGAATGCCAAATATCAAGTCTCTATCTCTACTGGTTCAAAAGTTATGGCCAATGTTAAAGTCGGTAATTTAACATTTATATTTGACCTCTGACCTTGACATGTCACCCCTCAAAATGTGCCGCTTTATGAGATACAGATGCATGCTAAATATCAAGTCTCTATCTGTACTGGCTCAAAAGTTATGACCAATTTTAAAGTTGGTGAATAACAGACAGTGCAAAAACAATATCCCCCCCCCCCTTCCCCCGGATCTGATCTGGGGGCCATTAAAAAGGGTTTATTCACAATGGTGGCAACCGTAAAATTAGATCTATTAAATTCCATGAGCAAACAGAGCAGACACTCCTATAGGAGCCGTCTGATCTAGATCTACTGTTTGCACATTCGTGAAAAAAGGCGTTTATATGAGGGAAAGGGTTAAAAATGCCTTGTTTCAATATTTCATATAATCAGTCATAATCAATAAACAAGAGCTGCGTGCGGCGCCAACGCGTGTCTGATTTGGTGCTTGTCCAGCTAAATTCAAAAAAATTAAGAAAGATAAAGGGCCACAACTCAAAAATTTTGAAATGAAGAGTTATGGTTCTTATAGGGGCCTTCCCATCAGTGAGATCTACTAACCTATTAAGTTTTATGTTAATACCTCTTAATACTTATTGAGTAATGAACTACATTAAAGTTTTTGCAGGGCAACAACGACTACGACCCATTGATTACAATAGCTCGACTTTTCTTCGAAACAGACAACTTAAAAATAAATTCACTTATTCAACATTCAGTTATATCATTCTTTAAAGATTGAAATGAAAACTAGCAAATGTAATCACTGAGGAAATGCAGCAGGATTTCATACTAATTGTATCATCATTATTAGTTTAGTAAAAGAAATAAAGAAAGTTTCAATACTCACCAACAAAATGATCCCTTTCAGGATGAGCTGCGAGTCGATTCCTACATTTAGAAGTTCTAAACTTAACTTATCGAACTTTTCAGGTGAGAGTTTATTAAGAATTCTGAAAAAAGAAAATATGTACAATGTTAAGTTATGAATAATTTCTCCTGCCAAACTTGCACATTATAAAGTGTAATCATATGCTTAATTTGTTTTGTTTACTAGGCAGTAAAATCCACAAAAGTTACACTTATCTGACTGAAAGATATACAATTTCTTCTAAATACAAACATGATTAACCACTGGTAAGCTGATTGATAGCTAGGACCATCCCAGACTGGTCCATCTATCCATTCAATTTTCAGCTGGATGATAGCTAGGACCATCCTAGACTGTTTCAACTATCCATTCAATTTCCAGCTGGATGATGACTAGGACCATCCCAGACTGGTCCAACTATCCATTCAATTTCCAGTTGGATGATAGCTAGGACCATCCTAGACTGTTTCAACTATCCATTCAATTTCCAGCTGGATGATGACTAGGACCATCCCAGGCTGGTCCAACTATCCTTTAAATTTTCAAAAAACTATATATACATATCCAATTCCCTCATAAGCTATTTTTAGAATCAAACTCTTTGAACAAATCTACTGAAAAGGAGTATTTACTAGAGAAAAGATTGTTTTTAGAATTGTGTAGTTTGGAAACCACTGTAATAAATTTGCTCCTATAGGAGCAAATGTTTTATTTATCACAATGGTTTCAACAAGTGACTTTTACAGGGGCCTCAAAAGGCGTCAGTATTAGGGAATGGGTTATTACTCTAAAGATGATACTACTTACAAATTCCCCCGAACAATATTGCTGAGAATGTATTAAAAATATGTACAGAAAAAGGTACCAATACCTTCAATACTTACCCTCTAACCTTTCTAAAAATAATGTCATTTTTATCATCAAGGGTGAGAACATCTCTTTTCACGCTACTTGGAGGAATCCATCGTTGAGCTGTAGATGGGCTAGAGAGGCCTCTCTCATCCCTAAAATAAAAGATGCCACCATAGATCTGTGCAAAATTCATATATCTAATATAAAGTTGACCCATAGTTTGACCTTGATATATGACCTTGACCTTAATTAGTCACCACTAAAAATGTTTGCCTCCATAAGTTGCACATGCATGCAAATAAACCCTCTAATTACTCCTAACATAAGGACAAACTAAGCCAAATAGTGTAAACCCAGACCAGACTACTCCTGAAGCAAGCAGTTTGGTCAGGGTCTACACTATTTGCTACTATACTGTGTTGGTCATAAATAAAGTGTTTTGTGCCATACCATTGGAGAAGAACTGAGACATTAACCCTTTCCTCCATAAATTCACCTATCTATGCCTTTGCCAACAGAGTAGACCCAGATCAGACAGCTCCTTGTATGATCAGGGTCTGCTCTGCTTGCTCAATATGATATAATATAGATATGAGTAGAGTTTCTGCCATGGTCAAAACTTCATGTGTCCATGTGCTATGATAACAAATTAATCTAATTAAAATTCATGTCGGCCATCATTACTTCTTTCATGAATATTTATGGAGGAAAGGGTTAAATCATCAAATTCTGATGTCATCCTATAAGACTTATGCAATAAGTAACACTTTAAGACCCATATTTAGACAAGGAATCATGCATTTGTTTAGGATCTCATTTAGATCTTATCGCCATGAATGGTTGGTAAATTTTTTTAACACATCTTTTTTTTTCTACGACTGAAATATACTTCATGGATTTTAGTAATATTTTTTTTACTTTTATGCTCTATTAATTGTTATCAAAAGTATGTAAATTTAGAAAATTAAATTAAGAAAAAACAGTAAATTCTCTATTAAACTAGATCTATCACTGAAGGTGATTAATACCCCCACAAACATGACTGTCACATGAAAAAGCTTTGTACAATTCTAAGGGGCATAACTCTGGAAGAAAAAAAGATAAACTGGAAAACGATAATTGGATGCGCATGTCCTCTTTATGATAAAGCACTATGTCAAGTTTCATTGGATTCCAGACAGCTTTTACTAAGAAACAGCATGGAATAAGAGTCAACAGAAGGACCAGCACAAACCTTTTAATTAAACAATGGGGCAGAACTATGAAAGAAAATCAATGAGCTGGAAAATTATAACTGGATGCACATGTCCTCTATTATCTATATGATAAAGCACCATGTCAAGTTTCATTGAATTCTAGTCAGCGGTTACTGAGAAACCACACAGAAACAAAACTCAACAGATCAATGAACACAAAAATGTTAAACAAAGGGGCACAACTCTGTAAGGAAATCACTGAGATGATAAAGCATCAAGTTTCATTGAATTCTAGTTAGCGGTTACTGAGAAACCATGCGGCAACAAAAGTCAATAGACTGACCGACCATCCAACCAAAAGACCAACAAGGTGACTCCTATATATATACCCCCACAAACAAAGTTTTTGGGGGTATAATAACATAGAATTTTACACAATATTTATGCCCAAGGTATACTTTAAATCATGTCTTTGAAAGCAAACAATTGAAAAAAATCGACAGCCAGGAGGGGAACCCCCTCCCGGACCCTGCCCAGCATAAAAAAGTGGCTGAAAAAATATAGTACCGAGTAGAAACCCTGTATAAGCACAACAGAAATAGATTAAACAGCTCCTACAGTAGCTGTCTAATCTGGGTCTCATTTCTTTGCAAATGTGTAAATATATGTATCAAGTGATGGGTTACAATGTAGACAAATGAAATAGAGCAAGTAGCCAAAGAAAATATATGAAAATATTACCGTCCCCCTGCGTGTGGAGAAGCACCACCCGCGTTGGTCTTTCCGTCCAGTATGTTGCCGGTTGTGAAAATCACTGTGGACACTTGGTTGGTTGAAAATAAAAAAATTAAAATCTGCTTTTTCTTTAAGTTACATGAACCAAGTTTGGCACATCTGAAAATACAGAAAAAATAAATTTACTGCCTATTACACTACTATAGTTGTAAATGGATTTAGTCAACCTGAATATATATGGGCACTTGTATAAACTCTCTATTGTTAATTCAACTCTTTACAGTTTGAATAATGATATCATGAATATTAGATTTTTATAATAACACATCATGTACACAGGAATGTTTGGCCATGACACAAACTGGACAATTATATCTATATAATATCATAAGCAAACCCCGATCAGACAGCTCGTACATGTACTGTACGTAGATCTGATCAGTATACTCTGTTTGCAAAGACGATAGAAACACAGGAGTTTGGCTCATGATATATGTCTAAAATAAGTTAAATTGTCCCTATATTGACCTTTTGTAACTTTCGGAGCCGAAAAATAAAGTTTGAAGCATTTTGAGACAAAGCTGAAATTTCGTAGGGACATAACTTATATTTGACATATTCATGAGCCGAACGCCTGTGGATAGGCATACTTTTTGAGTAACAAATATTCCCCGGAAAATATGAAAATTTTACAAAATTAAAATTCCAAAAAATCATATACACACCGTTATCACCATGAAACTTTACTTTGTGATATATTTTGCTCACAGCGCTGGGTGTGCCCAAGCGTGGGTTGACAAATTGAATCACGATGACAGTTAAATAAAGTTCAAAGAGTACATGTTAAAACTTCAATATCATTTTACCTTGAAAATTGTATTATTTAAAATTCAGACAACACGAGAAATGAAAGAAGATGGTCATAAATTGCCTTTCTGCTAGTGTTGAAAAGTCTTTGACAACAGAACATGACACACGATATTTCTGAAACTGAACTTCAGCAAACAAAGACCAGAGTTTTCCGGAATTACACGAGGTACAGTTACATAAAAGCCGACTTGTATGAATAGATAATTAACCATCGTACAGACTGTGTGTAAAACAGACGCGAATACGCTGTATTTCTACACAAATTCAAGATTTTTTACGGCATAATTACCTATCTGCTTTTGTTAATAATTCGTGCTTGTGAAATAGTAACTTCCGGTTGTAAAGAATTGTGGGACATATGTAAATGACATAACATATATAATATACATTATCCTTTTTTTAGGAAAATATTTATTAACATACATATACGAGACATTTGTTTTATTTTAAATATAAAGAATAATTCATCAAAAATTTAAATATTTGTAAATTTAGTAATTTTATTAGATCGCCACAGGCACTCCAAGTAGGTTAGCCTCAACAATAAAATAAGGCCGCCGTGTCTCTGACAGAGTTGTCGTTCATAATACCTTGGTGGCATTTCGAGAGGAATGTTGACCAATTAACCCCCTATGCTGTGTATATTTTGGGTGCTGGCTCTCTGGCATTTAATACACAATCTTAAATCACAATATGGTCATTGACCCTGACTGGACACTGCAGCTAGGAGCACTCCAGAGAATCAATATTCAGCGCAGTCGGGTACCGTGAATTGTGTGTTTGTGTGTATGTTTGGGGGGGGGGGGGGGGGGGGGGGAGGGGTTCACTTATGAAGAAGCTTTACTTAATTTTAACATGGCTTTAAGAATTAGTAATTCGGTGCCCTGTATACTGTATGGAACTCCGATTGTTCTGTCTTATACACGGCTGGACCATTGCTTTCTGGACAGTTATCCATGTACGTCATTGATATAATTTTTCACTGGATTATTTGTCTAAAATTTACTGTGCATACATAATTCCGAACAATCAAGTGGATTCATCTGCACAGCGAATATACATACATGTATGTATATGTCTCTAATCTGCAAATAAAGTCAAGTATTTTAAAAGATGACAAACTTACGAGTTTACTGCAATAATTTAACACGAGCTTTAGCGAGTGTCTTATTCATTATAGTAAATGAGTTTCATAAAAACAATGTGTAATCAGAGTAGAGGAAGTAAAAATGTCAACTAGGACAGTATGTATAGATTTAGTTTGGCTTTTTGTGTAGCCTGCTTTAACTTGATCGAAGGATCCCCTTCTTTCAGAATTTATCTGAATTACTTGTGTGTAAGTGGTTTTAACCCTTTATACATGTTGAATATTTATGTAAGAAATAATGACATTAATTAATACTATTTTTACATGCGCGTAGGCAATGGGACCGCGGTCGCGCCCCAATATTTTGGCCACCTGCGGATTTATACGGATAAATGCGGCTTTAACCTCTTGGTGTTGCAATTAACACACGTGTCAAACTGATAGTTTCGGATAAGCGGTGATTTTATTAATTACATTATTGACGCGTGTTGTTAACGACCGGTCCACTATAGGCAGAGACATATGCAGACATGGTTAAATTTGCACATGTACATGTTGTATAAAAATATATATGCATATTACAAAAGTATACTTCTTCTTCCTGTTAATTATTATGTATCTGGGTTAGCGCTTGAACATATCTCGTTATTTGTACAATACAAATATACAAATATAGAACTTGTTTACATATTTTACCTATAATCGGATATCGACTTTTCGATCTCTTCTTCTGCTTACAGTTATTTCACTCCATCATTAATGGTGATTATGTGATTTCAGGCGCTGGTTAAAATATTGAAATTAATTTACAAATTGCAAATTTACAATATCTATGCTTCTATACAACATACATAGGCAAATATATTACACAAATGTTCAATTTGTCGCACTATTTCAAAAGGCCGACACTTAAATTTAAAATAGGTCTGTGACGTCACTCATGTACAAACCACGAAGTAAATAATTTACTTCGTGGTACAACCAATTCATTTGATTATATTGAATTTAAAATTGTTTGCAGTAAAACCTGCACTAATTTAAGCTGACGTTCAGTTATGAACATAAGAATGTAACGTTACATGTCTCTGTTAAAAAAACAGGCTGTTGCTTATGCAGGGTATGAAAATAACGCAGAAAGTTCCTGAAGGATGATATTAACCCTTTACCCAATAGCCTGTTTCTAGTTTTGAAGACATATGACCACTTAAAGCAGGTTGAAAGTAAAGCAGAATGCGCCTTAAGGCGCATTCTGCTTTACTTTCAGCCTGCTTTAAGCTACCACCTACTAGGATATAGAAAATATTTATTATGCAATATGTTCATGACTGTATGAATTTGAACTATTTTCTTCAGCGGAGGAATAAATCAAACACGCTAAAAGCCGCTTCTATCAGGTAAAGGGTTAATTAAAGACCTCTTTCTCATGCCACTTAAAACAGGTTCTACTGTAATTGCATTACTGGTTACTTTTGTTTAAATGCAAATAACTAGTTTTACAAATGTCATTAAAATAAAAAAAACAACAACAACAAAAACGTGTTTGTTATTAATTTACTCCGCAAATGTCAGTACACATTTGGAAGTGTTCTTAACTTTTCAACAGATTTGGTGTCATCTGACTCTTATAACCCGGAAGTGAACATTTGAAATCAAAATGGCAGCCATGTCTGACCCTCTTCATCTTGATCGAGGTTTGTAAGGCAATTTAACAATATTGTTTCTACCATATATTTATAAAAAATATTTTGACTGTCAGAAATACTTTCCTCCTGTATGTAGATTAATTTAGAGTTCCGAATGGCATACTGGTTCATGCTAGGCAATCTAAAATTGAAGTAGAAATCCTAGGACCAGCAACAAATAATAAGGGAATAAATCAGCAGCTTGATTCGGCGTTAAATGCAAGACCACAGGATAGCAAATAAAATATTTCATGTAGCATTTTTCGCTTTGGTTCATTCTTGTAGTTTCTTTCACTCACTTTTGCGAGTTAAGAATAGACTGAATAAATATGAACTGACCAAGAGTTTCTTAGTTCACCCCCCCCCCCTTTCTCAGATACCCTCAGTTATGATTCATACTTGTAAGCACTACATGTTTTGCGAATTTATCATTTTATGTTAGCATATTCAAATTTATCAAAAGGCACTTCTTTTTGATAAAGGCAGATGCAATAATGCAATCTCATTCCAGATCTGTATTTAGAACTTACATTATTTCAAAGTATAATCACACATTCAACTTTACATATGTACCATACTGAATTTAATGAACGCTTTTCATTTCAGATATTAACAGAGCCATTGAACTGTTGGATGCATTGCAGAAAAGTATGTGAATATCTTGAAGTCTCTCAAACTACATGTATTTTTTTCTTGAAATCATTCTTTGTTATACAATGTATATATATATTTTTTACTATTTACTCTAAATTTCTCTCTTTCTTAACCCTTTCCTCCATAAATATGCCTTTCTACGCCTTTGCAAATAGAGTAGACCCAGGTCAGACTACTATAGGAGCCGTTTGATCAGGGTCTACTTTCAGTCTCTGTTTGCTTATGGTATGATATAGATCTGGTTCTACAGTTTCTGCCTCATCCAAAATAACCTGTATTCATACACCATTATATTATATAAAATAATCTAATTAATATTAATGATGTCATTATTTCTTACATGAATATTTCATAAATGGAGTAAAGAGCTAGCCCTTTAATATCCTGGTGCAATGATCATGTCTGCTTGATCTCTGATCTGCTACAACTGTTCGATTTGTTCCAAGTTTTTTTTAGATTTACTATTAGTCGAGTGTCAAGCAGCTTTGATCTTGATGAGGTGCTGAATTAGTTGGTATCTTGGCCTGCAGTTCTGATCCTACAGTGTTTGTCTAAGCCAATACAATGTACTTCCCTTTTAATTTTTACATTATAAAAAATAAGTTGATGAATATTCATGAAGTGACCTTTACTCCATGAATACGCCTTTCTACGCCTTTTCAAACAGACTAGACCCAGACGGGTTGGCTCCTGTAGGAGCCGTCTGATCAGGGTCTGCTCTGTTTTGTTTGCGGCTCCTGTAGGAGCCGTCTGATCAGGGGCTGTTTTGTATGCTTATGAAATGATATAGATATGAGACTGCAGTTTCTGCCATGGCCAAAAATCCATTTGTTCTTTTGGCATTATAAAAATAAATATAATTAATATTCATGGACCATGAATCATGGTACATGTATCATTATTTCTTACAAGAATATTTATGGACTAAAGGGTTAAATGTTCAACAGGGAAAGAGTTAACCCTTTCCCTTATGTAAGCACATTTTGACACATTTGCAAACAGAGTAGACCCAGATCAGATGGCTCCTATAGGAGCCATCTGATCAGGGTCTGCTCTGTTTGCTAATATGGTGTAATATAGATCTGAATCTACAGCTTCTGCCTGAGCCAAAATGTCCTGTGTTCATATGCCATTATAAAAAATATTCTTATTCATGACGTCATTGTTTCCTACATGAATATACATTAGGGAAAGAGTTAACCCACTGTTACTCTCTGTATATCCAAAGGTGGCCAGGTGAATCCACAGAAGCTTGCAGCTTTGCAGAGAGTTTTACAGAGTGATTTTTTGAATGCCGTGAGGGAAGTGTACGAGAGCGTCTATGATACAGTTGACATTTCTGGAAATCCCGAAGTCAGGGCCAATGCAACTGCCAAGGTTTGTGCTTAACCCATTCCCTTATAGGTTATTTTTAGACCCAGCCTCTTTGAATTATAAATCTACCGAAAAGGAGCATTAACTAGAGGAAGGGAAAATGTTAGAATTGTGTAGTATTAAAACCATTGTGATGAATAGAGCATTTGCTCCTATAGGAGCAAATTCTCTTTTTATTACAATGGTTTCAACAGGTGACTTTTATAGAGGCGTAGAAAGGCGTATTTATGGAGGAAAGTGTCAACTTGCACGGAATCTTCCTCACATGCATAGAGTCATTTCTATTTTTATTGTTTGCACATCTTTCTCCTCCAAAAAATAAGTGTAATGATAAAGTAGCGTTCTGTGATGGTCATTTGACTAACACTCTTCTCTCTGACTACTTTTCTACAATCTAATGAATATAATAAATGGTTAGAGTAATGACACATCTAACCCAAAAGGATAGGGAAACTACCCACATAAATATTTCTATGGTCTCATAAATTATCTTCCGAGGTTTTCAAATGTAACTATGCAGATTAGATTAAAATTTCATCACAAACAAATGTGATGAAAACTTGTGTGCCAACGGATACTTTTTTGCTGCTTTAAATCATTTTGACACCTTTTGATTCCTCTGTAAGCATCACTTTTTGAAACCATTGTGATAAATAGAGCATTTGCCTCACAGGAGCAAATGCTCTATTTATCACAAAGGTTTCAAAAGTACATATACGTAATTATGATATCATTATTAATATACAAAAAATGTATATTATTTCGCTAGTAAATGCTCCTTTTCAGCAGATTTATGGAAATGGGTTTGATCTAAAAATAGCCTATATTAAGGGAATGGGTTAATATGCATTTTAGTCTTAAGGCACAGTAAATATAATTCATGTTTTGATGATACGTCTCAAGTCAAGACTCATTATGCAAATCCCTTTCATCATCTTTTACAGGCAACCGTAGCTGCATTTGCAGCAAGTGAAGGACATGCTCATCCTAGAGTTGTAGAACTTCCCAAGACTGAGGAAGGCCTGGGTTTCAATGTTATGGGTGGAAAGGAACAGAATTCTCCCATTTACATATCCAGAATTATTCCTGGGGGTGTGGCAGATAGACACGGTGGCTTGAAGAGAGGAGACCAGCTGATTTCAGTCAATGGAACTGTAAGATTTACGCAGATTCTAAATATGACGTTTCCTTTTTTTCGATTTTTACAGAAGCGTCAAAAGGCATCAATATGCGGGAATGGGTTAAAGTGATGTAAAACCCGATACAAAACAAAAACAATTCTTTACTTCGTGACTATTCATGTAAAGAAGTAATGAACATATTAATATTATTAAGATGAATTTTGTAAATGGCATATGACCACAGAAATGTCAGGCCTTGCCAGATAAATAAGCAAACAGAGCAGACCCTGATCAGACAGATCCCATCTGGTATGGATCCACTCGGTATGCACAGGCGAAAAACAGCATACCTGTGGATTAAAAGGATTAATCAGTTCTGCCCTGTTCTTTTAAGCCTATACTCCATAAATATGACTTTGTGTATCTTTGCAAACAGAGCAGATCCAGATCAGATGGCTGCTGTATTTTTTACATGAATATTCATGGAGTAAAGGGTTAAGCGAAACTAGTCTTGTTGCAAATTGTCGAGATCCTGTAGGAGCAGTTTAATCTGGGTCTGCACTGTTTGCCTGAGTTTGATCGACCAAGTTTTGTAAAGTAATTAGGTATAAACCCTTTCCTCCATGAATATTCATGTAACAAGTAATGACATCATGCATATTAATTAGTTGTATATTTATACAGTGCTCCCTCCCTACAACGACACCCTTTGGGATACAAGGATTGTATTTGTTGTTCAGGGGGAGTTGTTATAGGGAGGGAAAATCAAACATAATTAGCTTTTTTGCAGATCCCCAGATAGGGTGTATTTCGAGAACTATAACCGTTATGCCTCAATCAAACCCTATGTCGTGACCACTCTTTAGAATCATCACAAAGTGACGATTCTAAAGAGTGGTCACAACATAGGGTTTGATGGAGGCAAAAATAAACTACGATGAAAAAAGTTGTTTCTTGAGCCGTGTTGTTTTGGAAACAGTGACATGCGTTGTTGTAAGGAGGGAATCGTTATTGAGAGGGTCGTTGTAGGGAGGGAGCACTGTAATAAGATATGAACACACAAATATTTAACCAAAACATTAAGTGCATAGTTAGAGCTATATTATGTCAAAAGCAAACAGAGCAGACCCTGATCAGACGGCTCCTATAGGAGCCGTCTGATCTGGATCTACTCTGTTTGCAAAGGCGTAGAAAGGCATATTTATGGAGTAAAGGGTTAAATAAAATCACTTTCTTTTGCAGAGTGTTGAAGGAGAGCATCATGAAAAAGCTGTAGAACTCCTTAAACTGGCACAAGGTAATAATCACTCGAGTTTCATTGACTTGGATCATGTTGAATGTATTCCACTGAGAGTCTAGTGTAAATGGTCTGGCTCACATATCTTAAAGGGTACAGGTCATAATGTTATTATCCGTTCCATCTAATGTATTTTATGCACTTACATTAAACTACGATTAAAAGAGTCATAGGACCTTGATATAAATATTATATCCCATTGCCATCCAAATATTGTTATTCAGAAATCTGGTTACTATATGTTTTTATGCCCCCATAGGCGGGCATATAGTAATCGCATTGTCCGTCCTTCCGTCCGTCCATCTGTCCTTCCATCCGTCCCAAATTCGTGTCCGGTCTGTAACTTCTTCATCTATCAGTGGATTTCAATATAACTTGCCACAAATGTTCACCAGACAGAGATGATGTGTCGCGTTCAACTCCTTGGTCCATGGATCAAAGGTCAAGGTCACAGGGTACAATTTTTGGGGGGCATTTGTCACGTGACTGTGACATCTCTTGTTTATTATAGCATGAATCGCTGTAATTTTCTTAAACACCATTCAATAATCAGGCTTATTTTATGAAAGAAGATAGAATTTCTGGGTTTTTTTTGTTGTTGACTGAATTTTAAGTTATTTTAAAGGGTAAAACAATGAACTATTTACATCCAAAGTTGTGCATAGCATAAGGGTTAAATATATAACAGTACAAATTCCAAGATTTTTAAATCTAACAAGATGATTTTTACAATTTTTCAGGAAAGGTTCGCCTTGTCGTAAGGTATACTCCAAGAGTTCTAGAAGAAATGGAAGCTAGGTTTGACAAGACAAGATCATCGAGGCGGCGTCAGACACCATAATTTTGGCTATTACATATACTTGCCATCCATATAAACTATTCCAATAAACAGCTTGTAGTATTGAGTATAGTGATCAGGGCTGTAGATTAAGATGTGCAGAGGTGGAGATAAGACACATAAATTAAAACATTTTCAACAATATAGAGAATAATAGGTTAGTGCCGTAGATGGGACGCTTTATCCGACGAGGGGAGAAAACGTTGAGGCGAGGCTTGCCGAGCCTCAACTGTTTTCTCTCCGAGTCGGATAAAGGCGTCCCATCTACGACACTAACCTATTATTCGATTTATCCAGTCAATATAGTTAAATGTCTTTTTTATAGACTAATAACACTCTTGAAATAATTTACATTGAAAATGCAGTTTTTCGATCAACGGATCCCTCCCTTTTCACTTCCATTTAGACGTAAATAGATCTAATGAGCTACCGCAGAGGAATATAGTTTCGATACTTGTATTACTAGAAGGGAAACGTGGTTGAATTTGAAAAATAAGATGATTTGAATCGAGGGTCGATAAGTTATTTAAAACAGACATGATCTATATTCTTTGGTCAAATTCGAGTTACGTAGTCTCGGTTTCTATTTTTAGATTCTACCTAACGTCACTCAGAAATCGATGGAACTGAACAGGCTATATTTAGGTTTATGACTATCACCGCCCCTGTAAGAGTTTATCAATCAAATAATCATGAGAGTGAAAAGAAAACATTTACTATTTATCTGTCAATCTTTGCTTCCAGGTTTGATTTTATCAAAAACGGGTTTTACCAGCGGTGGATTAAATTAATAAAAGTGATAAATCAACATCATTTTGTATGTGGCCTCAGTGGCGTAATCGGTAAGGGCGACGTCTCTAGAGAGATTAGAATTAGTTTTTGTAGGATCAGGCGCGGGTTCGAATCCAGCTGTAGCCAATTATTTTTATTTTTTCTCATTTGAATAATTCTTCTGGTGACCAAATAGATCTGTTAGATCTATTCCATCAACATGTTTATGAATGTTTACAGAAAACTAAAATAGTTCCGTGGTTATAGAATCATTACGCTTATCTACTAACCTAATAAACCTTCCACTACCGGAAGTAACCAAATAAACCTAAGTTTATTTGCACCCCCTTTATTATGTCACTAGAGAAGCCTGGTGACTGGATAAAACTTCTTTATTTCTCCACCAAACCCTATGTTGTGACCACTCTTTAGAATTGTCTCAAAGAGACGATTCTAATGAGTGGTCACAACAAAGAGGCCTGTGGAGAAATGACGACTTTAGTATTTGAGTATGCACCATTATCTGTTGCTCTGATGTCTACTGGGTCCATGCTTATAAAGCCTTTTAGTTATGTCTCCCCCATTAATGGGGAGATATATTGTTTTTGCCAGAGCAGGATAAACATCACTCGTTTCTCCATCTGTAGACTTATTTTCAGTAGAAGTACCCTCAACCCTCACATGCTTTGCCTTTTGCACACTTTGAGTGTATTCACTCGATTGACTATCATGATCTAGTAAATCATGGTTTCCCTCTTCTTGGTTTTTATGGTCATTTGCCTTTTGCACACTTTGAGTGTATTCACTTGGTTGACTATCATGATCTAGTAAATCATGGTTTCCCTCTTCTTGGTT
This sequence comes from Azorinus chamasolen, assembly GCA_963576725.1. Taxonomy (NCBI): domain Eukaryota; kingdom Metazoa; phylum Mollusca; class Bivalvia; order Cardiida; family Solecurtidae; genus Azorinus; species Azorinus chamasolen. The sequence goes on along the minus strand of OY755246.1, from coordinate 50,715,979 downwards.
TTTATGGTCATTGAAAACCATTTTCTGTTTTGGTTTTTTCTTTTTAATCAGAGTCCTGGGAGTCTTGTAGCTGGTACTTGAGTCACTGTCTGAATATTTATGAATACAACTATCATCTTTAGTGATATATATGTTAGGATTCTTTACATCTCGCACTATTGAGTCTTCGTCAAGTCATCATCTGTTCCTGCATCATCATCAGTATCTACCACAACAGGGGCTTGAAGAGTCAAAGCTGGATAAACATCACTCGTTTCTCCATCTGAAGACTTATTTTCAGTAGAAGTACCCTCAACCCTCATATGCTTTGCCTTTTGCACACTTTGAGTGTATTCACTCGATTGACTATCATGATCTAGTAAATCATGGTTTCCCTCTTCTTGGTTTTTATGGTCATTGAAAACCATTTTCTGTTTTGGTTTTTAGCTCACCAGAGCACAAAGTGCTCAAGGTGAGCTATTGTGATACCCCTGTGTCCGGCGTCCGTCCGTCTGTCTGTCCGTCACAAACCTGTGTCGCTAGTTTCTCTGAAACCAGTAGGGCTAGAGTCTCCAACCTTCACAGGAATGTTCACCAGCATGAGTTGTTGTGCACCTAGGGTTTTTGAATTGTCTCCCCCTGATAATTGTTGAGTTATTGCCCCTGATATGAACACTAAACACTTATAAACACTTAAACTTAAACTTTGTGTCGCGCGTATCTCCGAAACCAGTAGGGCTAGAGTCACCAAACTTCACAGGATTGTTTACTAGCATGAGTTGTTTTGCACTTTGGGTTTTGAATTGTCTCCCCCTGTTAACTTTGGAGTTACTGCCCCTGATGACTTAAAAATAGACAACTTTACTTAGCGTCTCTGAAACCACTAGGGCTAGAGTAACCAAACTTCACAGGAATGTTGACCAGCATGAGTTGCTGTGCACCTGGGATTTTTTAATTGTCTCCCCCTTATAACTATGGAGTTATTGCCCCTGATATGATTACTTAAGAATAGCGAAACTTTGTGTCATGCATATCTTTAAAACCACTAGGGCTAGAGTCACCAAACTTTACAGGAATGTTCACCAGCACGAGTTGTTGTGCACCTGGTGTTTTTGAATTGTCTCCCCCTGATAACTTTGGAGTTATTGCCCCTTATGACTGAATATAAGAAAAACTTTATTTTGTGTCGCTCGTATCTCTGAAACTAATAGTACTAGAGTCACCATACTCCTCAGGAATGTTGAACAGCATGAGTTGTTGTGCACCTGGGTTTTTTGAATTGTCTCCCCTTGATAATTGTTGAGTTGTTGCCCCTGATATGAACACTAAAGTTTATACAAACTTTGTGTCATGCCTATCTCTGAAACCAGTTGGTCTAGAGTCACCAAACTTCACGGGAATGTTGAACAGCATGAGTTGTTGTGCACCTGGTGTTTTTGAATTGTCTCCCCCTGATCGTTGTTGAGTTATCACCCCTGATATGATAACTTAAAGTTAGAGAAACTTTGTGTCTTGCATATCTTTGAAACCAGTAGTGATAGAATCACCAAACTTCACAGAAATGTTTACCAGCATGTGTTGTGTACCTGGTGTTTTTGAATTGTCTCCCCCTGATAAAATTGGAGTTATTGCCCCTGATGACTTAGAATTAGACCCTGATAACTTTGGAGTTAAAGACATTACACTTGTGTATTGGAAAGAGGATGGGAGGGGGAGACATCTGTTTTTGTGACAGAAACAAACCTCTAGTTGAGTCTGAGTTTGTTCTCAAGCTTTTGATTGGTCAGATTTGAGCCAAAGGCTCAAATCTGACCAATCAAAAACTTGAGAACAAACTCAGACTCAACTAAAAAGTTTTATAAGCATGGATACTGATCTATCAAAACATGTTATCTCTCAGTCAGACCCTATCTTACTGCTACTCTGTCACTCATTAGAATTGCCTCAGAGAGGCACTCATTAGAATTGCCTCAGAGAGGCAATTCAAAGAGTAGCTGCAAGAAAGGGCTTGCTGGAATAATACAAAACAACTGTTATACTTAGATTTTCTTAGTTCTCCTATCTACAGCTCCAGGAATCATGATTGCTATGTGAGTTTATACTCTACAACTACATGGATATGCCCACTGTTCAAAGCCCAAATCATACCGGCTTATATATGGCAAACAAGAACACTGGATCTAGAGGAAAATGAAAAAAGTGAAATAAACATTTTATTAACCCTTTCCTTCATATAAACATTTTTTCACACCTTTGTCTACAGGGTACACTCTGGTCAGACAGCTGCTGTAGGTGCTGTCTGGTAAAAGTCTGCTTTGTTTGCTTATAAAATAATATAGATCGGATTCTACAGTTTATGTTATGGCTAAAATATCCTGTATGCTGTTATAAAATGTAATCTAGTAGATATCAATGATGTCACCAGTTTTTTTACATGAATATTCAACAGGGAAAGGGTTAACAGCATTATTTACTAGATATACATGCATGTCCATTCTAGAGAAATGTTTTACAGTGTTGTGAATGATGTTGTTTTATAATAGTTTTATCTTTACTTGTACTATACAGAAAAGTTGTTTGAAAGGTTATGTGCCACAGAAATAACCCTCTAATACAACCACTTTATAAATAAGCATAGGAGTCTTGTAAAATGGGTGGTTGCTTAACCCATTCACTCCTGGACTATTTTTATAACCAGTCTCTTTGAATAAATCTACCCAAAAGGAGGATTTACTAGAGAAAGGACATTTTTAGAACTAGTTTTGAAACCATTGTGATAAATAAATTTTCACAATGGTTTCACAAAGTGACTATTACAGAGTTGCCAACATGTGTCACTAGGGGGAATGTGTTAATACAGGATGAAAGTAATGCAGAACATTCCTGTCGGAGCTTTCTGCATAACTTTCATCCTGCAGTAAGCTGCCACCTGCCTGTAAGACCCTGGATAAGACATCTTTTAAGTAGTCGCTTTAGAGGGGTTTTACTTCATTATAGTCTACGCAGAGTTTTCAAAACAAGTTTGAAATAGAAAATGACTATTGAAATATGGCATACATTTGAATATGTGAGTATAAATAGAAATTACTTACAATGATTTTAGTTGGGTAAGATTTTCCTGCATTAATCTACTTTGCAACTATACTAAAAAAACGACATTGCAGTTATTCCTTTACCTCATAGGAGGCCTTTTGATGTCTTTGCAAACAGAATAGACCCAGATCAGACAACTTCCTATTCGAGTCTACTGTGTTTGCAAAGACATTAAAAGGTGTTTTTATCAGGTAAAGGGTTAACATAGACTTTCATCAAATTAAATGTGTTTTCTATTTTGCTTTATTCATAATTCCAGACATCAACATTCTTGTGTATCAGTCAATTGCATGTACATTACATATTGTTACAACAACTTAACGCATCATGACACATTTTTTTTACCTAGGTGAATGCTTGACTGCTTCAAGTAACCCTTTACTTCATAGATACATCCCCTTTTAATGCCTCTGCAAACAGAATACACTCAGATCAGATGGCTCCTATCGGAGTTGTCTGATCAGTCAGCTCTGGTTGCTTATTAAATAATATAGATCCTATTCTAGTTTTTTTCCTGGGCCAAAATTTCCTTTGTTCATGATGCCATTACAATAATACAGCTATTTAATATTCATACATACATGCAGATTAATAATCATGAATATTTATCAGGTTAAGGGTTAAATGGAGGGAAACTACCTTCTAGTGTTCAATTTCCTTTTATGACTGGTGTCATTGAGAAAGGGGTACTTGAAATCTTCAGACAGTATAGGCCCAGCTTGGCTGTGGTTGTTGAGTGACTTGCGACCAGAGACTGCACCGGATGTCAACAACAGCTTCAGTATTTTCTGACTGATAACCCATGTAGAACATGGTCAGATGCTGCATTGCATCATAGGGCCTGATCTTTGTCTACACTGTTTGCAGATGTCCAAGTGTTGGTTTTCCAGTGAGCCAGTCATTCATGTTAATGTAAATACAGGTGTATGTATCTTTTTGTATTAACACTCATTTATTTGTACAATGTTTATCAAAGTGGTTATAATACATGAACTAAAATGCATTTTATTTGAAGTAAATAGTATGAAATGAACTGCAGCTATGTTGTGCTTTTCTCCTCTCCTGTTGTGGAAAGATAAAAAAGATTTATAATTCTTTCCCTCATGAATATTTATGAGAAATAATGAATATGAATGTTAGAGGGTTCTTGAAGGAGCCCTCTGATCAGCATCAACACGATTTGCTGAATCTATCAATGTCAATGATTTATTCCAGTATATTTGCTGTATCCCCTCCACATAAAAATGGATGGGTTCCAAAACAAGATTTGGACAGGTTTTCTTTAACCCTTTCCTCCATATATACTCCATTCTACGCCATTGAAAAAGTCACTTTTTGAAACCGTTGTGATAAATAGAGCATTTGCTCCTATAGGAGCAAATGCTCTATTTATCACAATGGTTTCAAAACTACAAAATTCTAAAAAAAAAATCCTTTTCTCTATTTAATGCTCCTTTTAGGTAGATTTATTCAGAGGTTGGCTCTAAAAATAGCCTATGTGGGAATGGATTAAATAATATAGGAATAAATAGGAACAGCCTGGCTAAAACATGTTTATAGGCATAAAGAAATAAATAACAAAGAACCCCAGTTTTAAATTCATTGTTTTATTGAAATCTTTAGCAGCTTTAATCCTTTACTCCATGAATATTCATGTAAGAAATAATGATATCATTAATATTAATTAATTATTAGATGAATTTTTGTATCAAGTTCATTATGAAAAAAGGATTTTCTGGCAGTGGCAGAAACTAGAATCAGATCTTTATTCTTTCATCAGCCAACTTGATCTGACAGTTGGCTCCTATAGAAATTTTACAAGTTAATATGAAAATAGTATTGTCTGATGGTGGCAGAAAATGAAGAACCAGATCTATATTGTTTCATAAATAGAGCCGTCTGATCTGGGTCTACTCTATTTGCCAAGGCATAGAAAGATATATTTATGAAGTAAAGGGTTAATAAATCCATAAATAAACTACCATGTGCATCGGAGCAAATATAAGACTGGAAATTGAACAGTCTCTGTCTCTCTTCTCTGTGATCCCATTATTAACCCTTTCCCTGTTCAATATTCATGAAATAACAACATCATGAATAGCTTAATCTTCATTATGTAAAAGTTTCAAGGGATTTGTTTTGCTGTGACAAGAACTGTAGAATCGGATCTATATCGTGTCATCAGCAAACAGAGGAAACCCTGATTAGATGGCTCCTATAGGAGTCTTCTGATTTGGGTCTACTCTGTTTGCCAACACGTGAAAATGCATTTATATGAAGGGAAAGGGTTAAAGGTTTCTAGCTTTATCATAATTGCAGTCAGACTGTTGTTTGAAAACAGTTCAGATCAATATCAAGCCCAAGTAACATACTCCGGTCCAGGTCTAGATCAAAGGTGTATTCACAATATATATTACTCTTCTCAAATTTAACCCCTTACTCCATGAATAATCATGTCAGAAATAATGGTGTCACGAATATTAATCAGATTAATTTGTTATAATAACACATGGACACAGGCATTTTTGGCAAGGGTAGAAACTAGAATATCTGTATTAAATCATTAGCAAACAGAGCAGACCGTGATCAGAAGGATCTTATAGGACCTGTCTGATCTCAGTCTACTCTGTTTGCAAAGGTGTAGAAAGGCGTTTTTATAACTATTTATGGAGTAAAGGGTTAAAGCGTTCATAAGTACAAACATATATTGATCAATTAAACCTTTACCTGTTGAATATCCATGTTAGAAATAATGGCAGGAATATTAATCTTTATAATGGTATATAAACGGACATTTCGGCTCGGGCAGAAACTAGAATCCGATCTATATTATACCATAAGCAAATAGAGCAGACCCTGATCAGGTGGTTCTTACAAGATCCGTCTGATCTGGTTCTGCACTGTTTGCAAACTTGTTTATATGAGGGAAAGGGTTAATCTATACTAAAATCTTTCCTACAATGACGATATATCAAAAAACTTGTACAATATCCTTTCATGACACAGCCATCAAGGGAGGTCAGTGTGTTGCTCGAGTTGTTTTCACTCTATTGCAGTTACCTCTTGAACATGTACTGAAAGACCCATAGACCTATACACCAACATTTGGTATTTCTTTTTCTTATTACTCAGTATTGTCTCATGCTACTGTCAACTCCTTCCCTATTCAATATTCATGTAAGAAATTATGACATCATGAATATTTATTAGCTGAACTTTTATAATGTAAACTTTTCAAGGAATATTATTACTTTGACAAAAGCTGTAGAATCAGATGATATATATCATATATATTACATATAATATCAAAAGCAAACAGAGAAGACCCTGATCAGATGGCTCCTATAGGAGCCATCTAATCTGGGTCCACTCTGTGCAAATGCATGAAAACGCATTTATATGAAGGAAAGGGTTAACTCTTTACCTGACAGAGATGTCTGTGGATGCAATAGAGACACCTTTTGATGTATTTGTAAACAGATTAGACTGATTAGAGATCTACAGGAGCAGTCTGATCAGGGTCTGCTCCATTTGTTTATTGAACTATATAGATCTCATTCTACTGTTTTTGCCAAGGCAAACTTTTTTTTCAACTGAAATAGTGTACATGAATATCCAATAGTTTTTAAAATGTGTACCGATACCTAAAAGTCTAAAACAGAGCTACAGATAAACTTGCATACTCAAGTACTAAACTTGTCATTTCTCCACCAAACCCTATGTTGCGAGTTGTGACCACTACTCTGTAGAATTGTCTTGAAGAGACGGTTCTAAAGTCTGGTCACAACAGAGGGTTTGGTGGAGAAATACAAAACATATTTTTGAAAATGTTTCGATTTATGCATCTTATCTGGATCCCTGCTAAAAGCAATATTACTTTAGCTCTAATGCTGAGAAACCAGTTGGCCAAAAAAAGGGTAAAACTTGGATCATATTACTCTGTGCCTAATCTAGAGTCAAACTGTGCATAAGTCAAAACAAATGTCCAACGATTTAACATCAACTTTGAAAAAAACCTGATATCAGTATTTTCTGGCAATTAAAGAAAATTTGTTCAATTATGCACAAATATAACTGAAACCTCCAATATCATTCTTGCACTTAAGCCTTTTATTCGATTCAGTGTGAAATTATAGAAGTCGGACAATAACTAGATTACATGTATCACTAAAGGTCATGAATACTCCCACATTGCAGCCTTGATCGCAAATCCAACCCAAATAACAAAAATACCCAAAGTTCAAGCCTTCGAGGGGAGATAAAACTGTAATGTCTGGCATTAAATACATGAAAATTGCATCGTGCACATCTGCTATTCATGTTTATTATGTATGGTAAGTATGAATTCAATAACTTTCATATTGAAGGAGTTCGTGACACCAAATACCCACGTTTAAAAATGGACCGACCAGCCACCAGGGTGATTTGATTATACTCTCTCAAGCTCTGTTTGCAGGGGTATAATAATTAATCCATTACCTCATAGGCTAATTTTAGACCCAACTTCTTTGAATAAATCAACCGAAAAGGAGCAGTTATTAGAGAAAAATGAAAATTTTAGAATTGTGTAGTTTTGAAACCATTGTGATAAATAGAGTATTTGCTCCATAGGAGCAAATGCTCTTTATATCACAATGGTTTCAGAAAGTAACATTTACAGAGGCATCAAAAGGCGTCAATATGAGGGAATGGGTTAAATTGAATATCAACATATCCCAAATCTCCTCAAACTACGAATATCCAATAAGTTACTGTAGGTTGTCTTTGAAGGACTACTTATGTATATGAACACTGTGTGGTTATTTGCCTCTTTGCACACTAAGTAAAGTATTGGTAGACGGCTACTATTCTCAAAAATATTTTTCTTAAATTGTTGAACTTCGATATATTCAAGGGACTATACAAATGAGATAACAAAAGTTCGAGTTATCTGATTTCTAATCTGGACAATTTATTGAGTTCACGGCTTAATGCAGGTCTAAAGTAATGCTGAAAGCTTCTGCAGGAGCTTTCAGCATTAATTTAGACCCACATTAAGCTGTCACATGTGTGTCTAGATATCCGTACTGACAATTCTGTTTTAGCAGGACCAAACTTTTAGTTCGAGTTACTCTTCGTCTCAGCTGGATCTGAACTGTATGCAAAGGTAATCATGTATTCACCACTAATATGCAAAGAAATAGTGCAGGATGAAAATACACTTGTTGGTAAGGTACACATGGAGACAGAAGACCAACAGATATTGATGAATGTAAAAGTGTCCAACAAGCATGACTGATGGACAAATGATAGAGATATAAACTGTTAGTGTCACTCTGCTAAAGAAGGTGACAAGATATGATCAGTAATTCCTTGTCTCGCATTTCCTCTTGGAAAGAAATGGCACTATTTCTGTTAGAAAATACTTTCAGAAAAAAGGCCTCATGTGTATTGGTTATTTCACACATGCAGACTCACTTGAAATACTTCAGTTCAGTATATAATTTTAACTTGTATATTCTTTTAGCAGATATGATAACATTTTCACAAAAGTCAAGAAAATCAGCAAATGAATGTCATGTTGATATTTTCACACATCTCAACTCAGATTATTAATTTGAAGTTGTGTTTCTTAGATTCATATCTTGCAAGAAACTAACAGAGTTGACATGTGCAATATTGACACTGGTAGAAACAATCAGCACGAGCATAACCGTTTGTAAAAGGACTTCATTGAATCACAGCTGTGGAAGGAACTTGTGTTGTTTATTTAATCCTCTGAACTACCACGGCATTGATTAATTTAGCTTGTTCAAGAGTCTCTGAATCATTAGTTAGTTCTCTGTTTGGAAATGTTGTCTGCAGCACATAAGTAGTTCCTTCATACTGAGGTCGAGATCTGCTTCTAGGTTAAGGAACACACATGGCTTGTTTGTTTAAAACAATACTCATAAATATTCATGTAAGAAAAAACTAGAACTATCGCTACAGGTGATTGAATATCCCTGCTCAGCTGCCTTGATCACAAATCAAACTAGAACTATTACTAAAGGTGATAAATACCCCCACACGGCAGCTTTGATCGCAAATCCAAGTTTGTGACACCAACTACCCATGTAACAGCACCAAAACACAAAAATACTCAAAATTCAAAGGGAGATAATTCTGCAATGCCCAGAGCTGAACACATGAAAATTGTGTCTTGCACATCTGCTATTTGTGGTTATTATGTATGAAAAGTATCAATTGAATAACTTTAAAATAAAAGAATGAGTTCGCGACACCCATCCCTATGTTTCATGCCAAAATGACAAAAAATACTCAAAGGGAGATAATTCTGCAATGCCTAGCCCTAAACACATGAAAATTAAATGTTGCTCATCTACTATTTATGGTTATTATGTATACCACTTACACTCTGAATAACTTTAAAACTGAAGGAGGAGTTTGCGACACCAACTCCCCATATTTCATGCCAAAATGACAAAAAATTCTAAGTTCAAGGGGAGACAAATCTGCAATGCCCAGCGCTAAATTCATGATAATTGTGTCTTGCACATCTGTTTGTGGTTATTATGTATGGCAAGTATCAAATGAATAACTTTAAAATTGATACCCAACGGTAAACAAATGAAAATTGCATCTTGCACATCTACCATTTGTGGGTACATGTATAAGTATACCAAATATAAATTCATTAACTATAAAACTGAAGGAGGAGTTTGCAACACCAGCAACCCATGTTCAAATGTGGATGGACCGACAGACCGACTGTCTGGCAAACCGCCGGACAGGCTGATTCCAGTATACCCCTTAAAAAACAAGTTTGCGAGGGTATAACTAAAACTATCGCTAAGTAATGATGATGGAATACCCCCGTTTAGCTGCCTTGATCGCAAATCAAACAAGATTTGCGTCAGGTTGTGCCACGGACAGACAGACAGACCAACGGATCGACCAACACACTTACTCCTATATACCCCCTCTCAAACTTCATTTACAGGGGTATAATAACAAGATTTGTGCCAGGTTGTGTCGTGGACAGACAGACCAACCAACACACTGGCTTCTATATATCCCCTCTCAAACTTCGTTTGAGGGGGTATAATTAACGACATCATGAATTTTAACTTGATTAATTGTTATATAGCATATGAACACAGGAAGTTTTGGCTATGGCAGAAAATGTAGAATCATATCTACATTATATCATAAGCAAACAGAACAGACCCTGATCACACAGCTCCTACAGGGGCCATCTGATCTGGGTCTACTCTGTTTACAGAGGCGAAGAAAGGCATATTTATGAAGTAAAGGGTTAACTCTTCCTAGTTACACCTCTGAAAATAGAGCAGACCCAGATCAGATACATAAAATTCTGTTTGATCAGGTTTTGCTCTGTTTGTTTATGTAAGATAAACTGTTTTGTTTCTCCATTATTTGCCATGGCAATAAATTTCCTTATTTTATGGTGTTGCTACAAAGTCGAGTCTTGCATAAATTATCATCAAGTAATGAGCTTGAGTTTTGTACTAATATCAGACATTTCTGCTTAAACAGGCACATATTTCATGTACTTCCATTGTCTGTGTCTTATTAAGAATATTGTCATAATATCATTTACCCATTACTCCATGACATAATGAATATTAATTAGATTAGTTTATATAATCTCACATAGAACACATGAATATTTTGCCATATTTCCATAGCAGAAACTGTAGAATCAAAGGTCATCAGGGTCTGTTCTGTTTGCTAATAGAATTTAAAGATGTTTCTTTAGTTTTTAAAATGGCTACAATGTTCCAACTTCCATATTTCATTATAAATATTTTGTCCTGGACTCCATGAATATTCAGTAGGTATTGAATATGGAATGAATATAAAACAAGGTAAAGAGTTAATAATTATTTCTTCTAACTGTGTTACATACTACTATAAAACAATAAAAGGATATGAATTGATGTGTCTTCTAATATCACTGACTGTATGGCTGTGATTAAATTTTGCAACCAGCCTGAAATGAAAAGTACACAATATGAAATTATCAAACATTCACTATTATCTCTTATAAATGTAAATGCACCGGGATGGGGTGGGGGGGGGGTGTTATTTCTTCATTTAACACTTTCCTTCATAAATACGCCTTTCTACGCCTCTGTAAAAGTCACTTAATGAAACCATTGTGATAAATAGAGCATTTGCTCCTATAGGAGCAAATGCTCTATTTATCACAATGGTTTCAAACTACACAATTATAAAATTTTACTTTTCTCTAGTAAATGCTCCTTTTGGGTAGATTCATTCAAAGAGGTTGGGTCTAAAAATAGCATATGGAGGAATGGGTTAATGGTTTATAATATTATATAGGGTTGTAGTTGTTTTATTCATCATTGGTTTCCCCTCAGAAGTAAGCGGGCATTTATTAGGGTGGGGACATTTATTAGGGAGAATACGTGACACAGAGTGACATAAAGCGACAGACAACAGAGAGTCATGAAAAGGAAATATAACAATGTGACTGCTTCCTAATGTAAACTAAGAACAGGCCAAATGTCATTCAATCACAACAGGAGATGTTTGTAAAATATGCATCCTCCTTTCAACAGTAGCCTTTAATCTTGACCTATGACCTTGAAGTGTAGCATGACCATTTAGGCTAGAATAAATTTGACCTTGATGTTTGACTTTGACCTTTCACCTGCTGACTTTAGAATCAATTAATTTCATTTATCCATCATGAACAACCTTCTTATCAAATATAAAGACTCTAGGTGAAAGGATTCGTGATTTATGGGTCGGAAATCATTTATTAAGCTAATTTATACTAGTACTGTCACTAAAAGTGATGAATATGCAAGCACATCTTCCTTAAATGCAAATGCAAGAACAAATGACAAAAATACTCAAGGGGAGTATCAATTCAATAACCTTCAATTTGAAGGAGGATTCCGTGCCATCAACTCACAATGTTTTTCATGCCCAAATGACAAAAAATACTCAAAGTTCAAGGGGAGATAATTCTGCAATGCCATGAGGTAAACACATAAAAATTGTGTCTTGCACCTCTACTTTTCATGGTTATTATGTATACCAAATATGAAGTCAATAACCTTCAAATTGAAGGAGAAGTTCCCAACACCAACTCCCAATGTTTCATGCCAAAATGAATAGATAATTCTGCAATGCCCAGCATTAAACACATGAAAGTTGCTTCTTGCACATCTACTATTCGTGGTTATTAGGTATAACAAATATAAATGCAATAACTTTAAAACTGAAGGAGAAGTTTGCAACACCAACTACCCTGTTCAAATGTGGACAGACATATTGACCGCCCGACAGGGTGATTCCAGTATACCCCTTCAAACAAGTTTGACCTTGACCTTTCACCTGCTGGCCTCAAAATCATTAGATGTCATACGCTGATCATGGCCAAACTTCATACCAGTGGTGAAGTGTAAAATGTGAAAAGGATGAGTTATTAGTTATTGATCGGAAACCATTGGACTACTGATATACCTTCTGACATGTGCAAAAAGAATACATATCCCTCCTAATTCAAAGTTGCATACCCCTCCTAATTCAAAGTGGGGGGGGGGATGAATATGTCTTTGAAAATATTCTTGATTCTCAAGTCTGAGAATGAATTGGGGACTTTAAGCCTTATTTTCACCTTGAACCATCGGCTAGTCGGATCTGTAGTGAGGTGGTTGGCTTGGAGTCATCAACAATCACTGAACTGGCCGCTGTCCCTGGGGATTTACTTGCAGAAGCTGATGGACTGGAGGCAGAGGTAACTAAAGTTGGCACTGGACTGTATTAATACAAAATTGTTCTACATTAAAACCTTGGTAATCCAAACGCCCAAGTAAGTATTACTTTTGTTAAGACAGGCGACAGTTTAACCCATTCCCTCCAGGGCTATTTTTAGAAACAACCTCTTTGAATAAATCTACTGAAAAAGAGCATTTACTAGACAAAAGGAAGTTTTACAATTCTATACCTTTGAAACCATTGTGATAAATGCTCTTTTTATCACACTGGTTTGAAAAAATGACTTTTACACCGGCATAAGTAGGAAGGAATGGGATAATGCAGGTGAAAGTCATGCAGAAAACTTCACCCTACATTAAGAACCTACCTCCATTAAAAGTTCTGAATTCTTCCTTATTAAAAGTTCTGATAAGTGAGGTTTAACTGTAATATAAATGAACCAATTACCTCACAGGCTATATTTAGAACCAACCTTTTTGAATAAACCTACCCAAAAGGAGCATTAATTAGAGAAAAGGAAAATTTTAGAATTGTGTAGTTCTGAAACCATTGTGATAATTAATAGAGCATTTGCTCCATAGGAGCAAATGCTCTATTTATCACAATGGTTTCAAAGAGTGATTTTTACAGAGGTGTCAAAAGGCGTCAATATGACGGAATGGGTTAAAGGAGGTTCTGTGAGACATTTTCATCAAGAGAAATGTTATTTATTGAGGGTTGATAATATCCTTTAGCATATCTTAAGAAATTATTTTCATACAGAATCCCCCCCAAACAGGGTCTGCTCTGTTTGCTTATAAGATCCGACTCTTCAGTCATGTACATTTACTATTACAAAAATAAACTAATAAATATTCATTATTTCATACATGAATATTCAACTGAGAAAGGGTTAAGGAAGACGACATAGACTCTGAAATGATCATTCCTTCTGATCAAATAATTCACTGTTATGGGCCAGTGTATGTTTCAAATCGATCTATCAAGTGCTTGATTTAACAAACAAGTACTTGAATACCTCAAGGAGGCACAGGGTGAAATGTTATCATGAAAGAGAAATAGTACAAAAATGTCATACTGCGTGGGCAGTGTTATCAAACATTCATATAATTGAACAGAGTAGACCCAGATCTGCAAACACTAATTTTTGCTACAATTTTAAAATTGAATTGTTCTCTCTTATTTCTCCTCAACGATAAAGAAATGTCATAAGGTTTACCTGCCCAGGGTGTGTCCTTCTCCGGTAAATGCTTTTGTTGCTGACTTTGGTTTCACATAGTTCTCTGTTCTGTGATCCTCCATGTTGAGATTCACCTCTCCACCTTTAGCAGCTCGGATAAGTTCATTAGGAACCTCTCTACAACAAACCAGTTTTATTCACTAATCCATAACCCTTTCCCTCAAATAAAAATGTTTTCATGCATCTGCAAACAAAGTAGACCCAGGTCAGAAGGCTCCAACAGGAGCCGTCTTATCAGGGTCTGTTCTGTTTGCTAATGGAATTTGATATATTTGTTTCTATACTTTCTAGAATGGCTACAATGTTCCACCTTCCATATTTCATCATCACTATTTTGGCGATGAATATTCAGTATTGAAATTTGTAATAAACAAATAACAAGGAAAGGATTAACCCTTTCCATGTTCAATATTCATGTAAGACATAATGACACCATGAATATTTATTAGCAATTCTTATAATGTGAAACTTTCAAGGGAGTTTCTTTTGCATGGCCAAAAAACTGTAGAATCAGATCTTTATCATGTCAAAAGCAAACAGAGCAGACCTTGATCAGACGGCTCCTATAGGAGCCGTCTGAACAGGATCTGCTCGGTTTGCTTATATAATTATATAGATGTTATCTTGTAGTTTTTGTAAAAACAAAAAAATTGCCTTGAAAATTTTACCTTATGAATAATTTAATAAATATCCACGAAATGACCAATTCAAGCATATATTGTCATTAAGGAAATGGTTAATTAGCCATTTGCTGTGGTTCTACACTGTTTGCCTACATTCCTACTACGGAACACTGTGTACACATGAGTTAAGTGGATGTATCTAAATGTTCCAGTTTCAAATCATGCTAGTAAGTGAGCCCTTGAAATGCTATTATATGATCTACATCATTCCATAAGCAAACAGAGCAGATTCTAATCAGACAGCTCCTGTAGGAACTGTTAGATCAGGATATACTCTGTTTGCAAAGGAGCCTAAATCATCTTTATGAGGGAAAAGGTAAAATAGTGATTTTCTTACCCTTTGGATATAGCATTCAAAAACTCGCTGTTGGCTGGATCTTTGAAATCTCTTAGAGGACCATCATCAGTACTAAACCCATCTTTCCACAACTTAAGCACACAATCCACCTAAAGATGAAACAATGCAAAAGGAAAAAGAATTAAAAAATTATCTTTGCAGAGCTACATATAAACGAGTGCACCCAAATACTAAAATCGTCATTTCTCAACGAAACCCGATACTGTGACCACTCTTCAGAATCATCTCAAAGAGACAATTCTAAAGAGTGGTCACAGTATAGGGATTGGTGGAGAAATAAAGGAGCTATGAGTGAAAATATTTAAATTTACACATCATATATGGACCTCTCATGCAGTATAACCATATTGTGTGTAAAATGACTACTGTTGCCCATGGAATAAATAGGATGCAATTTTCCATATGTGGATATTCTAATTTACCTGTTTTCTCTGTGCAGCTATTGGGGCACCTCGGATGACCTCTGTGGGCTCTTCCTCTGTCTCTCCAAGTCTGTAGCCTGACCCAGCAAATGCTGACCCTGTCTTTTTAGGTTTTGGCTCATCACTTGGAACCTCCTCTGCACCATGACTGGAAATGGAAACATAGAAAAACATTTACCCTTTACTCCATATATACTCCTTTTTATGTCTTTGCAAACAGGGTAGAACCTGATCAGACGGCTCCTGTAGGAGCCGTCTGATCAGGGTCTGCTCTGTTTGCTAAGGAAATAATATCAATGTGATTCTACAGTTTCTGCCATGGCAAAACGTTCCTGTGCTCATAAACCATAGTAAAAAATCATCTAATTACTATTCAAGATGTCATTATCAGTCCTCTTCCTTTCCGAAGACAAATCAACATCATAGACACAAAACTAACAGCAGACTAAGGTGTTTCTACTGTACCACAAAATTCTGAACATCCTTTCAGACCTTTAATTTTTTAACCCTTTCCTTCATACAAATGCCTTTTCAAGTGTTTGCAAGCAGAGAAGTCCCAGATCACATGGCTCCTTTAGGAGCCATCTGATCAGGGTCTACTCTGTCTACTTATGGAATTATAAATGCCTGATCCCACAGTTCTTACCGCAGCAAACACTTCCCTTGAAAATTTACATCATAAAAATTAAGCTAATTAATATTCATGAAGAGACCAATTCACGTATACGATAGAACACAACAGTTTAATCTGAATTTGTAATACATTTACAAGCAGTACATATTATTCTCGCTGTTTAGTATTGTAATCATTTTAACCCTTTCCTCCATAAATACGCCTTTCTACGCCTCTGTAAAAGTCACCTGTTGAAACCATTGTGATAAATAGAGCATTTGCTCCTATAAGAGCAAATACTCTATTTATCACAATGGTTTCAAACTACAAATTTCTAATATTTTCCTTTTCTCTAGTAAATGCTCCTTTTGGGTAGATTTATTCAACGCGGTTAGGTCTAAAAATAGCCTATTGAGGAATGGCTTAAATAAAGTCACCTCAAAGCATTTGAGCAGATTGTGAAACAATTTGGATCCAGATGAAACACAGGGTCATTTGACATATTATCTAGATTTTAACTGGACATGCTTTGACTCATTCACAAAGACCTTGAAAAGCCCAAGTCAAACCAGGTGAAAACTAAATGTTAATACTTTACTTACTCTTTCGCTGACTTGAATAGACTTTCAACAACATTTTCTTTCTTTTTCTTTGGCCCGAGCACTTGCTGACCACTGAAAAGGGATAATAAACATAAATATGGGCTTTAAAGGCATTTCGAAAGGAATGTTGACCCATTAACCCCATGCTGTGTATTTTGGGAGCTGACTGTGAAGCATCTGACACACAAACTGATAAGGGGGGCTACCATTACAGAGGATCAATGTATAATTGTATAACTTTATCACTTATGGCTATGGACCCTGACTGGACACTGCAGGAAAACAGCTGGATACTGTGTATATAGGGGGGGGGGGGGGGGTCACTTATATAAGGAGCTCTGAAATGCCTTTAAAGGCATTTCGAAAGGAATGTTGACCCATTAACCCCATGCTGTGTATTTTGGGAGCTAACTGATACACAAACTGATAAGGCGGGCTACCATCACAGAGAATCTAGGTATAATTGCATAACTTTATCTCTTATGGCTATGGACCCTGACTGGACACTGCAGGAGCACAGCTGGATACTGTGTATATAGGGGGGGGGGTCACTTATATAAGGAGCTTTGAAATGCCTTTAAAGGCTTCATATATACACCTATTCATAATTGGCAAACAAGAGTAGATCTAATTCAGACAGCTCAAGTATCTGATCAAATTCTGCTGTTTGCTTAATACTTACTGGTATGTAGTCTTGTATTCTAGCATGGGTATGCATGATGTAAGGGGTTAAGGAAAATATGCATCACTAAAAACAAATCAACATATATTGAAAAGTGTAGCATCATGAACATTTAACCATATCAAAATGGCACCTATATCTGTGATAATATCTTAATATCTACTGCACCATCTTGAGATTTAATAGAATATCTATATATGACACAAGGGTGTTCAAACCAACATGTGTGAAACTTTCTGGCTGAAGTGTGATGGAAGAAAGCTTGACAAAAGTGTGACACACAAAAGGCCAGACAGATGTCACAGAAGTAACCCTAAAGTGTCACATTGCTAAAGAAAGTGACACAATGAAATTGCCAATCTATGACGTTTACTGGACTGCATACAGTGATACTTGTCATATCAGAAAGGGTACTCAGAGCAACAGATAAAGGTACGTACTCAGATACACAATGTATTGAAATCCTCTATTCTCCACAAACCCCTATGTTGTGACCTCTCTTTAGAACTGTCTCGAAGATACCATTCTAAAGAGTGGTCACAGCATAGTGCTTAGTGGAGAAACAAAGAAGTTGTTCTTAAAAATGTTTTAATTTATGCATCTTATCTGAAGCCCTGCATACTGAATAAAACATAGAATGAAAATCCTGTAAAAGATTACTAGTTTCTGGAGCCATGAGAACATATGACTTACAGTAAAACCTCTCTATAACGGCCACTAAATTACATCAAGTATTTTGTGTAAAAGGCAGGTGGCTCCTAAAAGCAAGGTGAAAGTAAAACAGAACACTCCTATAGGAGCGTTCTGTTTTACTTTCACCTTGCTTTAAGCAACCACCTGCCATAAGTACCAACTAATTAACACAATTTAGTGGCCATTATAGAGAGGTTTTACTGTTATTTAAAAACATTATATAAACAATACAGATCAAGACCAACTAATGCGTCAAACACATGACATCTGCATCAAGGTGGGTACTGTTTTCAGACTAGGTAACAAAATATTACATTTGCTAAAGAAGTCAAACACACTGACAAAACTGTCACAAGAGACTGATCTGGGACAACACATTGACAACTATTCTTGTGGCATAGCTAAATTATGAAATAATAGGAAATCCTGCAGTTACATAAGTAAGTAGACATAATTGTTTGAATACAAAACTAATTTTTTTCGCCAAGAGATTTAATACGAGCTTAGACAGGATTAATCAAATTCAAAGTGTTAACGTCAGAATATTGAATTCGTTGAATGCTAAGTAAGTGTTGTTTATAAAATAAAAGGAATTGTTTACCATGGCAGAAATAGCAGAATCAGATCTATACTATTTCATAAACATACAACGAAGACCCAGATCAAAGAGCTGCCACAGGAGCTGTCTGATCTGGTTCTACACTGCTTGCAAATGATAACAAGAGTACCGCATATGGTACATAATACGCCCACTTGCAAACTTTCTCTGATTCAACATGCCTTATAAGTGTTGACATTTTCTAATCTGTGCTTCAGATCTTGATTTCCATATTAAGGAATGAACCTCGAAATAAACTCAGCTTCAAATTTGGTTGCTTAAAACATTTGTGTTAAGTTTCATTTATATTATTTTAATAGTTTTCCCAGAAAACAACAGTCAAACTAAAAGTTGACCGACAAACAAAGCAACAAACACACAAAGTTCAAGGAGCATAACTTTAGAATAAAATGACATATCAAAACTCCCGCAATATATGTGAAAATTCACATTAAGGTTTAACCATAGAAAGAAATTGAAGTAAATATCATTTCAAATGAAAAAGTTATTGTCATCCTCATATTTGCATAGATTTGCATTATTTTTTTAAGTGCAAGGGCCATAACTCCGAAACAACAAATCAAATGATCCTCAGAATCGAATTAGCTTCAGGTATTGATGCATTAAACATGTGTATGAAGTTTCATTAATATCTGTCGATCAGTTTTGCCAGAAAACAGCGGACAAACTATATGCATATATTTGCATTATTTTTTTAGTAAAAGGGCCATAACTCCGAAACGACAAATCAAATAAACCTCAAAATCGACTCAGCATCAGATCTTGATGCATTAAACATTTTTGTGAAGTTTCATTAATATCTCTCAAATAGTTTTCCCAGAAAACCGCGGACAAACTATTTGCATGTATTTGCATTATTTTTTAAGGACAAGGGCCATAACTCTGAAATGACAAATCAAATGATCCTCAGAATCAATTCCGTTTCAGATCTTGATGCATTAAAGATTTGTGTGAAGTTTCATTAATATCTCTCAAATAGTTTTCCCAGAAAACAGCGGACAAACTATTTGCATGTATTTGCATTATTTTTTAAATACAAGGGCCATAACTCCGAACGACAAATCAAATAAACCTAAGAATTGACTCAGCTTCAGATCTTGATGCATTAAACATTTGTGTGAAGTTTCATTAATATCTCTCACAGTTTTTTCCAGCAAACAGCAGACAAACTATTTGCATATTTTTTAAGGACAAGGGCAATAACTCTGAAATAAAAAATCAAATGAACCTCAGAATCAACTCAGCTTCAGATCTTGATGCATTAAACATTTGTGTGAAGTTTCATTAATATCTGTCAAATAGTTTTCCCAGAAAACAGCGGACAAACTATTTGCATGTATTTGCATTATTTTTTAAGTAAAAGGGCCATTACTCCGAAACGACAAATCAAATGAACCTCAGAATCAACTCAGCTTCAGATCTTGATGCACTAAATATTTGTGTGAAGTTTCATTAATATCTCTCAAATAGTTTTCCCAGAAAACAGCGGACAAACTATTTGCATATTTTTTAGGACAAGGGCCATAACTCTGAAATGAAATATCAAATGAACCTCAGAATCAACTCAGCTTCAGATCTTGATGCATTAAACATTTGTATTAAGTTGCATTAATATCTGTCGAATAGTTTTCCCAGAAAATAGCGGACAAACAAAATGTTGACGGACGAACGAACGTACGAACAAACGAACGAATGAACGGACGGACAGGGCCACGACAATATACGACCACCTTTATTAGGTGGGCGTATAAAAACTGCCTCTCTATCAGGTACAGGGATAAAAGCTTACCTTCTGTCTGAGCCACCTGCATAAAATGCCTGTCCCTCATCTCCGCTATCTGAACTTGACTCATCATTTTCTCTCATACTGCCTATTGTGGCAAACCTTTTAAAAGTACAAAAAAGGTAGAGTAATTGATTACAATATGATAGGTAACTTATACAGCAGAGTCAGATATGATTACCGTACCCACATCTATATTGCACCAGAAATTTTTTTTTTATTTTTTTTTTTTTGAAAATCTTTTTATAAATAATTTCAATATCTCCCTAAATACTTGCTGACTTCCCTGGTTTGAGCTGAGGGAGAAGTTTACATATATAGAGCATATAGAGAGATACAAAATCTGGACTAAAACTTCTCTCTGACACCCACTAGATTTCTTCATGATGGGGAGCACCAGCTTGAGCCCTGTCAATGTTCGTATATTCTATTATTTTATTTACTTTAAGAATGTGCTGTACAATGTCATTGAATATATTGCAATCTAGAAACAGACATTCAATCAAATAAACCAGATTTCTGATTACCCTATATGTCATGACAGAATGACCTAGACAAGTAGTGTAGACTCAGATCAAACTGCTTCTTCAATCAAACTACTATTGAAGGACTTTAACCCTTTCCCCATATAAATGCTTTTTTCATGCTTTACAGAACAGAGTAGACTCAGATTAGATGCTGCCTGTAGGACAGTAGGAGCTGTCTGATCAGGGTCTGCTAATTTTGCTTTATTTAACATTATAACAGACCTGACTATAGTTTCTACTAATACCAAACATTAAGGTGTACATGTGCCATTTTAAAAATTCCGCGAATAAATATTCATTATCATTATGTCATTGTTTCTTAAATGAATATAAATATTCCACAGGAAAAGGATTAATTTCACATACAGTTATCAAACTGGTGCAAATTAGACTTATTCAGCTTTACAAACCAGTGAAGATTGGACATCTGAATATTTAACCCTTTCTCCCATGGGCTATTTTTAGATCTAACCTCTCTGAATAAATCTACCCAAAAGGAGCATTTACTAGAGAAAGGGATTTTTTTTTATTATTTTGTAGTTTGAAACCATTGTGAAATAGGAGCAAATGCTCTATTTATCACAATGGGTTCAAGAAGTGACTTTCATAGAGGCGTAGAAAGGCGTATTTATGAAGGAAAGGGTTAAAGTAAATATGGTAACCGCCCACGCTTGATCGTGCATAGACTGTCCAGGGTATTACCTTGAGGATCCTACATTTCTGGTTGCCCCAGTTCTCTTTTTACCGCTGCTACCACTTGCTGTTGCTGGCTCTGGTGCTGATGATGCTGGTGGAGGCTGAGCCACTGGCATTGCAAGGTCATTGTCATCATCAGGGTCACCCTCATAGAAGCTGCCCATTGCCAACTAAAACCATAAACAGAGAATAAAGAAAAAATCCTTACTTAGTTCTAATATCAGAATCATAGACAGATATTTCAAATACTAAACTTGTTATTTCTCTATCTAAACTTATGTTGTGACTACACTTTAGAATCATCTGAACAAGACAGTTCTATAGAGTGGTCACAAGTACATAACTAATGGGTTGTTAGAGAAATACATGTAAAAGCCTTCAAATGACACAACTCAATTCAGTGTAATATTCTATTGTCTTAACCCATTCCCTCATAGGCTAATTTTAGATCCAACCTCTTTGAATAAATGAACCGAAAAGGAGCATTAACTAGAGAAAAGGACAATTTTAGAATTTTGTAGTTTGAAACCATTGTGATAAATAGAGCATTTGCTCCATAGGAGAAAATGCTCTCTTTATCACAATGGTTTCAACAGGTGATTTTTACAGAGGTGTAGAAAGGCGTATTTATGGAGGAAATGGTTAAATGAAGTATATATAATCAAATATTACACTGACTTGTCATATATTTTAAACTGCTTGAAATCATTTTTATCATTCTAAATAGTGAAGACCCAGATGATAGATGTATACAGTTTGCCACACAATAAGTTACTGAGGAAGACATATCTTATATTAATTTATTAAATCAAATTCTTTTCTACCTTCTTGTAAAGAAAATCGGCATTATAAAAGGGCCACTAAATTTATATCAAAGTAACTGCTGCTCTGATTCATACTTGATTATTATACACCATGTAACACTATAGGACCCAAAATCACAAATGATAAAAAAAATTAATGATTTGGCAATTTTTGTTTTCAAGTTTTGCAAATGTTGTGGTGCAAGAAAATCGGCCAGTAAAAATCAACTATTTTCATTTCTGATGTGAACAATGGGAAGTTAATTGCATAAGCGAGTTGGTTTCCATTCTCGCACTGTTTAAGTCTTACTTGTATGTCTTCGAAGCTATCAGTCAACCAAAAATGTGAAGAGCTACAAAAGACACACCTGATGAACAGAACTAAATGTAGATGCCATAGCACATGTGTTAACGGTTGACATTGTGTAAGAAATATTCTTGCTCTGTGGAATGTCAGAAGTAAACATTTCTATACTTGTACAAATTTTCCCATAGAGGGACATTCGTAAGGGTTTTTTTGGTGTATGCACTTACATAAATGGAAGTTCATTGTATCGTATAACCAGCATGTCATGTATCAAGTATGTATTTCAGTGTATGGAAGTAATTTTTTCGGCGTATATTACAACCATACGCCAATGAGTGCAAGCCCTTGAAAGGATAAGATTAAGAGTAATAGTGGAAATATATATACATCTTGAGGTAAAAATAATACAGAACTTTCTACTCCTTGATGATACTGGGGGAGGGGGGGGGGGGGGTCATGCAGGGGTGACAAAATCCATTGTCCGTATTGTCCCAAAGCCATTATACGGACAATTGAATTTTAAAGGTTTTTGTTATTAATTCATCATACAGACAAGTAGAAAATAGCTTTTGACAAAAACGGACAAGATATCCAAAATTAGATTTTGCCACCCCTGGGGCTGGGGGTTCTGTTAAACATTCTGTTTCTTGTTGCCATTAAGTTTTTGATCAGGTGTAACTGAATATAGTATAAGTAAAGTACCGAGAATTATGGGAACGGTATAATGTCAAAGAGCCACCCATTCGACTCCAGCTAACGTTGCAGTTGGACATGTTAAGATCTATTAAAGATTAGCTGTCAATGTGCTATTCATTGGCAACCAGGATATGACTGGCTCATTGTAGGTAGAAACTATTATTCCACTTTATATTGATATGTGAATGGAACATTCCTTATTAGTTAGGTAGAAAAACAACACTATTTTTGTGGCTACACTCTCCTCTCACCACAACAGACATGACAAGATGTGTTTGTGAAACACTATGCCCCCGGCCAATTTGACCTTTTACCCTGAAGGATAACCTTGACATGTCACCCCTCAAAATGTGCACCCTCATGAGATACACATGCCTGCCAAATATCAAGTCTATATCTCTATTGGTTCAAAAGTTATGGCCAATGTTGAAGTTGGTGAGTTGACCTATATAATTGACCTCTGACCTTGAAGGATGACCTTAACCGTGACATGTCACTCCTCAAAATGTGCGACTGTATGAGATACATATGAACACATAGTTCACATAGTTCGTCAGCCGGATATGGGATGTTCCAAATGAATGCCAAATATCAAGTCTCTATCTGTACTGGCTCAAAAGTTAAGACCAATGTTAAAGTTGGTGACAAACAAACAAACAGACAGGGCAAAAACAGTATGTCCACCAGATCTGATCGGGGGGGGGGGGGGGGGGGGGGGGGGGCATAAAAATCATGATAGCTAGTCTTCATTCAAATACCAGACGAAGACAACAAATGAGTGATCAAATATTTGCAAACACAGGGGGCCAGAGCGTAGGGCATAAATTGACCAAAAAAAACAAAAAAATGACCCCCGAAAAAAAATATATATATGAGTATATATTATAGACAAGGGTTCGAACAGTCAACAATGCCATTTCACTACCTCCCGTAATAAACACGTCATATTTTTTTCACGTATTGATCAAATCGACTAGATCCAACTTTTCCAAATACCTAAATAGTCACACTAATGATAACCATTAACACTTTTCGTGTATTTTTTCTTGATCTCGAAAACGAAATAAAAATCCGAGCAAAATGTTGCTCATTTTACTAGGTCGTCAAAGTTCGTGCAATCGTCAATTTCAAGACTGAACAGCAACATAACGCCATGCAGGGGAGAAACGGCAGCATGCAACCAATAAACGAACATATAATATGTAACTTGCCAGCATTAATCACCCGCGAATCGCTCTTGGGTCCACCGATTTCGCAATCATTCTGTTCAAACCTTCAAATTTCAAGCTGGCTTTCCATTTTGAATCACGTGACTACATATGTAAGCTGTCATTTCATTGGCTCTCTTACATCTGCAGTCACGTGATTCAACATGGAAAGTCAGCTTGAAATTTGACGGTTTGAACAGAAAGATTGCGAAATCGGTGGACCCAAGAGCGATTCGCGGGTGATTAATGCTGGCAAGTTACATATTATATGTTCGTTTATTGGTTGCATGCTGCCGTTTCTCCCCTGCATGGCGTTATGTTGCTGTTCAGTCTTGAAATTGACGATTGCACGAACTTTGACGACCTAGTAAAATGAGCAACATTTTGCTCGGATTTTAATTTCGTTTTCGAGATCAAGAAAAAACACGATAAGTGTTAATGGTTATCATTAGTGTGACTATTTAGGTATTTGGAAAAGTTGGATCTAGTCGATTTGATCAATACGTGAAAAAAATATGACGTGTTTATTACGGGAGGTAGTGAAATGGCATTGTTGACAGTTCGAACCCTTGTCTATAATATATACTCATATATATTATTTTTTTCGGGGGTCATTTTTTTGTTTTTTTTGGTCAATTTATGCCCTACGCTCTGGCCCCCTGTGTTTGCAAAGCTACATAAAAAAGCATGTGTACAGCTAAACTAATTTGTTTGTTGTTGTTGTTATAGGCCATACGGTCGCAATAGCTCCGCAGGTATGTTTTCTCTCAGGTAATTCTCAGGTAATGTCTCACTGGTACTGTATGCTATGGATTACAAAGCATAATTCCCCACCCGCCGGTAAACATGAATCGGCGCCGTATGTAATGAAAGCAGCTGATAATGGAAATTTCAACAGTACACAACGTTAAGAATTTGACCTCTAGATTCCATCCTGATGATTCGAGATAAAACTTCGCCCTGTCTTTATCGACACCAGTGATGCCGATAAAGTTGTCGATCATTTCTTCTTTGTCAGCCATGACAGTTATTTTCTGGAATTGAAGAGCTGTGTAAAGGGAGGTAAGTACCGACAACAACTATAAAACACTGACAAGAATAAAATTAACATCGGAATATATGCGGGATTCATTGGGATGAATCTACCTGCCAGCTCGCCAACTTTTTTTTTTATTGTAACCAAGAATATTGTCGGAAATTGACGCATCATTTCCTAATGCTATATTTCATATCTGACAGACACTGACATTGAGATGTGTGCTTGTATGCATGATAAACTCTAGCATCGCAGGAGAGTCTAAGAAGTGACGGCGAGTATAATTCTGTTGAAAAGATAAATGCTTTTAGGAGAAGACAAATAGATCTACCAGAGACATATATATCTACATACATGTATTTGAAAATGTAATTGTTATTTGTGATTTAAATTTCAACACATTCTTACCCTTTAGCAGAGTTGTGTGATATAAAGTTGAACTTCGATATCTCGATGTCGGATAACTCAAAATTCGGGGTAACTCGAACAAACAGTTCAGCCCTTTCAAAACTTACAATACAGAATTGCTCTAAAAATGTATCGCTACAGATATCTAGAAACACACGTGGCAACTTAATACAGGTCTTAATTTATGCTGAAAGCTCATACAGGAGCTTTCAGCATTACTTTAGACCTGCATTAAGTTGTGAACTCGAGAAATTGTTCAGATAAGACAGCGGATAACTCGAACTTCTGTTATCTAGAACTAATTTGTATAATACCTTGAAGTTCGAGATATCGAAGTTCAACGCACTGTAGTTGATCTTAGCAATGTTATTAGTGAACCAGTCAGCAAATTCATACATTAGCCCAATTAGGGCTTATGTTGCTTGTTATATATCTTGCCGACGTTTCACATAAAACTTATCTTATCTTATCTACATTCTCTTATTGAAATTATGATAACACTGGCTTTACTCGTTTTTGAGATTTTTCTAGTATTATTTATTATCTTTTTATCAATATGTAAATTATACTTCAGTAAATAAGGTAGTCTATATGACTAACCCTTTCGGCGCCAAATTTCTAATTGTCGTCTACTATCCATTTTTTGTTAAATCATTCGGCACAATAAGGAAATGAGAGAAATAAATGCAAATTTCAAAGGAATAAAGTACAGATATAGAAGTAGAGAATGCGACAAAAAGTGAAGGTCCCTGCTCAGACGCCACCCTGAAAAGGCGGTGCCTGATCTGGGAGTGCACTATCTGTCGTGGTGCATTTATGCGACATTGGCGGTGAAAGGGTTAAACGGTGATGCTAATTTGTTTTCTTTAGCACACATGGATATGCCTTATGCTGATAGCTGTTGAGACTTTGTGTAAACAGAATCCCGAACTATTTAAAACTAAATTTGATAATAAACAGGGGAGAGAACTGCTGAAGAAACTTTAGAAAGGTTTTGCTTTGGGTTATTCCCTTGGTAAAATTAGAAGATGCGATCGGTGGGATTGCGATTGCAACGAGGTACAAACGAATCAAGCTTTTCGTGTAGAAAAATACGCCCACCGCATAAGTTAAATGTAAATCGTATAAAAATATAAAGTCAAAAGCTGCAGCAATTTGCATATTTCTGCCCAGTCTCGCTAATACGACCAGTCAAAAGTGTAATTCTGGATTTTTAAAACAGGTGGTGGCTAAATGCAGGACAAACGTTATGCAGACAGCTCTATAGGAATTTTCTGTATTACTTTTGTCCTGTATTCACCCATTCCCTCATATTGACGACTTTTGACGACTCTGTAAAGTCACTTTGTGAAACCATTGTGATAAATAGAGCATTTGCTCCTATATGGTTTCAAACTACAAAATTCTAAAAAATCCCTTTCTCTAGTTAATGCTCCTTTTAGGTAGATTTAGTCAAAGAGGTTGTATCTAAAAATTGCCTATGAGGTAATGGGTTAAGAAACCGCATGCTTTTACAGACTGCTACATTAATAAGTCACATTGTTGCATTCTTTTACTAGTGTTTCAATACCTTGCATTGAAACTTTATTGTATCAAAAACTGAGATTAAACGATTTTATTTCAATCTGAGAAGGGTATTTGGTTAAATCAGTAAAACCATTGAAAACCAATTGTAAACCTTGTTAAATATAAATCACCCAATATTTAATTCTTTCAATTCAGTGAGGCTCATTATAACTATCCAAAAGTAAATACATGTTTATTGCAATGCCATCACGATAGCGCAATCTGCGACCACAATTTAGTGTGGCAGTCCAAATGGCTTTTAAGTAGAGCAATGCCGGGTATGCTTGGTCATCGGTAGTGCTCGTCCACATGACTATGCAACTTAAGTACCTCTAAACCGGACGTACGTTCAATTTAATATAACTATCGGTCTTGGAGACAGAGTCCAGCTTAATGCAGGGCGAAAGTCATACAGAAACTCCCCTGGAAGCTTTCTGTGTGACTTTCACCCTGCAATAAGTACCCGCCTGCCTAAAAGTATCTAAATTCTTCTCTACTTGAATTCCGGCTTAGAGTTTTTTTTACTGTAATTCTATTTAGTCCTTTCCCCGCGATGGAAGGATCGTAACTACTCGTCGTATTCCGTCAGGGTTCGGAATATGGTCTACTTCGTTAGAAATAGCTAAGGTGTTCCGAGTGTTGATATCTGTTTAACTTTTTAACTGGTGCAAGTTTGACTACTTCCGGTTCCTTGAAGTTTTTCAGAGGCTATTGACCAAGTGTCATGACATACGCTTTTGAGAAACTGGTGACCAAGTGTCATGGCACAAAGCTTTTGAAAAACTATTGACCAAGTGTCATGGCACAAGCTTTTGAGAAACTATTGACAAAGTGTCATGGCACAAAGCTTTTGAGAAACTATTGACCAATTGTCATGACACAAGCTTTTGAGAAACTATTGACAAAGTGTCATGGCACAAAGCTTTTGAGAAACTGTTGACCAAAGGTCATGGCAAAAAGCTTTTGAGAAACTGTTGACCAAGTGTCACGACACAAGCTTTTGAGAAACGATTGACCAAGTTTCGTGGCACAAGCTTTTGAGAAACTATTGACCAAGTGGCATGGCACAAAGCTTTTGAGAAACTGGTGACCAAGTGTCATGGCACAAAGCTTTTGAAAAACTATTGACCAAGTGTCATGGCACAAAGCTTTTGAGAAACTAATGACCAATTGTCATGACACAAGCTTTTGAGAAACTATTGACAAAGTGTCATGGCACAAAGCTTTTGAGAAACTGTTGACCAAGTGTCATGGCACAAAGCTTTTGAGAAACTGTTGACCAAGTGTCATGACACAAGCTTTTGAGAAACGATTGACCAAGTGTCATGACACAAGCTCTTGAGAAACTATTGACCAAGTGTCATGGCACGAATTTTGGGAAACTATTGACCAAGTGTCATGGCACAAAGCTTTTGAGAAACTGTTGAACGAGTGTCATGACACAAAGCTTTTGAAAAATAATTGACCAGGACCTGGAACTCGACGTCTCATCTGGGTCCAATTTGATTGACAAATACAAGTCAGGTCGCGGTAGCATGGTAAGGAGTTAACCAAGAAAGTCAGTTATTTGCACCAGAGACATATATGTATATGTCTGTGTTTGCACTAAGAATTATATATTATGAAGACACCTATGACATAATAATTTCCAGGAAAACTTTGAGCGCAATATTACACCGATGCACCACCAGCTGTAAACTTCCACACCTGCCTGTGTGCCTGTAGGCTATTACAGAGGTTAGGATGGATCGTTTATTTATTGATCGCCGCATGAGCGACGATCACTAATGGAATGTTCAAAAGTATTTACCCATGTAGGAGGGGTAGCGACAAGTTTTACAAAGTCTATTCTGCGTACATCGGTGAGGAGAACCAAATGAATTGGCACATGAGAGCGTGGCAGAGAATAGTTTCTATCTGCATTATTGATGTAGTGAAATATGTGATGTAAAAACCTTCATACGATGTTTAAAAAGAAATTTATCAAACAAATGTACAATAATAACAATAATTATGACACTTTTTTCGTCGAAGTATCGACATTAAATGCCAAAAACAGTTTTGTAAACATAAATGAAGCCGGGTCAAAGTCGCAGAATTGAAGCCGGGTCAAAACTGTAGTCGTGCACCTGTTTGCGGTGCTCTCGTTCTAAATTATGCCCTTCAGAGATTTTGACATATTACAGTTTTGTTTAATGATCATTGTTTATTGTCCAAAAATGTCGACAAAAGTAATACATACATCAGTATATTTATACACGTGATATACACATGTTAAGTCATGAATAGATTCAAACTCTTTGCTAGTGCCTTTATATGTGAAAGCGATATATCCTAATAGAGAATAATAGGTTAGTGCTGTAGATGGGACTTACATTACAAGACGGGAAAACGTGCTCGAATTTGAAAAATAAGATCATTTGAATCGACAGTCGATATGCTAATTCAAACAGACATGGTTATTATTCTACCGGAGGCTCTACATTGTCAAAATCGAATTCCGTCGTCTCGGTTTCTATTTTTAGATAGGGCTAACGTCACTCGTTAATGGAACTGAACAGGCTATATTTAGGTCTATGACCATCACCGCCCTTGTAAGAGTTTATTGATTAAATTATCATGAGAGTGATAAATGTTTTAATGAAGTTTTATTGTTTTATTTATTTTTATTTAAAAAGTCGTTTTATTTTTTTTTATTTAAAAAAGTCGTCAATATAGTAGCATGATAACTTTATATACATCTTCAATTTCCATTGAAGTATGTCTGGCCTGATAGCGTAGTGGTTACCACGGTCGCCTATCGTGCAGTCAGCCCTGGTTCGATTCTCACCGCTGACGAAACTTATTTTTCTCTCTTTTTCCTTTCTATTTTTTTAAATGACGGTTTGGGTTTTTACTGGGATAGTTAATGATAATTATCCATATTAAGTGTTTTTTCTTTCAACTTATACGTTATTTTTGGTAAAACAAATTTGTAGAAAAATTAAAAATAGTTCCTGTTGTAAGAAGAAATTCCTACACCTACTATACAAATAAACCTCTACTGTACATATAAACTTAGGTTTATTATGCTACCCCTTTATTACGTCACTAGCGGCTGTAGTGACGGGATAAAATATTTATCCTCTTACGTTTTGGTATCGTCAATATGCCTCTGAACCAATCAATGACCGCCCTAGATATTTGTGTCAAGTTTCATGTGATACTTCCAACAATGCATATGTCATAATAGTTTTACCAGGTATTTACTTGTTACAGTTTGCAACAGAGTTCTTTATCAGCATGCCATAGTATATTTTCTTGTTTACATAGTTATTTGTTTCATAATAAATGACTATATTTTTAATTTATAGCCTTGTCTCTTTATTATCACCTTTTTAGAGAAGGGGAGTAGGATATTCATTTATCCTCATTTTTTTTAGCTCACCAGAGCACGACGTGCTCATGCTGAGCTTTTAGGATCGTTGGATGTCCCTCGTCTGTTGTCCGTTGAGATACCACATTTTGCACTTGATCTCTAAGTAAATTGGTTTGTGTTTTGCCCTGCATGAAATTTAGGTCAATCTCGAATATGGGTCACCTGGGCTCAAAAACAAGGTCACTAGGTCAAATCTTAGAACAATCTTGTTAATGCTCTAGAAGCTACAAATCTTATTGGATCTTACTGAAATTTTATCAGAATGTGTCTCCATGAAATCTACGCCAAGTTCGAATATTGGTCATGTCGGGTCAAAAACTAGGTCACTAGGTCAAATCTTACAAAATCCTAAACACTCTGGAGGCCACATTTTGCACTTGATCTTTAAGTAAATTGGTTTGTGTGTTGACCCTGATGAAATCTAGGTCAAGTTCGAATATGAATCGCCTGCAGTCATAAACTAGGCCACTAGGTCAAATCATAGAAAAATCTTGTTCACACTCAAGTGGCTACAAATGTTATCAGATCTTACTGAAATTTTATCAGAATGTTTGTCCACATGCAATCTTGGTCAAGTTCAAATATGGATCATGTTGGGTTCGAAACTAGGTCACTACGTCATTACACTCTAGAGGCTACATATCTCGTTAAGTTTTAAATGAAATGTTGTATTTCAATTGTCTTAACAAAACAGTTCCTTATTAAAAACCTTCCTTGTACACAAATTTCGCGGCGATCCAATGCCTTGCATCAGTATTCGTCTTGTTACGATTGTTTTCTTCCAGTCGGTTTCTTCTGTTACCGTGTTGGTAGCCATCTTGGAAACACAAGCGAATGTCAAAGCGATACACCTCGCGAGTAGGCTAGCTTGCGCTAGCTGGCACTAGGCGGGCGCCTTCGTTCAGAGTCCAAGCGCTCGAAGTGACATCGAGCTCCCACATAAATAATACAGAGAGCTGCCTGGGTAGCTTTATGTATTATCTTTAACCTGCATTAAGCTGCTCATTAATTAGACTTCTATCTAACGGTTGCTTAAGGCAGGCTTTTACTGTATTTTTATACTCTAGAGATCTACATTAGTCGGGGAGGGGGGATAGCTCGGATATTTTGAAAATAGCGTGAACTCATACTGGCTAGTCAGATACTTGAAAACGAACATTGTCGTAATCAAAACATGTTCTAAATAAAGGTCTGTAAGACAGGGGATGGCTTAATGTAGGTCAAAAATAATGCAGAAAGTTCATACAGGAGCTTTCTGCATTACTTTTGCCCTACATTAAGCAACTATACTCTACTGAATGGCCGCTTGCGACAGGTTCTACTGTAGAGTCGGCTGTAGACATTGTACAATCTACAGGCCTGGTGTCAAACAAATTGGATACTAATAACACTGATGAGTACCATTTATTTAACCCTTCGCTTGCTATTCACGTCAATATACCTATCTGTAAATAGTGAAGACCCAGATGAGACAGCTCCTGCAGGAGCTGTCTCATCAGGGTCTGCACTATTTACAAGCTGATTGTGCAACCAGTGCACTCCACAGCAGTGATTGCACAGCGAAATGCTTGTACATAATGGCTTGTACCCATTCGTAATTAACCCTTTCCCTGTTCTATGTTTATTCCAAATTTCAATACCTACTGCATATTCATGAGCAAAATAGTTATAAATAAAACATGGAAGATGGAACATTGTAGATATTTTAGAAAGCAAAGAACCAGAGCTATCAAATTCTATTAGCAAACAGAGCAGACCCTGATCAGACGGCTCCTCTAGGAGCCGTCTGGTCTGGGTCTACTCTGTTTGCAAATGCGTGAAATATGAGGGAAAGGGTTAAAACACATGTATACAACTTTCCGCTTATGCTGTACACATATATTACACTAGCATTTTGTGGGCGATTAAAATTTTAGAGCATAGTTTTTGACTTTTGACGATATCGATGGGCAATATTTGTACATCGCATACAGTGTCTACTGTATACAGTGACAGGTTTGAACCTGTGAACGGAAAGAAGGGAAGAAAAAAAGACACAAGAAAGCAGAAAAAACTATAAATACGATGGGAAAGACGACTGTGAATCTGGTGATGATACTTATTATACTCGATGGACAGTATCACCTTTTCGACAACATAGTTTATTGATGTGCATGTCAAGGCCCCAATCCTTCCAAGACAAGAACATTTCGTTTAAAAAATCAACAACACCAGCAGTAGTTTGCTCACATTTTGCAAGTAGATCTATTTGATTCTAAAATTTCTTTTCATAAAATTCACCAGACTTTCACAAAAGTTGGATCCTGTTAATCGGCGTCTCATCCAGATCCAAAATGTTCACAAAGGTTACCGCGAAATTCACACAGTCTTGCAGATAGAGATGATCAACTAACAACAGATTCAGACGTGCTAATAATTGATAAGCCGCATCTTTTTCAGATAGTGATAGATATAGATCGTTCTGGTTTGTCTGCACCAAACACTTGTATCTCTTTATTCACCTCAGATGAAATAAGTTATTAGACATAGATTGTTGTGACTGACAATGTCAACCCTTTACTCCATTATCTCGTCTATTTTTAATCCTTTGCAAACAGAGTAGACCCAGATCAGACAGCTTATGTAGGAGCAATCTGATCACTGCAAACAGAGTAGATCCAGATCAGACAGCTTATGTAGGAACAATCTGATCACTGCAAATAGAGTAGACCCAGATCAGACAGCTTATGTAGGAGCTGTCTGATCGTTGCAAACAGAGTAGACCCAGATCAGACGGCTCCTGTAGGAGCTGTCTGCTCAGGGTCTGCTCTGTTTGTTTATATGTCAAAGATCTGTTTCTCTCCTGTCATGGCAATAAATGCCGTTATTATATATACATGTAATACACGAATTCAATCACAGTAAAACCCCTCTAATGCGACCATAAAAAGGGGCACAATCCACAATGGCAAAGGCAGGTGGTAGCTTAACCCATTTCCCTCATATAAACGTGTTTTCACGCATCTGCAAACAGAGTAGACCCAGATCAGACGGCTCCTAGAGGAGCCGTCTGATCAGGGTCTGCTCTGTTTGCTAATAGAATTTGAAAGATTTGTTTCTTTACTTTCTAAAATGGCTACAATGTTTCACCTGCAATATTTCGTTATTACTATTATGTCAATGAATAAACAGTAGGTATTGAAATTTGGAATAAACGTAGAACAGGGAAAGGGTTAATGCAGGATGAAAGTTATGCAGAAAGTTCCTATACGAGCTTTCTGCATAACTTTAGTCCTGCATTAAGCAACCACCTGCTTATGAGGACAGCCATGTTTGTTCATTAAGTGGTCGCATTAGAGGGGTCTGTACATGTAATATTCAAAATGGAGTTTGGTATGAATATAAAATACAAATGTACATAAATGCTTGGGGTTTGGGGTTAATAACTCGGTTTCTAATTAGGGTAACATAGTTAACACTCTAATTATATTCATGTTTGTTTTAGAAATACACGGAGTATCCTTTTTGATATAAAATATTTCGCTGGTAAATATCTAAACATTTGTCGCCTGCTACAGTGTTGGTTTGTTTAGTTTTCTAACTTTTCTTTCCAAAAAACATCACCACAGTAACAAATAGTTTGTGTATTGTATGATGAGACGTCAATAAATCGGCGTCACATATTGATCTAAACTGTTTGCATAGGTAATCACAGATGTGACACTGGCAGCGAAAACAAACAGAAAAACAACAACACAGAAAACCGCTATACTCATTAAAGCTTCCTTAAAAAGTAGAGGAAACAAATATTTAAAAACATGCGTATTAACTATTAACCCATTCCCTCCTAGAATATTTTAAGACCTAACCTCTTTAAATATATCTACCGAAAGGGACCACTCAATAGAGAAAATTAATTGTTTTTTTTTAGAATTGTGTAGTTTTGAAACCATTGCGATAAATAGAGCATTTGCTCCTATGGAGCAAATCCTGTACTTATCACAATGGTTTCAAAAATTACCTTTACGTAAGCGTCAAAAGGCGTCAGTAGTTCCTGAGAGTTATGGGTTAAGGTTTTAACTCAACCCTTTCCTCCACAGGCTATTTTTAGATCCAACCTCTTTGAATAAATCTACACAAAAGGAGCATTTACTAGAGAAAAGTAAACTTTTAGAATTTGTAGTATGAAACCATTGTGATAAAAAGAGCATTTGCTACTATAGGAGCAAATGCTCTATTTATCATAATGGTTTCATAAAGTGACCTGAACCCATTCCCGCATATTGACGCCTTTTGACGCTTCTGTAAAAGTCACTTTGTGAAACCATTGTGATAAATAGAGCATTTGCTCCTATGGAGCAAATGCTCTATTTATCACAATGGTTTCAAAACTACACAATTCTGAAAATTTCCTTTTCTCTAGTTAATGCTCCTTTTTGGTAGATTTAATCAAAGAGGTTAGGTCTAAAAATAGACTAAGTGGGAATGGGTTAACAGAGGCGTAGAAAGGCGTATTTATGGAGGAAAGGGTTAAAGGTATATGAACGCATTTAGAACACAAAATATTGGATTTCCCCTTTTTGTTAACTGCAATTCTCTTGGGGTAGTCTTAAAATATTAAAAAATGTAGCAATTTACGTTTTGAAAAAAAAAGAGAACAATATGAGTTGGTACGTCTGTTAATTCCATATCAAACGTTTGCAGACCTTGGTTAACTTACGTCAATATACAGTAAACCTCCCCCAAAGCGACCACCGAAAGGAGGTCCCATTCTGGGCCTTAACCCTTTCCCTGTTCTATGTTTATTCCGAATTTCAATACCTACTGACTATTCATGGGCAGCTTGGTTATAATGCAATATGGAAGTTGGGACAATGTAGCCATTTCAGAAAGTAAAGAAATAGATATATCAAATTCCATTAGCAAACAGAGCAGACCCAGATCAGACGACTCTTATAGGAGCCGTCTGATCTGGGTCTACTCTGTTTGCAAATGAGTGAAAACACGCTTATATGAAGGAAATGGTTAAAGGCATTTCGAAAGGAATGTTGACCCATTAACCCAATGCTGTGTATTTTGGGAGCTAACTATCAGATATCTGATACACAAACTGATAAGGAGGGCTACCATCACAGAGGATCAATGTATAATTGCATAACTTTATCTCTTATGGCTATGCACCCTGACTGGACACTGCAGGAGCACAGCTGGATACTGTATATATAGGGGGGGGGGGTTCACTTATATAAGGAGCTTTGAAATGCCTTTAAAGGCAGGTGGTAGCTTAATGCACGACAGAGTTCTGCAATACTTTCGTCCTGCATTAAGCAACCACATGCACTTATAAATACCTATGTATATTGTTTAAGTGGTCGCTAGAGAGGGGTTTACTATACTTAGTAAACCACACACATAATTAGAGTATGCATCATGTAGTTCAATATTGTCCGTCTTCCATCTTTTGTAATATTTCGCTTTCAGTGTAAAGAAGCATCAAAAGAGTGTGATACCTTTTATGAATATTCATGTAAGAAATAATGACCTAATTACGATCAGGGTCTGAGCTCCGTTTGCTGATAAATAGATCTAGTTTTAGTTTCTGTCATGGTAACGATTCCCTTGTTCAATAAGTCAATATGAAACTTTAGTTAACCCGTTCCCTTATCCTGATGAATAGGAAATAATTATGTAGGAAATAATAACGTCATGAATATAAATAAGATTATTTTTTATAATGGCATATGGGCACAGAATATTTTGGCTCATTTTGGCTCAGATAGAAGCTGTAGAATCAGATCTATATTACACCATAGGCAAACAGAGCAGACCCTGATCAGACGGTTCCTTCTGATCTGGGTCTACTCTGTTTGCAGTTGCGTCAAAATGCGCTTACATAAGGGAAAGGGTTAATTAATATGCGAATAACCATTATATATGACTTGAATGTTCACGGTGTAAAGCAGTCAGTATAATCCAAGCTGTTGCACACTTCAATTAATTTGAAATTTATGCCCAAGAACTTGAGCCTTTAGCTATATATTTAATCCGTATACTGCTGCAGAAATTAGAAATCCGAACAGCTGCACTTTTATATACTTTAGCTTCGTTATAAAGATTAACCCTTTCACCGCCAATGTCGCATAAATGCACCACGACAAAGGCGTCTGATCAGGGACTTCACTTTTTGACTCAATCTCTATTTCTATATCTCTGATTTATTCCTTTGACATTTGCATTTATCTATCTCATTTCTTTATTTTACCAAAATGATTTAAGAAATGGTTTACAGACGACAATTAGAAATTTGGCGCCAAAAGGGTTAAATAAAATATTGACTGAGTGAACATATTGTACCCAAATGACTCGTAACTCAGCGTCTAAATTGGATCTAGGCTACAGTAGTAAAACCTCTCTAAATTGGACGTTAAAATTACACGTAGTATCAAAACCGGTCTTTCAGACAGATGGCAGTTTAATGCAGGTTGAAAGTCATACAGAAAGCTCCCAAAGGAGATTTCTGAATGACTTTTACCATGCATTAAGCTGCAACGTGGCTTAAAATACATATACAGTAAAACCTCTCAAAACCGGAATTCTAGTAGAGAAGAATTTAGAATTTTAGGCAGGTGGCTGCTTAATGCAGAGCGAAAGTCATGCAGAAAGCTCCTAGATGAACTTTCTGCATGGCTTTCGCCCTGCATTAAGCTGCAACCTTTCTCCAAGACCGATATTTATACCAAACTTAACGTCCGGTTTAGAGGGGTTTTACTGTACTGTTTTTATCAATATTCCAGTATAGTGGGTTTCTACTGTACATGTAAATTCTTAGCACGTAAGGAATAACATTTACCATTTACTCCATGAATATTCATACTGATACAATGAATATTTAATAGCTGAATTTTATAAAATATATAGTAGAACTTGTCTTAAGCGGTCATCAAAAATGTCTAATTATGGGTCTATAAGACAGGTGGTATCTTATTGCAGGTCAAATATAATGCATTATTTTTGCCCGGCATTAAGCAACCACCTGCTTTTTAAGACTCCTATATTCAATAAATGAATGGTCGCCTAAGACAGGTTCTACTGTGTGTGCGCAGGATATTTTGGTATTGAAAGGAATCGTTTCGTCAGATCTATATTAATCGTTTCGTCAGATCTATATTATAATTTTATAAGCAAACAGAGCAGACCCTGATCAGATGGCTCCTACAGAAGCCGTCTGGTATGGATGTACTCTGTTTGCAAATGGGTGAACAAAGCGTTTATATGAGAGAAAAGTTTAACAGACACACTGGCTAATATGCTTTAGACTGCAACATTTAGTTGCAGTCACTGACTATTAATCAGATGAATTCTTATAATAGTACTCGAACTCAGTACATTTTGGCTATGCCAGAACGTGTAGAATCAGATCTTTATTATTATTCAGGAAACAAACTGAGTAGACCCTGACTAGATAGTTCCTATAGGAATCGTCCGATCTGGGTCTACTCTGTTTGCCAAGGCTTTAAAACGCGTGTTGTAAAATTAAGTGGCTGCTTAATACAGGGCAAAGGTAATACAGAAGGCTCGAATAGGAGCGTTCTGTCTGCATAACTTTTGTCCTGTATTAAGTTATCATCCGTTTTGAAAATCCAGAAAATACTTCTTTTGAATAATCGTATTGACACGACTTTACTGTATAACGTACGTCAGGCTGTGTGTCAAATTAGAAACCGACAAAGTGTGCAGCTAATGGTATTGGTGAGAGCTTTATCTTGCAAAACAGGTAATTTATGCCACAATCTTGTTGACAAATTTCAAGTATGTTCTAAAATAGAATTTAACCTGTTTATCCCATTCCCTCATTGACGACTTTTGACGACTCAGTAAAAGTCACCTATAGGAGCAAATGCTCTATTTATCACAATGGTTTCAAACTACAAAATTCTAAAAAAAATCCCTATCTCTAGTTAATGCTCCTTTTCGGTAGATTTATTCAAAGAGGTTTTATCTAAAAATAGCCTATGAGGTAATGGGTTAAACTCTTTCAGCGCTGAGTTTCCAGGGTGGTATAGCCCATTATTGTTTAACTGCAAGAGTCCACTCAGTATGAAATGCTTAAACTTGCTAAACTATTTTGAATGTCAAACAATGCAGGCCCTGATCAGAGGGCTACTCTAGGTGTCCTCTGACATGGGTCTACACTGTTTGTGTCTCGTATTTAAAGGGTTTAAATCCTATTTTATGTGCTTTTGTCCAAATATGTACATTGTATAATGAAGCAATCTTTTTTATAATTGAGGGGGTGTTCTGGATTTTTAGCCGATTTGACCTTTTGGAAAATGATTTGTGAAGCGCCCAGCCGAAGTCCTGATCAGATGGTTCCTTCAGGAGCTTGCTGACCTGGTTCTTCACTCGTTGCCTGTATCTGTGTTTAGTAGGAACACTAGGCATAAAATGTCATTTCCGTCACTCCATAATCACCTCATTTTTACGCTTTTTCAAACAGAGTAGACCCAGATCAGACAGTTTCTTCAGGAGCTATCTGACTAGGATCTGCTCTGTTTATTTGTTACAGTATAGATTCTCTACCATTAACCATGACATTACATTTCGTTATCCATACTATTGCTATAATAATTAATATCTATAATGAAACGAGTCTCAAAGAATATTTATGGAATAAAGGGTCAGGGTCCATGCTTATAAAACTTTTAGTTGAGTCTGAGTTCGTTCTCAAGTTTTTGATTGGCCAAAAGCTTGAGAACTCTAATCTGACCAATCAAAAACTTGAGAACGATCTCAGACTCAACTAAAAAGCTTTATAAGCATGGACCCAGAGTACATATAATTCTTTCGCTGCTTATGTCTATGGTTACCTAAGCAAACCGTTTGGATCCTTACTCGCCAGGATTCAAACTATTTGTTACTGCGGTAATATGTTTTAACCCTTCCTTGTTCAATATTCCTGTAAGATATAATGACAACATGTATGTTTATTCGCTTTAGTTTTTATAATGTAAGCTTTACAAGGAAAGGTTTGGTTTGACAATTTAAACTAGTTTCATATCTATACAATGTATCATGTCAACAGCAAACAGAGCAGACCCTGATCAGACGGCTTCTATAAGAGCCGTCTCATTTGGGCCTACTATGTGTGCAAATGAATTAAAATGCATTTATATGAGGAAAAAGGTTAAAGAAAAGGTGGAGGAGATTACACAAACGAAACTTATAGCAAACGGCAAAAGTTTGCAGACAAAATTATATGACAGCGTACGAGTTAAGGTTTGCGTCATTATGGAACAGTTACAAACTGTTTGGGTCCTTACTAAGAGAAACACATAGTAACGGGTCCTTTCTAAGAGGAACATGCTTACTAAAAGAAACACGTAGTAACGGGTCCTTTCTAAGAGGAACATGCTTACTAAGAGAAACACGTAGTAACGGGTCCTTTCTAAGAGGAAC
Organism: Azorinus chamasolen; assembly: GCA_963576725.1. Taxonomy (NCBI): domain Eukaryota; kingdom Metazoa; phylum Mollusca; class Bivalvia; order Cardiida; family Solecurtidae; genus Azorinus; species Azorinus chamasolen. Next base: position 50,675,356 of record OY755246.1, on the reverse strand, counting down.
ATGCTTACTAAAAGAAACACGTAGTAACGGGTCCTTTCTAAGAGGAACATGCTTACTAAAAGAAACACGTAGTAACGGGTCCTTTCTAAGAGGAACATGCTTACTAAGAGAAACACGTAGTAACGGGTCCTTTCTAAGAGGAACATGCTTACTAAGAGAAACACGTAGTAACGGGTCCTTTCTAAGAGGAACATGCTTACTAAAAGAAACACATAGTAACGGGTCCTTTCTAAGAGGAACATGCTTACTAAGAGAAACACGTAGTAACGGGTCCTTTCTAAGAGGAACATGCTTACTAAAAGAAACACGTAGTAACGGGTCCTTTTTAAGAGGAACATGCTTACTAAAAGAAACACGTAGTAACGGGTCCTTTCTAAGAGGAACATGCTTACTAAAAGAAACACGTAGTAACGGGTCCTTTCTAAGAGGAACATGCTTACTAAAAGAAACACATAGTAACGGGTCCTTTCTAAGAGGAACATGCTTACTAAAAGAAACACGTAGTAACGGGTCCTTTCTAAGAGAAACATGCTTACTAAAAGAAACACATAGTAACTGGGTCCTTTCTAAGAGGAACATGCTTACTAAGAGACACATATAGTAACGGGGTCCTTTCTAAGAGGGACATGCTTACTAAGAGAAACACGTAGTAACGGGATCCTTTCTAAGAGGAACATGCTTAGTAAGAGAAACACAGTAACGGGTCCTTACTAAGAGAAATATAGTAACAGGATAGGCCTACTTACTAAGAGAAACTTAGTAACGGGGTCCTTACTAAGAGAAACATAGTAATGGGGTCCTTACTTAGAGAAACATAGTAACGGGGTCTTTACTGAGAGAAACATAGTAATGGGGTCCTTACTAAGAGAAACATAGTAACGGAGTCCTTATTGACCATTTCCCTGTTGTATGTTTATTCCAAATTTCAATACCTACTGAATATTCATGGACAAAATAGTAATAATGAAATACGGAAGTGTGAATGTTGTAGCCATTTTAGAAAGTAAAGATACATATTTATCAAATTCCATTAGCAAACAGAGCAGAGCCTGATCAGACGGTTCCTACAGGAGCCGTCTGATCTGGGTCTACTCTGTTTGCAAACGTGTGAAAACATGTTTATGTGAGGGACATGGTCAAGAGAAACATTGTAACTCATTTTCGCAATTGGATCTAAACTGTTTAACAATATGACCGTGTTAGAGAAAATTAATGGAAAATATAAATAGTTTGGACGATGAGATTTACTAGAAGTGTTAAAAGATAAATTGATTGAATTAAGTATTTCCGAAAAATGTTGTATGGTTTCACTGCTTAACTGAATCGAACTAACACTAGGCTTGCCAGTTCTAAATTGCATAGGAAGAGATTTTCTATACAGTAAAAGTCTCGAAAGCGATTACTTTGTTATTAAAGAGGAATCTGTTCAACCATTTCCTTCATTCACGCTGTTGCAAGCAGAGTAGACCAATATCAAACGTATCCTATATGAGCCGTCTGATCAGGTTCTGCTCTGTTTGCTTATGGACTTATATAGATGTGATTCTACAGTATCTTGCATGGTAAACAAAGCATGTACAGTGCTCTCTCCCTACAACGGCCCTCTCAATAACGATTCCCTCCTTACAACAACGCATGTCACTGTTTCCAAAACAACAAGGCCCCAGACACAACTTTTTACCATCGTATTTTCTTAATGCCTCCATCAAACCCTATGTTGTGACCACACAAAGTGACGATTCTAAAGAGTGGTCACAACATAGGGTTTGATGGAGGCATAAAGAAAATACGATGGTAAAAAGTTGTGTCTGGGGCCTTGTTGTTTTGGAAACAGTGACATGCGTTGTTGTAAGGAGGGAATCGTTATTGAGAGGGGCGTTGTAGGGAGGGAGCACTGTATTTATAAGGTAAACTTTTCAGAGGAATGTTTTGCTTAGACAAACACTGTTTTATCAGATCTATGTAGTTTTTAAGCAAATGATGCAGACCTTTATTAGATGATTCCTTCAGAAACCGTCTGATCAGGGTCTACACTGTTTGCAAAGGCGTGAAAGAGAGTTTCTGTGAGGGAAAAGGTTAGCTGAAAACAAATCTAATGCAGAATGCCCCTATAAGAACTTTTTCAGAACTTTTGTATACATGTATTAAGCTACCATATTATTAAAACTTTCTGCTTTACCAACTGTTTTAAAAACTAACAACAAGACTAAGTTTTAGTGACTTTAAATACGGTTTAAATTTAGTGGCTTTAAATACGGTTTGCTGTAGTACTTGCAAAACCTTTTATAAGCGGCGAGGAGCTTTTGAACCGACTGTATATAACAAGAGTAAAATGTTAACCCATTCCCTCATATTGACGACTTTTGACGACTCTGTAAAAGTCACTTTGTGAAACCATTGTGATAAATACTACAAAATTCTAAAATTTTCCTTTTCTCTAGTTAATGCTCCTTTTCGGTAGATTAATTCAAAGAGATTGTATCTAAAAATAGCCTATGTGGTAATGGGTTAACAATTGTATACCCGCTACGATGAAATAGGTTTACCCAAGGCAGAATTAGACATAGTTTTGGTGGTCATTTTAGAGGGATTTGAAGTACTGTAGTATGTGTTATCGCTTTCATTTTTTTTAAATATTATAACTCGAGTTGTTATAGGGGAATTTGAGCATACATGTATGTTTACACATTTTAAATCTTGCAGCACATTCATGACACAGCTGTACACTATCGAACGGATGTGCGTTTATCAGTGTAACATGAACTGGCAAACACCTCAATCACTTTTCAAGATTACATACAAACGCACACAATATTTTTATATCCGAACTATTCGACAACATGCTTAACGAATTGGCAACATCTGTGGAAAATGCCGTGTCGTGCATTTTTAAAACAGAGGCATCGAGCGTTTTTGTTATCACATGGATAACTATTGTGGTTCTTTCATTTTGCATACCCCTCACATTAATAATACGCACATTCCTGTATAGGATCGAAATAAAGAGTGTTACCAAACGTTCTGTTTTCATTACCGGATGTGACAGCGGGTTCGGAAATCTTCTAGCCAAGACGTTGGACAATAAAGGGGTCCGAATTATTGCGGGCTGCTTAACGGAAACTGGTGCAGAAGAACTAAGATGTGTGGCATCAAGCAGGTTGCATGCATTGATAGTAGATGTAAGAGACACAGATTCCATAAAGCGAGCTTACGAATATGTTAAAGAAAACACAGGACCAGCGGGTAGGTTTAGAAAAACATGTTTGTATTAAACCATTCCTTCATAATTTAATACGGCTTTTCACGCAGTATAGGAGCCGTCTGACCAGTGTCTGCTCTGTTTGCAATGAAATTATAATAGGTATGACTGTACAGTTTCTATCAAGATCAATAAATCTTGTATATAAATAAAAATTTAGCTAAGCAAATATCCTTGATAGCAGCGAGGTTTTGCATTGGTCCGTGAAATGTATGTTCGTGTCATTTTTACGGAAGACCGGCGGTGACATTTCCACTTTAAGATTTCCCACAACACTATTCATAATTACATGATTTCACTTCACAATCTTACGATTTCATTATGTCACAATTTCACTTTAAAATCTTATGATTTTGCAATTTCATTATTTCACGATTCACTTCAAAATTCCATTAAATTAAGTCTAAGTAGTCGCTTATTGTCTGCACAGTCGAGCATATTGACAGAGATACAAGTTTAATCGTTCGTCGCATTAACACTTTCCTTCATATAAACGTGTTTTCACGCATTTGCAAACAGAGTAGACCCAGATCAGACGGCTCCTAGAGGAGCCGTCTGATCAGGGTCTGTTCTGTTTGCTTATGGAATAGAATAGATCTGTTTCTATACTTTCTAAAATGGCTACAATGTTCCACCTTCCATATTTCTTTATAACTACTTTGTCCATGAATATCAAGTAGGTATTGAAATTTTGAATAAACATAGAACAGGGAAAGGGTTAAGATGTTTTCACAATGTACACGTAGTTTGTATCTTTTGTATATTGTAGTACAATTTATGTTGTAATTGTACTGTACATCATATCTACCGTGTAAATAAAATAGACTATGATATATTTTATTTATTTGAAATCCGGACCAGTCTTTAAGAAGCAGACAATAAATCACTATGCAACCATACTCTATGATACCTCATTTTTACGAAAAGAGAGACATTTCTGATCGGGTTCTTCTCGCATATTTCTCAGAGTGTTAGAAGAACATCGATCGTTGTCGGTTTTTCATGTGACATAAAATCACATTATTCTCAAGTCGACTTTCAGGGGAATCCAAATGTAATGTACGCGCCATGGCTATAGGGGTCCGAGGACATACTCGCACGGGGAAATTAAGAATTGTATGGTTTGAAACCATGGTGATAAATAGAACATTTGCTCCTATAGGAACAAACGCTCTTTATCAGAACGGTTTCAGAAGGTGACCTTTATAGAGGCACCAAAAAGTCAGTATGAGGAATGTGTTAAAGCTTATATGACAAGAAAGAACGTTTTTCAGCCCGCCCCTTTCGCCTTCGAATTTTGTTCAATTTGGGCCATAATAATGTTTTAACCCTTTCCCTGTTCTGTATTTAGGCCAAATTTCAATACCTACTGAATATTCATTAACAAAATAGTTATAAAGAAATATTGAAGGTGGAACATTGTAGACATTTTTGAAAGTAAAGAAACAGACCTTTCAAATTCTATTAGCAAACAGAGCAGACCCTGATCAGACGGCTCCTCTAGGAGCCGTCTGATCTTGGTCTACCCTGTTTGCAAATGCGTAAAAACACGTTTATATGAGGGAAAGGGTTAACCTTTCAGATTGATGTGCGTGTGTAAGTGCGTATCGCTAGCTACAATCCTAAAGTCTTTGTTTTCAAAGAAATGTAATCAAACATGTCTAAGATCTGAGAGGAAAATGAGGTCCTACAAAGCTTGTAAACATCTCACTAATGACAATGGTGCTCTGCAAAGCATATTCTTCTGTTGTCTATGTCTAGGACTATGGGGTGTCGTGAACAACGCCGGGGTGATGCCTGCAATCTGCCCTGCAGAGTGGACAGACATTAAATCATTCAAACACGTGTGTGACGTCAACCTATTCGGTACTATTTCTGTGACGTTGCAGTTCTTGCCATTACTACGCGAATCTCGTGGTCGTCTGGTTTGTGTGAGCAGCGTCACGGCTAATTGTCCATTCCCGGGACTAGCCAACTATGTTGTGTCGAAGACCGCGGTCAAATCTTTCGCTGGATGCATTAGGTGAGCACTGGTCGACATGTTGTACATTTCAGTTGTGACTGATTCATCTATCTACTAGCAAACCAGTAAACAGAAATACCCATTCTTAACCCATACCCTCATAGGCTATTTTTAGACCATCCCTTTTTAATAATTCTTCTGAAAGAGAGCATTTACTAGAGTTTTGTTTAGAAATATGTTATTTTGAAACCATTGTGATAAATAGAACATTTGTTCTTATGAAGCAAAGGCCTTTGGCTCAAATCTGACCAATCAAAAGCTTGAGAACTCAAATCTGACCAATCAAAAGCTTGATAACGAACTCAGACTCAACTAAAAAGTTTTATAAGCATGGAACCAGACGTCTCCTGTATAACCCTTATATCGTTAACAGCGACACGACTCCCATTTGTAAACAGCATGAATTCCGATGAGACGCCGTGGAACTCGGCATATCGTCAGGACCCACGCTGGTGGACAATCGGTCAAAACTATTCCAAAACTTGAGTGAATCAGAGGTATTCAATATTGCACCATATCCAGATTTGAGAAGATTTTAATTTTTCCACAATGGGGTAAGGGTATAACGTTATGCATAATATCGTGCGATCATTACATATTGGAATATTACTTACGATTATTACAATGGAATATTGTTTTACTTAGGGTTATTATTTATGTAATTATTACATATTACTTGTGGAACTTTCATCAGATGTAATTACAAGTACAGTAAAACCTCTCTATAACGGCCACTAAATTGTGTTAATTAGTTGGTACTTAGGACAGGTGGCTGCTGAAAGCAAGGTGAAAGTAAAACAGAACGCTCCTGTTTTTCTTTCACCTTGCTTTAAGCAGCCACCTGCCTGTAACACAAAATACATGATGTAATTTAGTGGCCGTTATAGAGAGGTTTTACTGTATTCTGCTAACCGCAACCTGACATTTGCAAACAGCTTGAATCAAGATGAGGCGGCGAGTCACTCGGCGTCTCATCAGGATCGAAACTGTTTGGTACTCGGTAAATAGTTCCTCAATGACAAATGCTTGATTAAATCTGAAGAAGTCAAAATTGCACCAGTTTCAAATCTGAGTAGACATTGGCTGTTTACAACGGAATAATGGTTAAAGTATTTTTTGGTGTTTTTTGTTTGTTACAGAAGAGAGTTGTATAACACGGGTGTCACTGTACACACCATTGAGCCGGGTGGATTCAAGACAAACCTGACCGATCAACAACGAATTATAAGCATGTTTAATGAGACCTACATGGAAGTGTCAGATGAGCTCAAACTCTACTATGGCGGAAATATTTCGAAGTTTTGTGAGTATGGAGACCTGACCAACTGTCATTTCTAACGCTGGTTAACCTGTTACGTGTTTGCAAACAGGGTATATCCATGTTTTTAAGAACCTATGTTTTCAATGGCCATTTCCACACTATTTCCAAAAATGTGCTTTTAACGAGGCTTTACACGAAATTAATACATAAGTACAGTTGAACTTCAATAACTCGAACTCGGATAACTCGAACTTCGGGATAACTAATAGTTCAGTCCTTCCAAAACTTACCACACAGAATTGCTCTAAAATTGCTCTAAAATGTATAACTACGCATATCTAAAAACACGCGTGACAGATTAATGCAAGTCTAAAGTAATGCTGAAAGCTCCTACAGGAGCTTTCATCATTACTTTAAACCTGCATAAAGCTGTGAATTTAATAAATTGTCCTGATCAGAAATAGAATAACTCGAACTTCTGTTATCTCGAACTAATTTGTTTGGTCCCATGAAGTTCAAGATATCGAAGTTCAACTGTAGTTAAAGAGCTGGAGGTTAATTGTTCACTTTATGTGCCGAGAGCCTAACCGAGGGCCTAGGATCTCCGAAATACTGCGCAAACCGTGTGCCGTAGATAAAGATAAGAACACTTACTTGGCAGCTGTTGGACCAATCTCTTTTGTTTGCTTATTGAATACTATATTAATATGATTAATGATACAGAGAGAAGCGAAATGCCAGAAGAAAATAAATGATGCAAAAGGCTCTCATGGGAGAGCTCTCATGCTCCACCAGGAAAATTTAGAATTGTGTAGTTATGAAACCATTGTGATAAATAGAACATTTGCTCTTATACATATATATTTGTTCCATTTTAGCCATAATAATGTTTTCTCCTTTCAGATTGATGCTACGCACGTGCGTAAGCGCACAGCGCTAGCTACGCCCTTGCATGGGAATATTCTGTGCTACTTTAGATATGCGTTGATAAGCCACACGCTTTAACCCTTTCGGCGCCAAATTTCTAATTGTCGTCTGCAATTCAAATTTGTTAAATCATTCAGTAAAATAAGGAAATGAGATAAATAAATGCAAATTTCAAAGGAATAAAGCACATATATAGAAATAGAGATTGAGACAAATAGTGAAGTCCCTGATCAGACGCCGCCTTGAAAAGGCGGCGTCTGATCTGGGACTGCACTATTTTTCGTGGTGCATTTATGCTACTGCGGCGGTGAAAGAGCTAATCCTTTCCCTGTCGAATATTCATGCAAGAAGCGACATTTATTGGCTGATGTTTTACATTGATATGTACAGTGGAATTTCGGGTATTGATAGACACTGTAAAGTCAGATCTATTTTAATTTCACAAATAGAGCAGATCATGATCTGACTGTTCCTACAGAAGACCGTGTGATCTTGATCTACTGTGTTTGCAAATATGGCAGAAGGCGTATCTATGAGGGAAAGGCTTAAACTTTGACCTGATACAGACGCAATATGCGCAAGGACTCCTACATGGTTGAAATGTGGTCCGGAATCAGTCCCCAGTCACAGTACCTGGCACCAGGCCAACAAGTCATTACTAGCAAGAGAACCGGTAGACTCATTTTAACCTTTTTTTCCAAAGGCTATTTTAGACCCAACCTCTTTGAATGAATCTACCGAAAAGGAGCATTAACTAGTGAAAAGGATTTTTTTTTAGAATTTTGTAGGTTGAAACCATTGTGATAAATAGAGCATTTGCTCCTATAGAAGCAAATTCTCCTCTATTTATCACAATGGTTTCAACAGGTGATTTTTACAGAGGCGTAGAGGAAAGGGTTAAAGGATTTGATATTCCCTGAGCGTGTATCGTATCCACGACTTGCCACTCAGAAGGCGAATGCTCTACCGATTGAGACCTCGAATGTTACAGTTAAATTATTAGATTGTTATTTTATTCGACCCTTTCGCTAATAAAGGCAAAATCACTATATAACTTTTTATTTCCATTCCAGTGATGATAGGAATGAAATTTACTTCAACATATGTCAGCAAGAAACCGCAACACGTTGCAGATGCCATGACACACGCGCTGCTGGCCAAATTTCCTAAAAACCAATACTTGGTTGGCATAGATACGACACTATTGTTTGGAATAATGAAGTTGTTACCTGAGTGGATTGATGACTATATCTTAGGCTGGCCAAAGCCGTATGGAGAGATACTTGACGAACTCCAAAACTTGAAATGAACTCACCGGGTTTAAGAACAACAGATAAACATGCATATACTCACTCATATACTCAAATACTAAAACAGTCATGTCTCCACCAAACCCTTTGTTGTGACCACAGTATTTAAGAATAGTCGGGACGTATATTTTCAAATGTTGGATGTAAGACCCTATTGATGTCATCCAACTGCGAACAGGGTAATTAAAAAAACAACAACTCTGATTAAACCATTATTATATTTTGATTTTTATTAGATCTAGATCTAATGTAATTACTAAAAACAGTTTGTTTGGGCAATTTTAGTGGAGAAATAAAACAATTAAAATGTTTATATATACCCCTCTTTTGTGGACCACTTGGTACTGTAGAACCCTTCTAAACCGGACTTTCAATTTAGTCTAAATATCGCTCTTGGAGACATATGGCAGCTTAATTTAATGCAAGATGAAAGTCCTGCAGAACGCTCCTCTAAGAGCTTTCAGCATGACTTTCACCCTGCAATAAGCAGTCACCTGCCTTAACCCATTTGCCCCCAGTGGATTCTTCCTTGCACATATGTTGGATTAGTCTGTTTTTTATCTAAGGGATGCCTGGTCTAAAATTTCATTTTTGTTTTGTTTTATATTGAATTTCCTATCAGCAGTGTAGACTCGGATCAGACGCCGCATTATGCGGCGTCTGATCATAGTCTACACTGTTTGCCTACGTCCCATATATGGGATCGTGGGAGCAAATGGGTTCAAGTATCTATATTCTTCTCTGCGTTAAGAGTTTTTTACTGCATGTTTTATTTAGTCCTTTCCCCGCTGTGAAAGATTGATATCTGCCCAACTTTTTAACTGGCACAAGTTTGACTACTTCCGATTCGTTGAAGGTTGTCAGAAACTATTGATCGAGTGTCATGACACAAAGCTTTTGAGAAACTACTGATCAGAGACCAATGCAGAATTGTTTTAAATTGTATCACTACACATAAAGTAAAACCTCTCTATAACGGCCACTAAATTGTGTTACCTTGTTGGTATTTAGGGCATGTGGCTGCTTAAAGCAAGGTGAAAGTAAAACAGAACGTTCCTATAGGAGCGTTCTACTTTACTTTCACCTTGCTTTAAGCAGCCATATGCATGTAACACAAAATTCTTGATGTAATTAAGTGGTCGTTATAGAGAGGTGTTACTGGATATAGAAACACATGTTAGAGCTTAATACATGTCAAAAGTATAGCTACACTTGAGAAATTGTTCAGATTAGAAGTCGGATCACCCGGAACATCTTTTATCTCGAAGTAATTTGTATGGTCCCTTGAAGTTCGAGATATCGAAATTCAACTGTGTTTGACCATGTGTCATGGCACAACCTTTTGAGAAAATATTGTCCACGAGTCAAACAACTTGGATACTGATGAGACACCGAGTAACTCGTCTTCTCATCTGGGTCCAAGTTGTTTGCAAGTGCAAGTCAGGTCGCGGATAGCTAACCAAGAAAGTCAGTTATTTGCAATAAAAATTATATTATGATGACACCTATGAAATAACAATACTTTCCAGGAAAACTTTGAGCGTAATGTTCCATCGATGCATCCCAAGCTGTAAACTCCCACACCTGTCCGTATGTCTGCATGTTATAACAGACGTTAGGATGAATGGTTCATTTAAACATTAGGGTTTGTACCCATTCATAATTAGAATACAAATGTATACAACTTACCGCTTATGCTGTACATATATATATTACACTAGCATATTTGTCGACTATTAAATTTTTAGAGCACTGTCTTTGAATCTGGACGATATCGGTAGTATTTGTACACCCCATAATATGTCTACAGTGACAGGGTTGCTTGCTTCCTAGCTTCTACAATCCCAGAATAACCTAAAAACCAAACAGTCCTGTTTGAGAATATGTTTTAAGATTTTAATCTAAGAATGCAACGAAGAGAAAGAAAAACACACAAGAAAGAAGAAAAAACTATAAATACGATGAACAACTGTGAATTTAACAATGATATTTATTATACTCGGTTGACAGTATCACTTTTTCGATGACAAAGTTTATTGATGTATATGTCAAGGCCCCAATCCTTCAAAGAGCAAGAAACGTTCGTTTAAAAAAACCCACCAAAACAGCAGTAGTTTGCTCAAATTTTGCAAGTACTTTTTTCTAACATTTCTTTTCATAACATTCATCAGAATTTCACAAAAGTTGGATTCTACAAATTGGCGTCTCATCCGGATCTAAACTGTTCGTAAAGGTTACCGCGGAATTCACACATTCTTGCATATAGAGGTGATCCACTAACAACAGATTCAGACGCGCTGATTGATAACCCTCATCTTTTTCAGATAGTGATAAATATAGATCGTTCAGGTTTGTCTGCTCCAAACATTTGTATCTCTTTATTCACCGCTGATGAAATGAGTTTAGATCTACAGTAAAACCTCTCTATAACGGCCACTTACTTACAGCAAGTATATTGTGTTAAAGGCAGGTGGCTGCTTAAAGCAAGGTGAAAGTAAAACAGAACGCTCCTATAGGAGCGTTCTATTTTACTTTCACCTTGCTTTAAGCAACCACCTGCCCTAAGCACCAACTAATTTGCACACTTTAGTGGCCGTTATAGAGAGGTTTTACTGTAGATTGATGTGATGTTTCTAATTAGGGTAACATAGTTAACACTCTAATACTATTTAAGTTTATTTTAAAAATACATGGAGCATGTTTTTAATAAAATATTTCGGTGGTATATATCTGCACATTTTGTCGTCTGCTAGTGTTAGTTTGTTTAATTTTCTAACTTTTCTTTCCAAAAAACATCACCACAGTAACACATAGTTTGTGTATTGTATGATGAGACGTCACTAAATCGGCGTCACATATGGATCTAAACTGTTTGCATAGGTAATCACAGATGTAGATGCGACACTGGCAGCGAAAACAAACTGGAAAAATAACACAGAAAACCGCTATACTCATTAAAGTAGAGAAAACAGATATTTAAAAACATGCGTATTAACCCATTCCCTCCTAGAATATTTTAAGACCTAACCTCTTTAAATATATCTACCGAAAAGGACAACTCAATAGAGAAAAAATATTTGTTTTTTAGAATTGTGTAGTTTTGAAACCAATGTTATAAATAGAGCATGCAGTACTTATCACAACGGTTTCAAAAATGACCATCACAGAGGATCAATTTATAATTGCATAACTTTATCTCTTATGGCTACGCACCCTGACTGGACACTGCAGGAGCACAGCTGGATACTGTGTATATAGGGGGGGGGGGTCACTTATATAAGGAGCTTTGAAATGCCTTTAAAGGCAGGTGGTAGCTTAATGCACGACCGAGTTCTGCAATACTTTCGTCCTGCATTAAGCAACCACATGCACTTATAAATAGCTATGTATATTGTTTAAGTGGTCGCTAGAGAGGGTTTTACTTTACTTAGTAAACCACACATACACATGTAATTGGATTCAGTATCATGTAGTTCAATCTTGTCCGTCTTCCATCTTTTGTAAATTTAGCTATTTTGCTTTCAGTGAAAAGAAGCATCAAAGAAGTGTGATACCTTTTATGAATATTCATGTAAGAGATAATGACCTAATCATAACCAGGGTCTGCTCTGTTTGCTGATGAATATATTTAGTTTTACAGTTTCTGCCATGGTAACGATTCCCTTATCCATTATATCAATATGAAACTTGAGTTAACACTTTCCCTGATGAATATTCAAGTAGGAAATAATGGTGTCAAGAATATTTTTTTTCATAATGGCATATGAACACATGCCATTTTGGCTAAGGCAGAAGCTGTAGAATCAGATCTATATTACACCATAAGCAAACAGAGCAGACCCTGACCAGACGGCTCCTATAGGAGCCGTCTGATCTGGGTCTACTCTGTTTGCAGATGCGTCAAAATGCGCTTACATAAGGGAAAGTGTTAATTAATATGCGAATAACCATTATTTCTCACATGAATGTTCACGGTGTAAAGCAGTCAGTATATATATATATGGCTAGTCAGTACATATATCCAAGCTGTTGCACACTTCAATTAATTTGAAATGTATGCCCAAGAACTTGATCCTTTAGCTATATATTTAATCCGTATACTGTTGCAGAAATTAGAACTCCGAACAGCTGCACTTTTATATACTTTAGTTTCTTTTAGAGGTTAAAACAATACTGACCGAGGGAACATATTATACCCAAAATGACTCTTAATCAGCGTCTAAATTGGATCTAGGCTACAGCAGTAAAACCTCTCTAAATTGGACGTTAAAATTACATGTACTGTAGTATCAAAACCGGTATTTCAGACAGATGACAGCTTAATGCAGGTTGAAAGTCATACAGAAAGCTCCCAAAGGGGATTTCTGAATGACTTTTACCATGCATTAAGCTGCCACATGGCTTTAAAATACATATACAGTAAAACCTTTCTAAACCGGAATTCTAGTAGAGAAGAATTTAGAATTTTAGGCAGGTGGCTGCTTAATGCAGGATGAAAGTCATGCAGAAAGCTCCTAGAGGAGCTTTCTGCATGGCTTTCGCCCTGTATTAAGCTGCCACCTGCATGTCTCCAAGACCGATATTTATACCAAATTTAACGTCCGGTTGAGGGGGGTTACTGTACTGTTTTTATCAATATTCCACTATAGAGGGTTTCTACTGTACATGTAAATACAAGTCAATTTGTTCTTAGCACGTAAGGAATAACATTAGTCATTTACTCCATGAATATTCATACTGATATAATGAATATTTAATAGCTGAATTTTTATAAAATATATAGTAGAACTTGTCTTAAGCGGTCATCAAAAATGTCTTATTATGGGTCTATAAGACAGGTGGTATCTTATTGCAGGTCAAATATAATGCATTACTTTTGCCCGGCATTAAGCAACCACATGCTTTTTAAGACTCCTATATTCAATAAATGAATGGTCGCCTAAGACAGGTTCTACTGTGTGTGCGCAGAATATTTTGGTATTGAAAGGAATCGTTTCGTCAGATCTACATTATATTTTTATAAGCAAACAGAGCAGGCCCTGATCAGATAGCTCCTACAGAAGCCGTCTGGTCTGGATGTACTCTGTTTGCAAATGGGTGAACAAAGCGTTTATATGAGAGAAACGTTTAACAGACACACTTGCTAATATGCTTTAGACTACAACATTTAGTTGCAGCCACTGACTATTAATCAGACGAATTCTTATAATAGTACTCGAACTCGGGACATTTTGGCTAAGACAGAACGTGTAGAATCAGATCTTTATTATTATTCAGGAAGCAAACTGAGTAGACCCTGACTAGACAGTTCCTATAGTAATCGTCCGATCTGGGTCTACTCTGTTTGCCAAGGCTTTAAAACGCGTGTTGTAAAAGTAGGTGGCTGCTTAATACAGGGCAAAGGTAATACAGAAGGCTCGAATAGGAGCGTTCTGTCAGCATAACTTTTGTCCTGTATTAAGTTATCATCCGTTTTAAAAATCCAGAAAATACTTCCTTTGAATAATCGTATTGACACGACTTTACTGTATAGCGTACGCCAGGCTGTGTGTCAAATTAGAAACCGACAAAGTGTGCAGCTAATGGTATTGGTGAGAGCTTTATCTTGCAAAACAGGTAATTTATACCACAATCTTGTTGACAAATTTCAAGTATGTTCTAAAATAGAATTTAACCTGTTTATCCTATTCCCTCATTGACGACTTTTGACGACTCAGTAAAAGTCACCTATAGGAGCAAATGCTCTATTTATCACAATGGTTTCAAACTACAAAATTCTAAAAAAAAAATCCCTTTCTCTAGTTAATGCTCCTTTTCGGTAGATTTATTCAAAGAGGTTTTATCTAAAAATAGCCTATGAGGTAATGGGTTAAACTCTTTCAGCGCTGAGTTTCCAGAGTGGTATAGCCCATTATTGTTTAACTGCAAGAGTCCACTCAGTATGAAATGCTTAAACTTGCTAAACTATTTTGAATGTCAAACAATGCAGGCCCTGATCAGAGGGCTCCTCTAGGAGCCCTCTGACATGGTCTACACTGTTTGTGTCTCGTATTTAAAGGGTTTAAATCCTATTTCATGTGCTTTTGTCCAAATATGTACATTGTATAATGAAGCAATCTTTTTTATAATTGAGGGGGTGTTCTGGATTTTTAGCCGATTTGACCTTTTGGAAAATGATTTGTGAAGCGCCCAGCCGAAGTCCTGATCAGATGGTTCCTTCAGGAGCTTGCTGACCTGGTTCTTCACTCGTTGCCTGTATCTGTGTTTAGTAGGAACACTAGGCATAAAATGTCATTTCCGTCACTCCATAATCACCTCATTTTTACGCTTTTTCAAACAGAGTAGACCCGGATCAGACATTTTCTTCAGGAGCTATCTGACTAGGATCTGCTCTGTTTATTTGTTACAGTATAGATTCTCTACCATTAACCATGACATTACATTTCGTTATCCATACTATTACTATAATAATTAATATCTATAATGAAACGAGTCTCAAAGAATATTTATGGAATAAAGGGTCAGGGTCCATGCTTATAAAACTTTTAGCTGAGTCTGAGTTCGTTCTCAAGTTTTTGATTGGCCAAAAGCTTGAGAACTCAAATCTGACCAATCAAAAACTTGAGAACGATCTCAGACTCAACTAAAAAGCTTTATAAGCATGGACCCAGAGTACATATAATTCTTTCGCTGCTTATGTCTATGGTTACCTAAGCAAACCGTTTGGATCCTTACTCACCGTCTCACCAGGATTCAAACTATTTGTTACTGCGGTAATATGTTTTAACCCTTCCTTGTTCAATATTCCTGTAAGATATAATGACAACATGAATGTTTATTCGCTTTAGTTTTTATAATGTAAGCTTTACAAGGAAAAGTTTGGTTTGACAAAAACTAGTTTCATATCTATATCATGTCAACAGCAAACAGAGCAGACCCTGATCAGACGGCTCCTATAAGAGCCGTCTCATTTGGGCCTACTATGTGTGCAAATGAATTAAAATGCATTTATATGAGGAAAAAGGTTAAAGAAAAGGTGGAGGAGATTACACAAACGAAACTTATAGCAAACGGCAAAAGTTTGCAGACAAAATTATATGACAGCGTACGAGTTAAGGTTTGCGTCATTATGGAACAGTTACAAACTGTTTGGGTCCTTACTAAGAGAAACACATAGTAACGAGTCCTTTCTAAGAGGAACATGCTTACTAAAAGAAACACGTAGTAACGGGTCCTTTCTAAGAGGAACATGCTTACTAAAAGAAACACATAGTAACGGGATCCTTTTTAAGAGGAACATGCTTACTAATTGAAACACATAGTAACGGGGTCCTTTCTAAGAGGAACATGCTTACTAAGAGAAACACATAGTAACGGGATCCTTTCTAAGAGGAACATGCTTACTAAAAGAAACACATAGTAACGGGTCCTTTCTAAGAGGAACATGCTTACTAAGAGACACACATAGTAACGGGTCCTTTCTAAGAGGAACATGCTTACTAAGAGAAACGCATAGTAACGAGTCCTTTCTAAGAGGAACATGCTTACTAAGAGAAACACATATGAACGGGATACTTTTTAAGAGGAACATACTTACTAAGAGGAACACATAGTAACGGGGACCTTTCTAAGAGGAACATGCTTACTAAGAGACACACATAGTAACGGGGTCCTTTCTAAGAGGAACATGCTTACTAAGAGAAACACATAGTAACGGGGTCCTTTCTAAGAGGAACATGCTTACTAATTGAAACACATAGTAACGGGGTCCTTTCTAAGAGGAACATGTTTACTAAGAGAAACACATAGTAACGGGTCCTTTCTAAGAGGAACATGCTTACTAAAAGGAACACATAGTAACGGGTCCTTTCTAGGAAGAACATACTTACTAAGAGAAGCACATAGTAACGGGGTCCTTTCTAAGAGGAACATGCTTACTAAGAGAAACACACAGTAACGGGATCCTTTCTAAGAGGAACATGCTTACTAAGAGAAACACACAGTAACGGGTCCTTTCTAAGAGGAACATGCTTACTAAGAGAAACACATAGTAACGGGATCCTTTCTAAGAGGAACATGCTTACTAAGAGAAACACATAGTAACGGGTCCTTTCTAAGAGGAACATGCTTACTAAGAGACACACATAGTAACGGGGTCCTTTCTAAGAGGAACATGCTTACTAAGAGAAACACATAGTAACGGGGTCCTTTCTAAGAGGAACATGCTTACTAATTGAAACACATAGTAACGGGGTCCTTTCTAAGAGGAACATGTTTACTAAGAGAAACACATAGTAACGGGTCCTTTCTAAGAGGAACATGCTTACTAAAAGGAACACATAGTAACGGGTCCTTTCTAGGAAGAACATACTTACTAAGAGAAGCACATAGTAACGGGGTCCTTTCTAAGAGGAACATGCTTACTAAGAGAAACACACAGTAACGGGATCCTTTCTAAGAGGAACATGCTTACTAAGAGAAACACACAGTAACGGGTCCTTTCTAAGAGGAACATGCTTACTAAGAGAAACACATAGTAACGGGATCCTTTCTAAGAGGAACATGCTTACTAAGAGAAACACATAGTAACGGGTCCTTTCTAAGAGGAACATGCTTACTAAGAGACACACATAGTAACGGGGTCCTTTCTAAGAGGAACATGCTTACTAAGAGAAACACATAGTAACGGGGTCCTTTCTAAGAGGAACATGCTTACTAATTGAAACACATAGTAACGGGGTCCTTTCTAAGAGGAACATGCTTACTAAGAGAAACACATAGTAACGGGTCCTTTCTAAGAGGAACATGCTTACTAAAAGGAACACATAGTAACGGGTCCTTTCTAGGAAGAACATACTTACTAAGAGAAGCACATAGTAACGGGGTCCTTTCTAAGAGGAACATGCTTACTAAGAGAAACACACAGTAACGGGATCCTTTCTAAGAGGAACATGCTTACTAAGAGAAACACATAGTAACGGGATCCTTTCTAAGAGGAACATGCTTACTAAGAGAAACACATAGTAACGGGGTCCTTTCTAAGAGGAACATGCTTAGTAAGAGAAACACAGTAACGGGTCCTTACTAAGAGAAATATAGTAACAGGATAGGCCTACTTACTAAGAGAAACTTAGTAACGGGGTACATGTTTATGTGAGGGACAGGGTCAAGAGAAACATTGTAACTCATTTTCGCAATCGGATCTAAACTGTTTAACAATATGACCGTGTTAGAGAAAATTAATGGAAAATATAAATAGTTTGGACGATGAGATTTACTAGAAGTGTTAAAAGATAAATTGATTGAATTAAGTATTTCCGAAAAATGTTGTATGGTTTCACTGCTTAACTGAATCGAACTAACACTAGGCTTGCCAGTTCTAAATTGCACAGGAAGAGATTTTCTATACAGTAAAAGTCTCGAAAGCGATTACTTTGTTATTAAAGAGGAATCTGTTCAACCATTTCCTTCATTCACGCTGTTGCAAGCAGAGTAGACCAATATCAAACGTATCCTATATGAGCCGTCTGATCAGGTTCTGCTCTGTTTGCTTATGGACTTACATGTATATAGATGTGATTCTGCAGTATCTGGCATGGTAAACAAAGCATGCAAAGTGCTCTCTCCCTACAACGGCCCTCTCAATAACGATTCCCTCCTTACAGCAACGCATGTCACTGTTTCCAAAACAACAAGGCCCCAGACAGAACTTTTTACCATCGTATTTTCTTTATGCCTCCATCAAACCCTATGTTGTGACCACTCTTTAGAATCGTCACTTTGTGACGATTCTAAAGAGTGGTCACAACATAGGGTTTGATTGAGGCATAACGGTTTTAGTTCTCGAAATACACCTTATCTGGGGATCTGCAAATAAGCTAATTATGTTTGATTTTCCCTCCCTATAGCGACTCCCTCTGAACTACACATACAATCTGCGTATCCCAAAGGGTGTCGTTGTAGAGACGGATCACTGTACCATTATATGCATCATCTAATAAATATTCATGATGTCATTATTTCTTACATAAATATTGAATAGGAAAAGGGTTAAAAGCAGGTGGTTTAACCCTTTTCCTAATGAACAAGTATGCATTAATTGATCACTTTAATGAATAATCATTGACTTGATCGAATGGAATAGAATAGAGTAGAATTTTTTTTTATTATAGTGACATGTGATTTACAAATGTAAATATGTACCAAATCAAAAATTATAAACTTCACCTGGCCCCGTAGGCCTATATGTCACTTTCACACTTATTCGTATTAAATATGTATACACAAATAGTAAATATAAACATAATTGATCAGTTTATATACCTATATATATCATCACTCTGGGAACATATAATATCAAAGTTCTTGGTTGGAATCAGTAGAACATCTACTGTAAAGTCTGGTTGTATAATAATTTTCTCCTGTGTAGATAAGCCTTAAAAATAAACTTAGCTACTTTTCTTGTATGATAATTTTGTAAAGTCTTCATTCTGCTTACTTCACTTAGCTGCAAAAATGCCAAGTCATTCAGTACATCACCTAATACCTGGGCCTTTATTCAATGTATTGTCTATATGTTAGGAGGAAATGAGTTTCGTTTTTTTATGGCCATGATATTACAGAATCTACATACTCTGTCATACAGTTGTTCTCCGATATAGCGACCGGTTTCAATCCGAATTGGTAGAATACCACAACGAACTTGAGCTAACATGGAACGCTCGTACTTTGTTAAATTCAATTTAATGTACCTGTCACTTCCAAACTCTTCCTTAAATAGTCTGTAAGTACGGAGTTTGGGGCTATTTTCAACATTTTTATATTTATAAGGTCAACTTTTCAGAGGAATGTTTTGCTTAGACAAACACTGTTTTATCAGATCTATGTAGTTCTTAAGACCTTTATTAGATGACTCCTTCAGAAACCGTCTGATCAGGGTCTACACTGTTTGCAAAGGCGTGAAAAAGAGTTTCTGTGAGGGAAAAGGTTAGCTGAAAACAAATCTAATGCAGAATGCCCCTATAAGAACTTTTTCAGAACTTTTGTATACAGGTATCAAGCTACCGTCTTATTAAAACTTTCTGCTTTACCAACTGTTTTAAAAACTAACAACAAGACTTAGTTTGAGTGATGGCTTTAAATACGGTTTGCTGTAGTACTTGCAAAGCCTTTTATAAGCGGCGAGGAGCTTTTGAACCGACTGTATATAACAAGAGTAGAATGTTAACCCATTCCCTCATATTGACGACTTTTGACGACTCTGTAAAAGTCACTTTGTGAAACCATTGTGATAAATACTACAAAATTCTAAAATTTTCCTTTTCTCTAGTTAATGCTCCTTTTCGGTAGATTAATTCAAAGAGGTACCGTTGTATCTAAAATAGCCTATGTGGTAATGGGTTAACAGATGTATACCCGCTACGATGAAATAGGTTTAACCCAAGGCAGAATTAGACATCGTTTTGGTGGTCATTTCAGAGGGATTTGAAAGTACTGTAGTATGTGTTATCGCTTTCATTTTTTTTTAAATATTATAACTCGAGTTGTTATAGGGGAATTTGAGCATACATGTATGTTTACACATTTTAAATCTTGCAGCACATTCATGACACAGCTGTACACTATCGAACGGATGTGCGTTTATCAGTGTAACATGAACTGGCAAACACCTCAATCACTTTTCAAGATTATATACAAACGCACACAATATTTTTATATCCGAACTATTCGACAACATGCTTAACGAATTGGCAACATCTGTGGAAAATGCCGTGTCGTGCATTTTTAAAACAGAGGCATCGAGCGTTTTTGTTATCACATGGATAACTATTGTGGTTCTTTCATTTTGCATACCTCTCACATTAATAATACGCACATTCCTGTATAGGATCGAAATAAAGAGTGTTACCAAACGTTCTGTTTTCATTACCGGATGTGACAGCGGGTTCGGAAATCTTCTAGCCAAGACGTTGGACAATAAAGGGGTCCGAGTTATTGCGGGCTGCTTAACGGAAACTGGTGCAGAAGAACTAAGATGTGTGGCATCAAGCAGGTTGCATGCATTGATAGTAGATGTAAGAGACACAGATTCCATAAAGCGAGCTTACGAATATGTTAGAGAAAACACAGGACCAGCGGGTAGGTTTAGAAAAACATGTTTGTATTAAACCATTCCTTCATGATTTAATACGGCTTTTCACGCCGTATAGGAGCCGTCTGACCAGTGTCTGCTCTGTTTGCAATGAAATTATAATAGGTCTGACTGTACAGTTTCTATCAAGATCAATAAATCTTGTATATAAATAAAAATTTAGCTAAGCAAATATCCTTGATAGCAGCGAGGTTTTGCATTGGTCCGTGAAATGTATGTTCGTGTCATTTTTACGAAAGACCGGCGGTGACATTTCCACTTTAAGATTTCCCACAACACTATTCATAATTACATGATTTCACTTCACAATCTTACGATTTCATTATGTCACAATTTCACTTTAAAATCTTATGATTTTGCAATTTCATTATTTCACGATTCACTTGAAAATTCCATTAAATTAAGTCTAAGTGGTCGCTTATTGTCTGCACAGTCGAGCATATTGACAGAGATACAAGTTTAATCGTTCGCCGCATTAACGCTTTCCTTCATATAAACGTGTTTTCACGCATTTGCAAACAGAGAAGACCCAGATCAGACGGCTCCTAGAGGAGCTGTCTGATCAGGGTCTGTTCTGTTTGCTTATGGAATAGAATAGATCTGTTTCTATACTTTCTAAAATGGCTACAATGTTCCACCTTCCATATTTCTTTATAACTACTTTGTCCATGAATATCAAGTAGGTATTGAAATTTTGAATAAACATAGAACAGGGAAAGGGTTAAGATGTTTTCACAATGTACACGTAGTTTGTATCTTTTGTATATTGTAGTACAATTTATGTTGTAATTGTACTGTACATCATATCTACCGTGTAAATAAAATAGACTATGATATATTTTATTTATTTGAAATCCGGACCAATCTTTAAGAAGCAGACAATAAATCACTATGCAACCATACTCTATGATACCTCATTTTTACGAAAAGAGAGACATTTCTGATCGGGTTCTTCTCGCATATTTCTCAGAGTGTTAGAAGAACATCGATCGTTGTCGGTTTTTCATGTGACATAAACTTACATTATTCTCAAGTCGACTTTCAGGGGAATCCAAATGTAATGTACGCGCCATGGCTATAGGGGTCCGAGGACATACTCGCACGGGGAAATTAAGAATTGTATGGTTTGAAACCATTGTGATAAATAGAACATTTGCACCTATAGGAACAAACGCTCTTTATCAGAACGGTTTCAGAAGATGACCTTTATAGAGGCACCAAAAAGTCAGTATGAGGAATGGGTTAAAGCTTATATGACAATAAAGAACGTTTTTCAGCCCGCCCCTTTCGCCTTCGAATTTTGTTCAATTTTGGCCATAATAATGTTTTAACCTTTCCCTGTTCTGTATTTAGGCCAAATTTCAATACCTACTGAATATTCATTAACAAAATAGTTATAAAGAAATATTGAAGGTGGAACATTGTAGACATTTTTGAAAGTAAAGAAACAGACCTTTCAAATTCTATTAGCAAACAGAGCAGACCCTGATCAGACGGCTCCTCTAGGAGCCGTCTGATCTGGGTCTACTCTGTTTGCAAATGCGTGAAAACACGTTTATATGAGGGAAAGGGTTAACCTTTCAGATTGATGTGCGTGTGTAAGTGCGTATCGCTAGCTACAATCCTAAAGTCTTTGTTTTCAAAGAAATGTAATCAAACATGTCTAAGATCTGAGAGGAAAATGAGGTCCTACAAAGCTTGTAAACATCTCACTAATGACAATGGTGCTCTGCAAAGCATATTCTTCTGTTGTCTATGTCTAGGACTATGGGGTGTCGTGAACAACGCCGGGGTGATGCCTGCAATCTGCCCTGCAGAGTGGACAGACATTAAATCATTCAAACACGTGTGTGACGTCAACCTATTCGGTACTATTTCTGTGACGTTGCAGTTCTTGCCATTACTACGCGAATCTCGTGGTCGTCTGGTTTGTGTGAGCAGCGTCACGGCTAATTGTCCATTCCCGGGACTAGCCAACTATGTTGTGTCGAAGACCGCGGTCAAATCTTTCGCTGGATGCATTAGGTGAGCACTGGTCGACATGTTGTACATTTCAGTTGTGACTGATTCATCTATCTACTAGCAAACCAGTAAACAGAAATACCCATTCTTAACCCATACCCTCATAGGCTATTTTTAGACCATCCCTTTTTAATAATTCTTCTGAAAGAGAGCATTTACTAGAGTTTTGTTTAGAAATATGTTATTTTGAAACCATTGTGATAAATAGAACATTTGTTCTTATGAAGCAAAGGCCTTTGGCTCAAATCTGACCAATCAAAAGCTTGAGAACTCAAATCTGACCAATCAAAAGCTTGATAACGAACTCAGACTCAACTAAAAAGTTTTATAAGCATGGACCCAGACGTCTCCTGTATAACCCTTATATCGTTAACAGCGACACGACTCCCATTTGTAAACAGCTTGAATTCCGATGAGACGCCGTGGAACTCGGCATATCGCCAGGACCCGCGCTGGTGGACAATCGGTCAAAACTATTCCAAAACTTGAGTGAATCGGGGGTATTCAATATTGCACCATATCCAGATTTGAGAAGATTTTAATTTTTCCACAATCGGGGTAAGGGTATAACGTTATGCATAATATCTTGCGATCATTACATATTGGAATATTATTGACGATTATTACAATGGAATATTGTTTTACTTACTGTTATTATTTATGTAATTATTACATATTACTTGTGGAACTTTCATCAGATGTAATTACAAGTACAGTAAAGCCTCTCTATAACGGCCACTAAATTGTGTTAATTAGTTGGTACTTAGGGCAGGTGGCTGCTGAAAGCAAGGTGAAAGTAAAACAGAACGCTCCTATAGGAGCGTTCTGTTTTTCTTTCACCTTGCTTTAAGCAGCCACCTGCCTGTAACACAAAATACATGATGTAATTTAGTGGCCGTTATAGAGAGGTTTTACTGTATTCTGCTAACCGCAACCTGACATTTGCAAACAGCTTGAATCAAGATGAGGCGGCGAGTCACTCGGCGTCTCATCAGGATCGAAACTGTTTGGTACTCGGTAAATAGTTCCTCAATGACAAATGCTTGATTAAATCTGAAGAAGTCAAAATTGCACCAGTTTCAAATCTGAGTAGACATTGGCTGTTTACAACGGAATAACGGTTAAAGTATTTTTTGGTGTTTTTTGTTTGTTACAGAAGAGAGTTGTATAACACGGGTGTCACTGTACACACCATTGAGCCGGGTGGATTCAAGACAAACCTGACCGATCAACAACGAATTATAAGCATGTTTAATGAGACCTACATGGAAGTGTCAGATGAGCTCAAACTCTACTATGGCGGAAATATTTCGAAGTTTTGTGAGTATGGAGACCTGACCAACTGTCATTTCTAACGCTGGTTAACCTGTTACGTGTTTGCAAACAGGGTATATCCATGTTTTTAAGAACCTATGTTTTCAATGGCCATTTCCACACTATTTCCAAAAATGTGCTTTTAACGAGGCTTTACACAAAATTAATACATAAGTACAGTTGAACTTCAATAACTCGAACTCGGATAACTCGAACTTCGGGATAACTAATAGTTCAGTCCTTCCAAAACTTACCACACAGAATTGCTCTAAAATTGCTCTAAAATGTATAACTACGCATATCTAAAAACACGCGTGACAGATTTATGCAAGTCTAAAGTAATGCTGAAAGCTCCTACAGGAGCTTTCACCATTACTTTAAACCTGCATAAAGCTGTGAATTTAATAAATTGTCCTGATCAGAAATAGAATAACTCGAACTTCTGTTATCTCGAACTAATTT
Source organism: Azorinus chamasolen (assembly GCA_963576725.1). NCBI lineage: Eukaryota > Metazoa > Mollusca > Bivalvia > Cardiida > Solecurtidae > Azorinus > Azorinus chamasolen. Next base: position 50,650,627 of record OY755246.1, on the reverse strand, counting down.
GTTTGGTCCCATGAAGTTCAAGATATCGAAGTTCAACTGTAGTTAAAGAGCTGGAGGTTAATTGTTCACTTTATGTGCCGAGAGCCTAACCGAGGGCCTAGGATCTCCGAAATACTGCGCAAACCGTGTGCCGTAGATAAAGATAAGAACACTTACTTGGCAGCTGTTGGACCAATCTCTTTTGTTTGCTTATTGAATACTATATTAATATGATTAATGATACAGAGAGAAGCGAAATGCCAGAAGAAAAAAAAATGATGCAAAAGGCTCTCATGGGAGAGCTCTCATGCTCCACCAGGAAAATTTAGAATTGTGTAGTTATGAAACCATTGTGATAAATAGAACATTTGCTCCTATACCGATATTTGTTCCATTTTAGCCATAATAATGTTTTCTCCTTTCAGATTGATGCTACGCACGTGCGTAAGTGCACAGCGCTAGCTATGCCTTTGCATGGGAATATTCTGTGCTACTTTAGATATGCGTTGATAAGCCACACGCTTTAACCCTTTCGGCGCCAAATTTCTAATTGTCGTCTGCAATCCAAGTTTGTTAAATCATTTTGTAAAATAAGGAAATGAGATAAATAAATGCAAATTTCAAAGGAATAAAGCACATATATAGAAATAGAGATTGAGACAAATAGTGAAGTCCCTGATCAGACGCCGCCTTGAAAAGGCGGCGTCTGATCTGGGACTGCACTATTTTTCGTGGTGCATTTATGCTACTGCGGCGATGAAAGGGCTAATCCTTTCCCTGTCGAATATTCATGCAAGAAGCGACATTTATTGGCTGATGTTTTACATTGATATGTACAGTGGAATTTCGGGTATTGATAGACACTGTAAAGTCAGATCTATTTTAATTTCACAAATAGAGCAGATCATGATCTGACTGTTCCTACAGAAGACCGTGTGATCTTGATCTACTGTGTTTGCAAAGATGGCAAATGGCGTATCTATGAGGGAAAGGCTTAAACTTTGACCTGATACAGACGCAATATGCGCAAGGACTCCTACATGGTTGAAATGTGGACCGGAATCAGTCCCCAGTACCTGGCACCAGTCCAACAAGTCATTACTAGCAAGAGAACCGGTAGACTCATTTTAACCTTTTTTCCAAAGGCTATTTTAGACCCAACCTCTTTGAATGAATCTACCGAAAAGGAGCATTAACTAGTGAAAAGGATTTTTTTAGAATTTTGTAGGTTGAAACCATTGTGATAAATAGAGCATTTGCTCCTATAGAAGCAAATTCTCCTCTATTTATCACAATGGTTTCAACAGGTGATTTTTACAGAGGCGTAGAGGAAAGGGTTAAAGGATTTGATATTCCCCGAGCGTGTATCGAATCCACGACTTGCCACTCAGAAGGCGAATGCTCTACCGATTGAGACCTCGAATGTTACAGTTAAATTATTAGATTGTTATTTTATTGACCCTTTCGCTAATAAAGGCAAAAACACTATATAACTTTTTATTTCCATTCCAGTGATGATAGGAATGAAATTTACTTCAACATATGTCAGCAAGAAACCGCAACACGTTGCAGATGCCATGACACACGCACTGCTGGCCAAATTCCCTAAAAACCAATACTTGGTTGGCATAGATACAACACTATTCTTTGGAATGATGAAATTGTTACCTGAGTGGATTGATGACTTTATCTTAAGCTGGCCAAAGCCGTATGGAGATATCATTGACGAACTCAAAGACTTGAAATGAACTCACCGGGTTTAAGAACAACAGATAAACATGCATATACTCATATACTCAAATACTAAAACAGTCATGTCTCCACCAAACCCTTCGTTGTGACCACAGTATTTAAGAATAGTCGGGACGTATATTTTCAAATGTTGGATGTAAGACCCTATTGATGTCATCCAACTGCGAACAGGGAAATAATAATAAAAAAAAACTCTGATTGAACCATTATTATATTGATTTTTATTAGATCTAGATCTAGTGTAATTACTAAATCAAGTAAAATGTTTATATATACCCCTCTTTTGTGGACCACTGGGTACTGTAGAACCCTTCTAAACCGGACGTTCAATTTAGTCTAAATATCGGTCTGGGAGACATGGCAGCTTAATTTAATGCAAGATGAAAGTCCTGCAGAACGCTCCTCTAAGAGATTTCAGCATGACTTTCACCCTGCAATAAGCAGTCACCTGCCTTAACCCATTTGCCCCCAGTGGATTCTTCCTTGCACATATGTTGGATTAGTCTATCTTTTATCTAAGGGATGTCTGGTCTAAAATTTCGTTTTTGTTTTGTTTTATATTGAATTTCCTATCAGCAGTGTAGACTCTGATCAGACGCCGCATTATGCGGCGTCTGATCATAGTCTACACTGTTTGCCTACGTCCCATATATGGGATCGTGGGAGCAAATGGGTTCAAGTATCTATATTCTTCTCTGCGTTAAGAGTTTTTTACTGCATGTTTTATTTAGTCCTTTCCCCGCTGTGAAAGATTGATATCTGCCCAACTTTTTAACTGGCACAAGTTTGACTACTTCCGATTCATTGAAGGTTGTCAGAAACTATTGATCGAGTGTCATGACACAAAGCTTTTGAGAAACTATTGATCAGAGACCAATGCAGAATTGTTTTAAATTGTATCACTACACATAAAGTAAAACCTCTCTATAACGGCCACTAAATTGTGTTACCTTGTTGGTATATAGGGCATGTGGCTGCTTAAAGCAAGGTGAAAGTAAAACAGAACGTTCCTATAGGAGCGTTCGACTTTACTTTCACCTTGCTTTAAGCAGCCATATGCATGTAACACAAAATTCTTGATGTAATTAAGTGGTCGTTATAGAGAGGTGTTACTGGATATAGAAACACATGTTAGAGCTTAATACATGTCAAAAGTATAGCTACACTTGAGAAATTGTTCAGATTAGAAGTCGGATCACCCGGAACATCTTTTATCTCGAAGTAATTTGTATGGTCCCTTGAAGTTCGAGATATCGAAATTCAACTGTGTTTGACCATGTGTCATGGCACAACCTTTTGAGAAAATATTGTCCACGAGTCAAACAACTTGGATACTGATGAGACACCGAGTAACTCGTCTTCTCATCTGGGTCCAAGTTGTTTGCAAGTGCAAGTCAGGTCGCGGATAGCGGGATAAAAGCTAACCAAGAAAGTCAGTTATTTGCAATAAAAATTATACATGTATTATGATGACACCTATGAAATAACAATACTTTCCAGGAAAACTTTGAGCGTAATGTTCCATCGATGCATCCCAAGCTGTAAACTCCCACACCTGTCCGTATGTCTGCATGTTATAACAGACGTTAGGATGAATGGTTCATTTAAACATTAGGGTTTGTACCCATTCATAATTAAAATACAAATGTATACAACTTACCGCTTATGCTGTACATATATATATTACACTAGCATATTTGTCGACTATTAAATTTTTAGAGCACTGTCTTTGAATCTGGACGATATCGGTAGTATTTGTACACCCCATAATATGTCTACAGTGACAGGTTTGCTTGCTTCCTAGCTTCTACAATCCCAGAATAACCTAAAAACCAAACAGTCCTGTTTGAGAATATGTTTTAAGATTTTAATCTAAGAATGCAACGAAGAGAAAGAAAAACACACAAGAAAGCAGAAAAAACTATAAATACGATGAATAACTGTGAATTTAACAATGATATTTATTATACTCGGTTGACAGTATCACTTTTTCGATGACAAAGTTTATTGATGTATATGTCAAGGCCCCAATCCTTCAAAGAGCAAGAAACGTTCGTTTAAAAAAACCCCACCAACAACAGCAGTAGTTTGCTCAAATTTTGCAAGTACTTTTTTCTAACATTTCTTTTCATAACATTCATCAGAATTTCACAAAAGTTGGATGCTACAAATCGGCGTCTCATCCGGATCTAAACTGTTCGTAAAGGTTACCACGGAATTCACACATTCTTGCAGATAGAGGTGATCCACTAACAACAGATTCAGACGTGCTGATTGATAACCCGCATCTTTTTCAGATAGTAATAAATATAGATCGTTCAGGTTTGTCTGCTCCAAACATTTGTATCTCTTTTTTCACCGCTGATGAAATGAGTTTAGATCTACAGTAAAACCTCTTTATAACGGCCACTTACTTACAGCAAGTATATTGTGTTAAAGGCAGGTGGCTGCTTAAAGCAAGGTGAAAGTAAAACAGAACGCTCCTATAGGAGCGTTCTATTTTACTTTCACCTTGCTTTAAGCAACCACCTGCCCTAAGCACCAACTAATTTGCACACTTTAGTGACCGTTATAGAGAGGTTTTACTGTAGATTGATGTGATGTTTCTAATTAGGGTAACATAGTTAACACTCTAATACTATTTAAGTTTATTTTAAAAATACATGGAGCATGTTTTTAATAAAATATTTCGGTGGTATATATCTGCACATTTTGTCGTCTGCTAGTGTTAGTTTGTTTAATTTTCTAACTTTTCTTTCCAAAAAACATCACCACAGTAACACATAGTTTGTGTATTGTATGATGAGACGTCACTAAATCGGCGTCACATATGGATCTAAACTGTTTGCATAGGTAATCACAGATGTAGATGCGACACTGGCAGCGAAAACAAACTGGAAAAATAACACAGAAAACCGCTATACTCATTAAAGTAGAGAAAACAGATATTTAAAAACATGCGTATTAACCCATTCCCTCCTAGAATATTTTAAGACCTAACCTCTTTAAATATATCTACCGAAAAGGACAACTCAATAGAGAAAAATATTTGTTTTTTAGAATTGTGTAGTTTTGAAACCAATGTTATAAATAGAGCATGCTGTACTTATCACAACGGTTTCAAAAATGACCATCACAGAGGATCAATTTATAATTGCATAACTTTATCTCTTATGGCTATGCACCCTGACTGGACACTGCAGGAGCACAGCTGGATACTGTGTATATAGGGGGGGGGGGGTTCACTTATATAAGGAGCTTTGAAATGCCTTTAAAGGCAGGTGGTAGCTTAATGCACGACAGAGTTCTGCAATACTTTCGTCCTGCATTAAGCAACCACATGCACTTATAAATAGCTATGTATATTGTTTAAGTGGTCGCTAGAGAGGGTTTTACTTTACTTAGTAAACCACACATACACATGTAATTGGATTCAGTATCATGTAGTTCAATCTTGTCCGTCTTCCATCTTTTGTAAATTTAGCTATTTTGCTTTCAGTGAAAAGAAGCATCAAAGAAGTGTGATACCTTTTATGAATATTCATGTAAGAGATAATGACCTAATCATAACCAGGGTCTGCTCTGTTTGCTGATGAATATATTTAGTTTTACAGTTTCTGCCATGGTAACGATTCCCTTATCCATTATATCAATATGAAACTTGAGTTAACACTTTCCCTGATGAATATTCAAGTAGGAAATAATGGTGTCAAGAATATTTTTTTTTCATAATGGCATATGAACACATGCCATTTTGGCTAAGGCAGAAGCTGTAGAATCAGATCTATATTACACCATAAGCAAACAGAGCAGACCCTGACCAGACGGCTCCTATAGGAGCCGTCTGATCTGGGTCTACTCTGTTTGCAGATGCGTCAAAATGCGCTTACATAAGGGAAAGTGTTAATTAATATGCGAATAACCATTATTTCTCACATGAATGTTCACGGTGTAAAGCAGTCAGTATATATATATATGGCTAGTCAGTACATATATCCAAGCTGTTGCACACTTCAATTAATTTGAAATTTATGCCCAAGAACTTGATCCTTTAGCTATATATTTAATCCGTATACTGTTGCAGAAATTAGAACTCCGAACAGCTGCACTTTTATATACTTTAGTTTCTTTTAGAGGTTAAAACAATACTGACCGAGGGAACATATTATACCCAAAATGACTCGTAACTCGGCGTCTAAATTGGATCTAGGCTACAGCAGTAAAACCTCTCTAAATTGGACGTTAAAATTACATGTACTGTAGTATCAAAACCGGTATTTCAGGCAGATGACAGCTTAATGCAGGTTGAAAGTCATACAGAAAGCTCCCAAAGGGGATTTCTGAATGACTTTTACCATGCATTAAGCTGCCACATGGCTTTAAAATACATATACAGTAAAACCTTTCTAAACCGGAATTCTAGTAGAGAAGAATTTAGAATTTTAGGCAGGTGGCTGCTTAATGCAGGATGAAAGTCATGCAGAAAGCTCCTAGAGGAGCTTTCTGCATGGCTTTCGCCCTGTATTAAGCTGCCACCTGTCTCCAAGACCGATGTTTAAACCAAATTTAACGTCCGGTTTAGAGGGGGTTTACTGTACCGTTTTTATCAATATTCCACTATAGAGGGTTTCTATTGTACATGTAAATACAAGTCAATTTGTTCTTAGCACGTAAGGAATAACATTAGCCATTTACTCCATGAATATTCATACTGATATAATGAATATTTAATAGCTGAATTTTTATAAAATATATAGTAGAACTTGTCTTAAGCGGTCATCAAAAATGTCTTATTATGGGTCTATAAGACAGGTGGTATCTTATTGCAGGTCAAATATAATGCATTACTTTTGCCCGGCATTAAGCAACCACATGCTTTTTAAGACTCCTATATTCAATAAATGAATGGTCGCCTAAGACAGGTTCTACTGTGTGTGCGCAGAATATTTTGGTATTGAAAGGAATCGTTTCGTCAGATCTACATTATATTTTTATAAGCAAACAGAGCAGGCCCTGATCAGATAGCTCCTACAGAAGCCGTCTGGTATGGATGTACTCTGTTTGCAAATGGGTGAACAAAGCGTTTATATGAGAGAAACGTTTAACAGACACACTTGCTAATATGCTTTAGACTACAACATTTAGTTGCAGCCACTGACTATTAATCAGACGAATTCTTATAATAGTACTCGAACTCGGGACATTTTGGCTAAGACAGAACGTGTAGAATCAGATCTTTATTATTATTCAGGAAGCAAACTGAGTAGACCCTGACTAGACAGTTCCTATAGGATTCGTCCGATCTGGGTCTACTCTGTTTGCCAAGGCTTTAAAACGCGTGTTGAAAAAGTAGGTGGCTGCTTAATACAGGGCAAAGGTAATACAGAAGGCTCGAATAGGAGCGTTCTGTCAGCATAACTTTTGTCCTGTATTAAGTTATCATCCGTTTTAAAAATCCAGAAAATACTTCCTTTGAATAATCGTATTGACACGACTTTACTGTATAGCGTACGCCAGGCTGTGTGTCAAATTAGAAACCGACAAAGTGTGCAGCTAATGGTATTGGTGAGAGCTTTATCTTGCAAAACAGGTAATTTATACCACAATCTTGTTGACAAATTTCAAGTATGTTCTAAAATAGAATTTAACCTGTTTATCCTATTCCCTCATTGACGACTTTTGACGACTCAGTAAAAGTCACCTATAGGAGCAAATGCTCTATTTATCACAATGGTTTCAAACTACAAAATTCTAAAAAAAAATCCCTTTCTCTAGTTAATGCTCCTTTTCGGTAGATTTATTCAAAGAGGTTTTATCTAAAAATAGCCTATGAGGTAATGGGTTAAACTCTTTCAGCGCTGAGTTTCCAGGGTGGTATAGCCCATTATTGTTTAACTGCAAGAGTCCACTCAGTATGAAATGCTTAAACTTGCTAAACTATTTTGAATGTCAAACAATGCAGGCCCTGATCAGAGGGCTCCTCTAGGAGCCCTCTGACATGGTCTACACTGTTTGTGTCTCGTATTTAAAGGGTTTAAATCCTATTTTATGTGCTTTTATCCAAATATGTACATTGTATAATGAAGCAATCTTTTTTATAATTGAGGGGGTGTTCTGGATTTTTAGCCGATTTGACCTTTTGGAAAATGATTTGTGAAGCGCCCAGCCGAAGTCCTGATCAGATGGTTCCTTCAGGAGCTTGCTGACCTGGTTCTTCACTCGTTGCCTGTATCTGTGTTTAGTAGGAACACTAGGCATAAAATGTCATTTCCGTCACTCCATAATCACCTCATTTTTACGCTTTTTCAAACAGAGTAGACCCAGATCAGACAGTTTCTTCAGGAGCTATCTGACTAGGATCTGCTCTGTTTATTTGTTACAGTATAGATTCTCTACCATTAACCATGACATTACATTTCGTTATCCATACTATTACTATAATAATTAATATCTATAATGAAACGAGTCTCAAAGAATATTTATGGAATAAAGGGTCAGGGTCCATGCTTATAAAACTTTTAGTTGAGTCTGAGTTCGTTCTCAAGTTTTTGATTGGCCAAAAGCTTGAGAACTCAAATCTGACCAATCAAAAACTTGAGAACGATCTCAGACTCAACTAAAAAGCTTTATAAGCATGGACCCAGAGTACATATAATTCTTTCGCTGCTTATGTCTATGGTTACCTAAGCAAACCGTTTGGATCCTTACTCACCGTCTCACCAGGATTCAAACTATTTGTTACTGCGGTAATATGTTTTAACCCTTCCTTGTTCAATATTCCTTTAAGATATAATGACAACATGAATGTTTATTCGCTTTAGTTTTTATAATGTAAGCTTTACAAGGAAAAGTTTGGTTTGACAAAAACTAGTTTCATATCTATATCATGTCAACAGCAAACAGAGCAGACCCTGATCAGACGGCTCCTATAAGAGCCGTCTCATTTGGGCCTACTATGTGTGCAAATGAATTAAAATGCATTTATATGAGGAAAAAGGTTAAAGAAAAGGTGGAGGAGATTACACAAACGAAACTTATAGCAAACGGCAAAAGTTTGCAGACAAAATTATATGACAGCGTACGAGTTAAGGTTTGCGTCATTATGGAACAGTTACAAACTGTTTGGGTCCTTACTAAGAGAAACACATAGTAACGGGTCCTTTCTAAGAGGAACATGCTTACTAAGAGAAACACATAGTAACGGGATCCTTTCTAAGAGGAACATGCTTACTAAGAGAAACACATAGTAACGGGGTCCTTTCTAAGAGGGACATGCTTACTAAGAGAAACATATAGTAACGGGGTCCTTTCTAAGAGGAACATGCTTACTAAGAGAAACACATAGTAACGGGGTCCTTTCTAAGAGGAACATCCTTACTAAGAGAAACACATAGTAACGGGTCCTTTCTAAGAGGAACATGCTTACTAAGAGAAACACATAGTAACGGGATCCTTTCTAAGAGGAACATGCTTACTAAGAGAAACACATAGTAACGGGTCCTTTCTAAGAGGAACATGCTTACTAAGAGAAACACATAGTAACGGGTCCTTTCTAAGAGGAACATGCTTACTAAAAGAAACACATAGTAACGGGTCCTTTCTAAGAGGAACATGCTTACTAAAAGAAGCACATAGTAACGGGGTCCTTTCTAAGAGGAACATGCTTACTAAGAGAAACACACAGTAACGGGATCCTTTCTAAGAGGAACATGCTTAGTAAGAGAAACACAGTAATGGGTCCTTACTAAGAGAAATATAGTAACAGGATAGGCCTACTTACTAAGAGAAACTTAGTAACGGGGTCCTTACTAAGAGAAACATAGTAATGGGGTCCTTACTTAGAGAAACATAGTAACGGGGTCTTTACTGAGAGAAACATAGTAATGGGGTCCTTACTAAGAGAAACATAGTAACGGAGTCCTTATTGACCATTTCCCTGTTGTATGTTTATTCCAAATTTCAATACCTACTGAATATTCATGGACAAAATAGTAATAATGAAATACGGAAGTGTGAATGTTGTAGCCATTTTAGAAAGTAAAGATAGATATTTATCAAATTCCATTAGCAAACAGAGCAGAGCCTGATCAGACGGTTCCTACTGGAGCCGTCTGATCTGGGTCTACTCTGTTTGAATCTGTTCAACCATTTCCTTCATTCACGCTGTTTCAAGCAGAGTAGACCAATATCAAACGTATCCTATATGAGCCGTCTGATCAGGTTCTGCTCTGTTTGCTTATGGACTTACATGTATATAGATGTGATTCTACAGTATCTGGCATGGTAAACAAAGCATGCAAAGTGCTCTCTCCCTACAACGGCCCTCTCAATAACGATTCCCTCCTTACAACAACGCATGTCACTGTTTCCAAAACAACAAGGCCCCAGACACAACTTTTTACCATAGTATTTTCTTTATGCCTCCATCAAACCCTATGTTTTGACCACTCTTTAGAATCGTCACTTTGTGACGATTCTAAAGAGTGGTCACAACATAGGGTTTGATTGAGGCATAACGGTTTTAGTTCTCGAAATACACCTTATCTGGGGATCTGCAAATAAGCTAATTATGTTTGATTTTCCCTCCCTATAGCGACTCCCTCTGAACTACACATACAATCTGCGTATCCCAAAGGGTGTCGTTGTAGAGACGGATCACTGTACCATTATATGCATCATCTAATAAATATTCATGATGTCATTATTTCTTACATGAATATTGAATAGGAAAAGGGTTAAAAGCAGGTGGTTTAACCCTTTTCCTAATGAACAAGTATGCATTGATTGATCACTTTAATGAATAATCATTGACTTGATCGAATGGAATAGAATAGAGTAGAATTTTTTTTTTATTATAGTGACATGTGATTTACAAATGTAAATATGTACCAAATCAAAAATTATAAACTTCACCTGGCCCCGTGGGCCTATATGTCACTTTCACACTTATTCGTATTAAATATGTATACACAAATAGTAAATATAAACATAATTGATCAGTTTATATACCTATATATATCATCACTCTGGGAACATATAATATCAAAGTTCTTGGTTGGAATCAGTAGAACATCTACTGTAAAGTCTGGTTGTATAATAATTTTCTCCTGTGTAGATAAGCCTTAAAAATAAACTTAGCTACTTTTCTTGTATGATAATTTTGTAAAGTCTTCATTCTGCTTACTTCACTTAGCTGCAAAAATGCCAAGTCATTCAGTACATCACCTAATACCTGGGCCTTTATTTCAATGTATTGTCTATATGTTAGGAGGAAATGAGTTTCGTTTTTTTATGGCCATGATATTACAGAATCTACATACTCTGTCATACAGTTGTTCTCCGATATAGCGACCGGTTTCAATCCGAATTGGTAGAATACCACAACGAACTTGAGCTAACATGGAACGCTCGTACTTTGTTAAATTCAATTTAATGTACCTGTCACTTCCAAACTCTTCCTTAAATAGTCTGTAAGTACGGAGTTTGGGGGCTATTTTCAACATTTTTATATTTATAAGGTAAACTTTTCAAAGGAATGTTTTGCTTAGACAACACGGTTTTATCAGATCTATGTAGTTTTTAAGCAAATGGTGCATACCTTTATTAGATGACTCCTTCAGAAACCGTCTGATCAGGGTCTACACTGTTTGCAGAGGCGTGAAAAAGAGTTTCTGTGTGGAAAAGGTTAGCTGAAAACAAATCTAATGCAGAATGCCCCTATAAGAACTTTTTCAGAACTTTTGTATACATGTATCAAGCTACCATCTTATTAAAACTTTCTGCGTTACCAACTGTTTCAAAAACTGACAACAAGACTTAGTTTGAGTGACGACTTTAAATACGGTTTGCTGTAGTACTTGCAAAACCTTTTATAAGCGGCGAGGAGCTTTTGAACCAACTGTATATAACAAGAGTAGAATGTTAACCCATTCCCTCATATTGACGACTCTGTAAAGGTCACTTTGTGAAACCATTGTGATAAACACTACAAAATTCTAAAATTTTCCTTTTCTCTACTTAATGCTCCTTTTCGGTTAATTAATTCAAAGAGGTTGTATCTAAAATAGCCTATGTGGTAATGGGTTAACAGTAGTATACCCGCTACGATGAAATAGGTTTAACCCAAGGCAGAATTAGACATCGTTTAAGTGGTCATTTTAGAGGGATTTGAAGTACTGAAGTATGTGTTATCGCTTTCATTTTTTTTAAATATTATAACTCGAGTTGTTATAGGGGAATTTGAGCATACATGTATGTTAACACATTTTAAATCTTGCAGCACATTCATGACACAGCTGTACACGATCGAACGGATGCGAGTTTATCAGTGTAACATGAACTGGCAAACACCTCTATCATTTTACAAGATTACATACAAACGCACACAATATCTTTCTATCCGAACTATTCGACAACATGCTTAACGAATTAGCAACATCTGTGGAAAATGCCGTGTCGTGCATTTTTAAAACAGAGGCCTCGAGCGTTTTTGTTATCACATGGATAACTATTGTGGTTCTTTCATTTTGCATACCCCTCACATTAATAATACGCACATTCCTGTATAGGATCGAAATAAAGAGTGTTACCAAACGTTCTGTTTTCATTACCGGATGTGACAGCGGGTTCTGAAATCTTCTAGCCAAGACGTTGGACAGTAAAGGGGTCCGAGTTATTGCGGGCTGCTTAACGGAAACTGGTGCAGAAGAACTAAGATGTGTGGCATCAAGCAGGTTGCATGCATTGATAGTAGATGTAAGAGACACAGATTCCATAAAGCGAGCTTACGAATATGTTAAAGAAAACACAGGACCAGCGGGTAGGTTTAGAAAAGCATGTTTGTATTTAACCAATTCCTTCATATTTTAATACGGCTTTTCACGCCCTATAGGAGCCGTCTGACCAAGGTCTGCTCTGTTTGCAATGAAATTATAATAGGTCTGACTGTACAGTTTCTATCAAGATCAATAAATCTCGTATATAAATAAAAAATTTAGCTAAGCAAATATCCTTGATAGCAGCGAGGTTTTGCATTGGTCCGTGAAATGTATGTACGTGTCGTTTTTACGAAAGACCGGCGGTGACATTTCCATTTTAAGATTTCCCACAACACAATTCATAATTACATGATTTCAGTTCACAATCTTACGATTTCATTATGTCACAATTTCACTTTCTCATGATTTTGCAATTTCATTATTTCACGATTCACTTGAAAATTCCATTAAATTAAGTCTAAGTGGTCGCTTATTGTCTGCACAGTCACGCATATTGACAGAGATACAAGTTTAATCGTTCGTCGCATTAACACTTTCCTTCATATAAACGTGTTTTCACGCATTTGCAAACAGAGTAGACCCAGATCAGACGGCTCCTAGAGGAGCCGTCTGATCAGGGTCTGCTCTGTTTGCTTATGGAATTGAATAGATCTGTTTCTATACTTTCTAAAATGGCTACAATGTTCCACCTTCCATATTTCTTTGTAACTACTTTGTCCATGAATATCAAGTAGGTATTGAAATTTTGAATAAACATAGAACAGGGAAAGGGTTAAGATGTTTTCACAATATACACGTAGTTTGTATCTTTTGTATATTGTAGTACAATTTATGTTGTAATTGTACTGTACATCATATCTACCGTATAAATAAAATAGACTATGATGTATTTTATTTATTTGAAATCCGGACCAATCTTTAAGAAGCAGACAATAAATCACTATGCAACCATACTCTATGAGACGTCAGTTTTACGAAAAGAGAGACATTTCTGATCGGGTTCTTCTCGCATATTTCTCAGATTGTTAGTAGAACATCGATCGTTGTCGGTTTTTCATGTGACATAATATCACATTATTCTCAGGTCGACTTTCAGGGGAATCCAAATGTAATGTACGCGCCATGGCTATAGGGGTCCGAGGACATACTCGCCCGGGGAAATTAAGAATTGTATGGTTTTGAAACCATTGTGATAAATACAACATTTGCTCCTATAGGAACAAACGCTCTTTATCAGAACGGTTTCAGAAGGTGACCTTTACAGAGGCACTAAAAAAGTCAGTATGAGGATTGGGTTAAAGCTTATATGACAAGAAAGAACGTTTTTCAGCCCGCCCCTTTGGCCTTCGAATTTTGTTCAATTTTGGCAATAATAATGTTTTAACCCTTTCCCTGTTCTGTATTTAGGCCAAATTTCAATACCTACTGAATATTCATAAACAAAATAGTTATAAAGAAATATGGAAGGTGGAACTTGTAGACATTTTTGAAAGTAAAGAAACAGGCCTTTCAAATTCTATTAGCAAACAGAGCAGACCCTGATAAGACGGCTCCTCTAGGAGCCGTCTGATCTGGGTCTACTCTGTTTGCAAATGCGTGAAAACACGTTTATATGAGGGAAAGGGTTAACCTTTCAGATTGATGTGCGTGTGTAAGTGCGTATCGCTAGCTACAATCCTAAAGTATTTGGTTTCAAAGAAATGTAATCAAACATGTCTTAGATCTGAGAGGAAAATGAGGTCCTACAAAGCTTGTAAACATCTCACTAATGACAATGGTACTCTGCAAAGCATATTCTTCTGTTGTCTATGTCTAGGATTATGGGGTGTCGTGAACAACGCCGGGGTGATGCCTACAATCTGCCCTGCAGAGTGGACAGACATTAAATCATTCAAACACGTGTGTGACGTCAACCTATTCGGTACTATTTCTGTGACGTTGCAGTTCTTGCCATTACTACGCGAATCTCGTGGTCGTCTGGTTTGTGTGAGCAGCGTCACGGCTAATTGTCCATTCCCGGGACTAACCAACTATGTTGTGTCGAAGACCGCGGTCAAATCTTTCGCAGGATGCATTAGGTGAGCACTGGTCGACATGTTGTACATTTCAGTTGTGACTGGTTCTCCTATCTACCAGCAAACCAGTAAACAGAAACACCCAATGCATTAGGTGATCATTGGTCGACATGTTGTACATTTCAGTTGTGACTGATTCATCTATCTACTAGCAAACCAGTAAACAGAAATACTCATTCTTAACCCATACCCTCATAGGCTATTTTTAGACCACCCCCTTTTAATAATTCTTCTGAAAGAGAGCATTTACTAGAGTTTTGTTTAGAAATATGTTATTTTGAAACCATTGTGATAAATAGAACATTTGTTCTTATGAAGCAAATGCCTTTGGCTCAAATCTGACCAATCAAAAGCTTGAGAACTCAAATCTGACCAATCAAAAGCTTGAGAACGAACTCAGACTCAACTAAAAAGTTTTATAAGCATGGACCCAGACGTCTCCTGTATAACCCTTATATCGTTAACAGCGACACGACTCCCATTTGTAAACAGCTTGAATTCCGATGAGACGCCGTGGAACTCGGCATATCGCCAGGACCCACGCTGGTGGACAATCGGTCAAAACTATTCCAAAACTTGAGTGAATCAGAGGTATTCAATATTGCACCATATCCAGATTTGAGAATATATTCATTTTTCCACAATGGGGTAAGGGTATAACGTTATGCATAATATCGTGCGATCATTACATATTGGAATATTACTGACGATTATTACAATGGAATATTGTTTTACTTATTACTTGTTACATATTACTTGTGGAGCTATTATTTACGATTATCACGAAATGCTGAACTTTGCATGTACACTATACAGTAAAACCTCTCTATAACGGCCACTAAAATGTGTTAATTAGTTGTTATTTAGGGCAGGTGGCTGTTTAAAGCAAGGTGAAAGTAAAACAGAACGCTCCTATAGGAGCGTTCTGGTTTACTTTCACCTTGCTTTAAGCAGCCACCTGCCTTTAACACAAAAATACTTGATGTAATTTAGTGGCCGTTATAGAGAGGTTTTACTGTAGATGTAATCATCAAATGCAATTACCTGTATTCTGCTAACCGCAACCTGACATTTGCAAACAGCTTGAATCAAGATGAGGTGGCGAGACACTAGGCGTCGCATCAGGATCGAAGCTGTTTGACACTCGGTCAATAGTTTCTTAAATGCTTGATTAACCCTTTCGGCGTCAAATTTCTAATTGTCGTCTGCAATCCAAGTTTGTTAAATAATTCAGTAAAATAAGGAAATGAGATAAATAAATGCAAATTTCAAAGGAATAAAGCACATATATAGAAATAGAGATTGGGACAAATAGTGAAGTCCCTGATCAGACGCCGCCTTGAAAAGGCGGCGTCTGATCTGGGACTGCACTATTTGTCGTGGTGCATTTATGTGACTGCGGCGGTAAAAGGGTTAAATCTGAAGAAGTCAAAACTGCACCAGATTCAAATCTGAGTAGACATTGATTTTTTACAACGGGGTAAAGGTTAAAGTTTTGTTTTGTTACAGAAGAGAATTGTACAACACGGGTGTCACTGTACACACCATTGAGCCGGGTGGATTTAAGACAAACCTGACCGATCAACAACGAATTATAAGCATGTTTAATGAGACGTACATGGAAGTGTCAGATGAGCTCAAACTCTACTATGGCGGACATATTTCGAAGTTTTGTGAGTATGGAGACCTGACCAACTGTCATTTCTAACCTGTTACATGTTTGCAAACAGGGCATATCCATGTTTTAAGAACCCATGTTTTCAATGGCCATTTGCACACTATTTCCAAAAAATGTGCTTATAACGAGGCTTTACACGTAATTAATACATAAGTACATTTAGTTGAAGAACTGGAGCTTAATTGTTCACTTGATGTGCCGAGAACCTATGTTCTTAACCGAGAGCCTAGGATCTCGGAAATACTGCGCAAACCGTGTGCCGTAGATACAGATACAACTTACTTGGCAACTGTTGGACCAATCTCTTTTGTTTGCTTATGGAATATGATTAATGATAATGAAAGAAGCGAAATATCAGAAGAAAATGATGCAACGGCTCTCATGGGAAAGCTCCCACGCTCCACTGGGGAAATTTAGAATTGTGTAGTTATGAAACCATTGTGATAAATAGAACATTTGCTCCTATACCGAAACTTAAAAGGCTAGAATGGGCTAAAGCTTACATTACAAGACAAAACGTTTATCAAGGTCTACCCCTTAGCCTTCGATATTTGTTCCATTTGGCCATAATAATGTTTTCTCCTTTCAGATTGATGCTACGCCCTTGCATGGGGACATTCTATGCTACTTTAGATCTGCTTTGAGAAACCCATGTTTTAATCATTTTCCTGTCGAATATTCATGCAAGAAGCGTAATTTATTGGCTGATGTTTTACATTGATATGTACAGATATGTACAGAGGAATTTCGGATATTGATAGAAACTGTAAAGTAAGATCTGTTTTAATTTCACAAACAGAGCAGATCATGATCAGACTGTTCCTACAGCTGTATTTACAAAGATGGCAAAATACATATCTATGAGGGAAAGGCTTAACCTTTGACCTGATACAGACGCAGCATGTGCAAGGACTCCTTTCTTCCATAGGCTATTTTTAGACCCAACCTCTTTGAATGAATCTACCGAAAAGTAAAGTACCTAGTTATAGTCTTCTTTCAGTCCGAATGACCGCTCAGCCGACTGTACATTTATACAGGAGCATTAACTAGAGAAAAGGATTTTGTTTTAGAATTTCGTAGTTTGAAACCATTGTGATAAATAGAGCATTTGCTCCTATAGGAGCAAATGCTCTATTTATCACAATGGTTTCAACAGGTGATTTTTATAGAGGCGTAGAAAGGCGTATTTATGGAGGAAAGGGTTAAATGATTTGATATTCCCCGAGCGTGGATCGAATCCACGACTTGCCACTCAGAAGGCGAATGGTCTACCGATTGAGGCCTCGAATGTTACAGTTAAACTATTAGATTGCTATTTCAACGACCCTTTCGCTAATAAAGGCAAGACACTATATAACTTTTTATTTCCATTCCAGTGATGATAGTAATGAAATTTACTTCAACATATGTCAGCAAGAAACCGCAACACGTTGCAGATGCCATGACACACGCGCTGTTGGCAAAATTCCCTAAAAACCAATACTTGGTCGGCATAGATACAACACTATTTTTTGGAATAATGAAGTTGTTACCTGAGTGGATTGATGACTATATCTTAAGCTGGCCAAAGCCGTATGGCGATATCATTGACGAACTCAAAGACTTGAAATGAACTCACCGGGTTTAAGAACAACAGATAAACATTCCTATACTCAAATACTAAAACAGTTATTTCTCCACCAAACCCTTTGTTGTGACCACAGTATTTAAGAATAGTCGGGTGTAGATTTTCAAATGTTGGATGACAACACTAGTGTCTTTGTAAGACACTAGTGATGTCATCCAACTGCGAACAGGGAAATAAAAAAACAACAACTCTGATTAAACCATTATTATATTGATTTTTATTAGATCTAGATCTAATGTATTTACTAAAAACAGTTTGCTTGGGAAATTTTAGAAAAACAATTAAAATGTTTAAATATACTCATCTTTTGTTGACTACTTGGTACTGCAGAACCCATCTAAACCGGACGTTCAATTTAGTCTAAATATCGGTCTTGGAGACATATGGCAGCTTAATTTAATGCAAGATGAAAGTCCTGCAAAACGCTCCTCTAAGAGCTTTCAGCATGACTTTCACCTTGCATTATGCAGACACCTGCCTTAGAGTATCTATATTCTTCTGTACGTTAAGAGGTTTTTTACTGCATGTTTTATTTATTCCTTTCACCGATGTGAAAGATTGCTATCTGACCAGTTTTTTAACTGGCACAAGTTTGACTACTGCCGATTCGTTGAAGATTGTCAGAAACTATTGACCGAGTGTCATGACACAAAGCTTTTGAGAAACTATTGATCAGGGACCAATCAAGAATTGTTTTAAAATGTATCACTATACATACAGTAAAACCTCTCTATAACGACCACTAAATTGTGTTAATTAGTTGGTATTTAGGGCAGGTTGCTGCTTAAAGCATTGTGAAAGTAAAACAGAACGCTCCTATAGGAGCGTTCTGTTTTACTTTCACCTTGCTTTAAGCAGCCACCTGCCTATAACACAAAATTCTTGATGTAATTAAGTGGTCGTTATAGAGAGGTGTTACTGGATATAGAAACACATGCTAGAGCTTAATACATGTCTAAAGTAATGCTGTACTTGAGAAATTGTTCAGATTAGAAGATCACTCGGAACCTCTGTTATCTCGAAGTAATTTGTATGGTCCCTTGAAGTTCGAGATATCGCAGTTCAACTGTGTTTGACCATGTGTAATGGCACAACCTTTTGAGAAAATATTGTCCACGAGTCAAACAACTTGGATCCTGATGAGACACCGAGTAATTCGTCTTCTCATCTGGGTCCAAGTTGTTTACAAGTGCAAGTCAGGTCGCGGATAGCGGGATAAAAGTTAACCAAGAAAATCAGCTATTTGCATTAAGAATTATATTATGATGACACCTATGACATAAAACTTTAAGTGTAATGTTCCATCGATGCATCCCAAGCTGTAAACTTCCACATCTGTCTGTATGTCTGCAGGTTATCACAGACGTTAGGATGAATGGTTCATTTAAACATTTGGGTTTGTACCCATTCATAATTAAACAACAGATGTATGCAAAACAACAGATGTATGCAACGTACCACTTATGCTGTACATATATATTACACTAGCATATTTGTCGACTATTAATTTTTTAGAGCACTGTCTTTGAATCTGGACGATATCGGTAATATTTGTACACCTCATAATATGTCTTCAGTGACAGGTTTGCTTGCTTCCTAGCTTCTACCATCCCAGAATAACCTAGAAACCAAACAGTCCTGTTTGAGAATATGTTTTAAGATTTTAATCTAAGAATGGAAAGAAGAGAAAGAAAAAAACACAGGAAAGCAGAAAAACTATAAATACGATGGCAAAGACAACTGTGAATTTAACATTGATATTTATTATACTCGGTTGACAGTATCACCTTTTCGATGACAAAGTTTATTGATGTATATGTCAAGGCCCCAATCCTTCAAAGAGCAAGAATCGTTCGTCTTTTAAAAAACCCATCAACAACAGCAGTAATTTGCTCAAATTTTGCAAGTACCTTTTTCTAAAAGTTCTTTTCATAACATTCATCAGAATTTCACAAAATTGGATTCTACAAATTGCCGTCTCATCCGGATCCAAACTGTTTGCAAAAGTTACCGCGAAATTCACACCTACTTGCAGATAGTGTTGATCGACTAACAACAGATTCAGACGTGCTGATTGATAACCGGCATCTTTTTCAGATAGTGATAAATATAGATCGTTCTCGTTTGTCTACACCAAACACTTGTACCTCTTTATTCACCGCTGATGAAATAAGTTTAGATTAAAATATTCAAATTGTAGCAATGTACGTGTACGGTTTGAAGGGGGGCAAAGGAACAACATGGGATTGACACGTCTGTTAATTCCATGGCAAACGTTTGCTGATCTTGGTTAACTTACGCCAATATACAGTAAATCTCCTCCAGAACGAATTCTGGACCTTAACCCTTTCCTCCATAAATACGCCTTTCTACGCCTCTGTAATAACTACTTCTTGAAACCATTAGGACAAATAGGAGCAAATGCTCTATTTATCACAATGGTTTCAAACTACAAAATTCTATTTTGTTTTACTTTTCTCTAATAATGCTCCTTTTGGGTAGATTCGTTCAAAGAGGTTGTGTCTAAAAATAGCCTATGGAGGAAAGGGTTAAAGGCAGGTGGTGAAAAAGTTATGCAGAAAGCCCGCATAGGAGCTTTCTGCAATACTTTCGCCCTGCATTAAACAAACATATGCGCTTATAAATTCCTATGTATATTCTTTAAGTGGTTGCTAGAGAGGGTTTTTACTGTACTTAGTAAACCACGCATATAACTGGATTAAGTATCATGTACATGTAGTTTAATCTTATTTGTCTTCCATATTTTGTAAATATAGCTATTTTGCTCTCAATGAAAATAAACATCAAAGAGGTGGAGTACCTTTTATGAATAGTCATGCAAGAAATAATGACCTAATTACGACCAGGATGTGCTCTGTTTGCTTGTAAATAGATCTAATTTTACAGTTTCTGCCATGGTAACGATTCCCTTGTTCATGAGGTCATTATGAAAATTCAGCAAATTAATACATGTATGTATATACAGTAAAACCTCTCTATAACGGCCACTAAATTGTGTTAATTAGTTGGTATTTAAGGCAGGTGGCTGCTTAAAGCAAGGTACAAGTAAAACAGAACGCTCCTATAGGAGCGTTCTGTTTTACTTTCACCTTGCTTTAAGCAGCCACCTGCCTTTAACACAGAATACTTGATGTAATTTAGTGGCCGTTATAGAGAGGTTTTACTGTAGTCATTATTTCTGACATGAGTGTTCATGGTGTAAAGGATTCAGTATACAGTTGGTCCTCGATATCTCGAACATCAGGGTTCCATACAAATAAGTTCGACATAACACAGTTCGAGTCATCCGAATTCTAATCTGTACAATTTCGCAAGTTCGCAGCTTAATGCAGTTCGATAGTAATGCAGTTCGAAAGTAATGCTGACAGCTTCTTTAGGACCTTTTAGGCATTACTGTCGACCTGCATGAAGCTGTAACTCTAGATATGCATAGTGAAACAGTTTAGAACAATTCTGTTTGTAAAATTTGGAAGTACCCGACTTTTAGCTCGAGTTATCTCGAAGTTCGAGTTATCCGAGTTCGATATATCGAAGTTCACTGGTCAGTACATGTAACCAAGCTGTTGCACACTTCAATTAATTTGTGATTTATGCTCAAGAAGCTGGTACTTTAGCTACACATTTAATCATTATACATGTACTAATGTAAAATTAGAATCCCGAACAGCTGCACTTTTATATATTTCGGATTCGTTAAAAGGTTTAACCCTTTCCTCTACGAATATTCATGTAAACAATAACGGTGTCATGCATATTAATTAGATTAATTTGTTATAATAGCACATAGACACACACATGTTTGGCAATGGAAGAAAACTGTGGAATCATATCTATAGGAGCCGTCTAATCTGGGCCCACTCTGTTTGCAAAGGCATTTAATGAGTAAAGGGTTAAAAAAGCATTGACCTAGTGAACAGATTGTATCCTAATGACTCGTAACTCAGCGTCTTATTTGGATCTAAGCTACAGTAAAACCTCTCTAAAATGGACGATTAAATTACAGTAAAACCCGTTCGCAATAGCAAATAGTGCAGTCCATGGTCAGACGCCGCCCTCTAAAGCGACCACCAAAATGAGGTATAATTCTGGGACCCAGAAGAAGGTGGCAGTGTTATACAGGAGGGCAGTAATGCAGAAAGCTTCAGCAGGAGCTTTCTGCGTTACTTTCGTCCTGCATTAAGCCACCATCCGTTTTTAAAGACACCAAAGTGGTGTATGTAGAATATGTAGAATCATATCTATATTATTATTCCAGAAGCAAAGAGAGCAGACCCTGATCAGACAGTTCCTATAAGAGTCGTCTGATCTGGATCTACGCTGTTTGCCAATGCGTTAAAACGCGTGTTGTAAATGTAGATGGTTGCTTAATACGCGACTATAGGAGTGTTCTGCATAACTTTTGTCCTGTATTAAGTTAGCACCCTTTAAAATCCTGAATTAGACTTAGAACTTTTGAATATCAGTAATCGTATTAACTCTTTCACTGCCAAAGTCGCCTAAATGCGCAACAGCAAAAAGTACAGTCCATGGTCAGACGCCGCCTTTCCAAGGCGGCATCTGACCTTAGACTACACTATTTGCGCTGACATTTAAGCCCATTTTCAAAAGCATAAAATATATTAGCATGTGTCCGGTATTTATTTTTGTATACTGTTAAATGTAAAAGTAGTTCCAAACTCCAATTTTAAATTCGGCAGTGAAAGAGTTAACACGACTGTACTATATAACGTACACCAGGAGGTGTGTCAATTTTCTAGAAACCGACAAAGTGTCAACTAATGGTATTGGTGAGAGCTTTATCTCACAAAAACGGGTATTTATATCACAATCTTGTTGACGAAATTCAAGTATGTTGTAAAATAAGAACTTAACCTGTTTAAACTAGGCGCTGAGTTTTCAGAGTCGAATAGCCCCTCGCTGTTTAACTGTAAGAGTCCAGTCAGTATGGAAGGTTTAAACTTGCTAAATGATTTTAAATGACAAACAATATAGACCCTATTCAAAGGGCTCCTCTGTGAGCGCTCTGACATGAGTCTACATTGTTTGCAAATGACATTGCATGTGTGGCTCGCAGTTAAAGGGTTAAAACCCAATTCTATGTGGTCTTGTTCAAATATGTATTATGAAGCAATCTTGTTTTCAGTTTAGGGGGTGTTCTGGATTTTTAGCCGATTTGACCTTTTGGAAAATAACCTGTGAAGCCGAAGTCCTGATCAGATGATTCCCCCAGGAGCTGATCTGGTTATTCATTCGTAACGTATATCTGTGTTCTGGGTCTACTATGCTTACAAATGCGTGAAAGGGCGTTTTTATGAGGGAATGGGTTAAAGAAAAGGTGTGGGGGAATTACACAAACGAAACTTATAGCTAACTCACACTTTATGACATTATGGAAATGTTACAAAATGTTTGGGTCCTTACTAGGAGAAGCATAGTAACGGGGTCCTTACTAAGAGAAACATAGTAACGGGGTCCTTACTAAGAGAAAAATAGTAATGGGATCCTTACTAAGAGAAACATATTAACGGAGTCCTTACTATGAGAAACATAGTAACGGGTCCTTACTAAGAGAAACATAGTAACGGGGTCATTACTATGAGAAACATAGTAACGGGGTTCTTACTAAGAGAAACATAGTAACGGGGTCATTATTAAGAAAAACATAGTAACGGGGTCCTTACTAAGAGAAACATGGTAACGGTTTTCTTACTAAAAGAAACGTTGTAACAGCGTCCTTACTAGAGAAACATAGTAAAAGTGTCCTTACTAAGAGAAACATAATAACGGGTCCCTACTTAGAGAAACATAGTAACGGAGTCCTTACGAGGTCCTTACTAAGAGAAGCACAGTAACGAGTCCTTACTAAAAGAAATATAGTAACGGGGTCCTTACTTAGAGAAACATAGTTACGGGGTCCTTACTAAGAGAACCATAGTAACGGGCTCCTTACTTAGAGAAACATAGTAACGGGACCCTTACTAAGAGACACATAGTAACGGGCTCCTTACTTAGAGAAACATAGTAACGGAGTCCTTATTGACCATTTCCCTGTTGTATGTTTATTCCAAATTTCAATACCTACTGAATATTCATGGACAAATTAGTAATAATTAAATTTGGAAGGTGAAATATTGCAGCCATTTTAGAAAGTAAAGATACAGATCTATCAAAATCCATTAGCAAACACAGCAGACCCATATGATCAGAGGGTTCCTACAGGAGCCGTCTGATCAGATAAATTGATTGCATTAAGTATTTCCGGAAAATGTTGTATGGTTTCTCTGCTTAACTGAATCGAACTAACACTAGGCTTGCCAGTCCTAAATTACACAGGAATACACTTTCTGTACAGTAAAACTCTAAAAAACTATTACCTTTTTTTTTTATTATTAAAGAGGAATCTGTTTTAACCACTTCCCTCATATAAACGCATTTTTACGCCGCTGCAAACAGTGTAGACCCAGATCAGACGGCTCTTATAGGAGTCGTCTGATCAGGGTCTGCTCTGTTTGCTTGTGGATTTATATATGTGATTCTACAGTATATGTAAAGGTAAACAAACCGTCATAAGCATCATCTAATAAATAGTTATACTGTTTTATTTCTTACATTAATTTTGAATAGGATAAGGGTTAAAAGCAGGTGGTTTAACCCTTTTCCTAATGAACATGTATGTATTAATTGATCACTTTAATGAATAATCATTGACTTAATATTTATAGGTAAACTTTTCTAAAGGAATGTTTTGTTTAGACAAACAATGTCTTATCAGATACAATGTATATGTAGTTTCATAAGCAAACACCACATACCCTGAATAGACGGCTCCTTCAGGAACCGTCTGATTATGGTCTACACGGTTTGTAAATGCGTGAAAAAGAGTTTCTATGAGGTAAAAGTTAGTTTAAAACGAATCTAATGAAGAATGCTCCTATAGGAACCTTTTTCATAACTTGTATATATTAAGCTACCGTACTTGTAACTTGTATATATTAAGCTACCGTCTTATTAAAACTTTCCACATTAAGCTACCCCTGTTTTAAAATCCGACGATAAGACTTAGTTTGAGTGATGACATGGAAGACGTTTTGCTGTAGTACAATAAAACATTGTACACTTTTGAACCGCTTGTATAAAACAAGAGTAAACCGTTAACACTTGTATAACCGCTACGATGAAATAGGTTTAAAAAACATTAAATAAGTGAAACCCTCTAAGCCGGACGTAAAAAATAGCATAAAATCGGTCTTGGAGACAGGTGACAGCCTGATGCAGGGTGAAAGACTTTCACTCTGCATTAAACAGCCACCTGCCTAAAAGTATCTAAATTATTCTCTAATAGAATTCCGGTTTAGAGTTTTTTTTTTATAGTACATTGAATCAAGCAATGGATAAAAGGAATTACAGATACATGTAGACATTAAAACCACTGTAAAGTGATCACTTCATGAATAAACATAAACGTATTTAAAAGAAGGCTTCTAAATGCAGGACGAAAGTAATGCAGAAAGCTGCTGCAGGAGCTTTCTGCATTACTTTCGTCCTGCATTAAGCTACCGCATGCCTGCACGATACAGAATTAGACATCGTTTTGGTGGTCATTTTTGAGGGAACTGAAGTACTGTAGTATGTGATATCGCTCTCATTTTTTCAAATATTGTAACTTAATTTGTTATAGGGGAAGTTGAGCATATATTTACACATTTTAAATCTTGTAACACATTCATGACATAGCTGTACATTATCTAACGGGTACGCTTAAATTATCAGTGTAACATGAACTGGCAAACACCGCTATCAGTTTCTTTTCACAAGGTTACATAGAAATACACACACTATGTCTATCCGAACTGTTCGACAGCATGCTTAACGGATTGGCAACCTTTGTGGAAAATGCTGTGTCGTGCATTTTTAAAACAGATCCCTCGAGCGTTTTTGTTATCACTTGGATAGCTGCTGTGGTTCTTTCAATTTGCATACCACTCACATTAATAATACGTACATTCCTGTATAGGATCGAAGTAAAACATGTTACCAAACGTTCTGTTTTCATTACCGGATGTGACAGCGGGTTCGGAAATCTTCTAGCCAAGACGTTGGACAGTAAAGGGGTCCGAGTTATTGCGGGCTGCTTAACGAAAACTGGTGCAGAAGAACTAAGATGTGTGGCATCAAGCAGGTTGAGTACATTGATAGTAGATGTAAGAGACACAGATTCCATAAAGCGAGCTTACGAATATGTTAGAGAAAACACAGGACCAGCGGGTAGGTTTGGAAATCATATTTGTATTTAACCATTTACTGACTTCATATATACGGCTTTTCACGACATACAGGAGCCGTCTGATCAGGGTCTGCTCTGTTTGCTATGTAATTATAATAGACTTGATCTACGGTTTCTAAGAAAATCAAAACCTATTGTGTATAAATGCAATATATACTACAATACAAATTGACGTCAGCAATACAAGACGTTTGAATGTTTTTCTGATTTCCTGTGAACGAGGCGAATGTTTGGTGCAAATTTGAAGTGTGTGCCCTTATGGCAGCTGGTATTTTAACCATTTCCTCCATAAAACGCCTTTCTACGCCTCTTTAAAAATCACCTGTTGAAACTATTGTGATAAATAGAGCATTTGCTCCTATAGGAGCAAATGCTCCATTTATCACAATGGTTTCAAACTACAAAACTCTATTTTTTCCCTTTTCTTTAGTTAATTCTCCTTTTCGGTAGATTTATTCAAAGTGGTTGAGTCTAAAATAGCCTATTTCAAATGTAATGTACGCACCGTGGCCATATGGCTTTTAGGGCATGCAGTGTAGTTTTGAAACCATTGTAAGTTTGTATTTGTTTTTTTACATTATAGTACATTACTATATATAGTACAACTAAACTTTGTGGGACATTATTTTTACAAAAAGAGAAAAAAACCTGATCACATCTTCTAGCAAACCAAACATCTTAGATTGTTAGAAGAACATGGTTGTTGTCAGTTTTTCATGTGACATAAAATCACATTCTTCTCAGGCCAGCTTTGCTTTCAGGTGAATGTAATAACAATTTCTTAGATATCAGGGGTGTAGCCTCCTATAGGAAGTATAGGCCACGA
Organism: Azorinus chamasolen; assembly: GCA_963576725.1. Lineage (NCBI taxonomy): Eukaryota > Metazoa > Mollusca > Bivalvia > Cardiida > Solecurtidae > Azorinus > Azorinus chamasolen. The sequence continues at coordinate 50,623,607 of OY755246.1, read as the reverse complement.
ACTACACATTTCCCCAGAAAGTTGAAAAAACATCTAATACTTGTGTGTGATTGGGCTATCAGTACGCCTTTCTACGCCTTTGCATACTAAGAAGACCCGGATCAGACGGCTCCTGACCTATAGGAGACGCCTGATCAGGATCTGCTCTGTTTGCTGATGATATAATATATATATGATTTCTACAGTTTCTGCCACGGCCAGACATCCCTGTATCCATGTGATATTATAACAATTAATCTAATTAATATTTATGATGTCATTATTGCCTACATGAATATTCATGGAGTAAAGGGTTAAAATCGGCCTTCACATTCATTTAATTCAAGCTACGACCCTGGTCATCTGAAAAGAAAATGAGGTCCTCCAAAGCTTACATCTTACGAAGTGTACTCTGCAACTCACATTTTTTCTGTTGTCTATGTCTAGGACTGTGGGGTGTCGTGAACAACGCCGGGGTGATGCCGACATACTGTCCTGCAGAGTGGACAGACATTACGTCATTCAAACACACGTGTGACATCAATCTGTTTGGTACTATTTCTGTGACGTTACAGTTCTTGCCATTACTGCGCAAATCTCGTGGTCGTGTGGTTTGTGTGAGCAGCGTCACAGCAAATTGTCCATACCCAGGAATAGCCAACTATGTAGTGTCGAAGACAGCGGTCAAAGCTTTCGCTGGTTGTATTAGGTGAGCCTTAGTCGACATATTGCACCTCATTGTTGTGGCTGATTCTTAGATCTACAAGTTGACCAGTGAAACAGAAATACCCATTCTTAACTCATACCCTCATAGGTTATTTTTAGACCTTCCTTTAATGAATAAATCTACCGAAAAGGAGCATTTAATTGAGTAAAGGATTTTTTGTTTTTAGAAATATGTAGTTTTGAAACCACTGTGATAACTCGAGCATTTGCTCTATCTATCATAAAGGGTCTAAAATAGACCTTTTCAGAGGCATCATAAAGCGAGAAGGGGTTTAATAAAGCAGTCCTTCAATTATAACACCCTTTTCACGCCTTTTCAAACAGGGCAGACACAGCTCAGACGACCCCTGTATAACCTATAACTCCCATTTGTAAACTCGGCATCTCACCAGGATCCACACTGGTTGGCATTCGCTCAATACTATGTATTTCATACTCTTGATTGAATCAGATGTAGACTAGTCAATATTACACCAGATTCAGATTTGAGAAGACAATTCCTCCCACATCGAGTTAACGGTTGAACTGTATCCATAATATCCTTGTATTACAATTCTGCGATCATTTCATATGGGAATACAGTAAAACCTCTCTAAAACGGCCACTAATTTACATCAAATATTTTGTGTTAAAAGCGGTTTGCTGCTTAAAGCAAGGTGAAAGTAAAACAGAACGCTCCTATAGGAGCGTTCTGTTTTACTTTCACCTTGCTTTAAGCTGCCACCTGTCCTAAATACCAACTAATTAACACAATTTAGTGGCCGTTATAGAGATGTTTTACTGTATTACTTACGATTATTACTATAGAATATTGTTTTATGTACGATTATTATTTATGGAATTATTACAAACGGATATTACCTGTGGAATTATTACTTACGATTATCACTTAAGTTAAGGAATGATGAAAATTGCATATATATATAATTATATATGATATGGAGTTCATGTCATCATCAAATGCAATTACGCATAACCTGCTGCCAGCGGCTTGACTCGCATTTGCAAACAGCTAGAATTCATATGCGATGTCAAGTAACTCGGCGCCTCGTCAGGATCGAAGCTGTTTGACACTTGGCCAATAGTTTCTCAAATGCTTGATTAAATCTGAAGAAGTCAAAACTGCATCAGGTCCAAATCTGAGCAGACATTAGCTGTTTACAACGATGTAATGGTTAACCTTTTACTCCATGAATATTCATATTAGAAATAATGACATCATGAATATTAATTAGATTATTTTGTATAATGGAAAAAATAGGAAGTTTTTGCCATGGTAGAAACTGTAGAACATATCTATATTATTTCATAAGCAAACAGAGTAGACCCTGATCAGACGGCTCCTATAGGAGCCGTCTGATCTGGGTCTACTCTGTTTGCAAAGGCGTAGAAAGGCGCATTCACGGAGTAAGGGGTAACGTTATTCGCTTTTACAGGAGAGAGTTGTATAACACGGGTGTCACTGTACACACCATTGAGCCGGGTGGATTTAAGACAAACCTGACCGATCAACACAGAATAATAAGCATTTTTAATGGGGCGTACATGGAAGCGTCACAGGAGCTCAAACGCTACTATGGCGGGAATATTTCGAAGTATTGTGAGTATGGAGACCTGATCAACTGTCATTTCTAACGCTGGTTAACCTGTTACTTGTTAACTCCGCCTTTAGCCCTTTACTTCATGAATATTGATGAAATGAATGATGGCATCATGTATATTAATTAGCTGAACTTTTATAATGACATATGGACTCATGTTTTTACCTAGACAGAAACTGTAGAATTAGATATAAGTTATTTTATAAGCAAACAAAACATACCATGAGCAGACGGCTCCTATAGGAGCCGTCTGATCTGGGTCTACACTGTTTGCAAAGCACAGAAAGGCGGGATTATGAAACAGGGTTATACCCCCTTGTAAACAAAATTTTAGAACTTAGGTTCTCGGGCAATTTGCACAAAAAATTCCAAGAACCCTTGTTCTTGTCTAAATCTGCGCTTTCAAAAGAGGTTTTATATGTAATTAAATCATAAGGTAGCGAATTTGAAATTAATTATTCACTAGGTGTGTTGAGAACCTAGGTTCTTAATTGTGAGCCTATAGGATCTCAGAAATACTGCGCAAACCGCGTGACATAGATACAGAAAAGACAACTTACTTTGGAGCTGTTGATTCAATCTCCTTTGTTTGCTTACGGAATAATATATTAATTAATATGATTAAGGATAAAGAGAGAAGCATAATACCAGACGAAAATGATGGATAAGGCTGTCGTGGCAGGATCGTAGCTGAATCCAAATGTAATGTACGCACCGTGGCTATATGGGTCCAGGGGGACATGCCCCACCAGGAAAAACTAGATTTGTGTAGTTTTGAAACCATTGTGATAAAAAGAGCATTAGGTCCTATAGGAGCTCTATTTATCACAATGGTTTCAAAAGGTGACTTTTACAGAGGCTTCAAAAGGCGTCAATATGAGAAAATGGGTTATAGCTTACATGACAAGATAGAACGTTTATCAAAGTCTACCCCTTAGTCTTCGATTTTTGTTCCAGTTTGGCCATGATAATGTTTTTACCTTTTAGATTGATGTTACGCACGTGCGTAAATGCGCATCGCTACCTACGCCCCTGCATGGGAACATTCTGTGCTGTTTTAAATTTACATTGAGAAGCAACCTGCTATAATTCCATGTCGAATATTCATAAATATTCATCAGCTGATTTTATAATAACACAACTTTATATACTGAGAAATATTTGGTATTGGTAGAAATTGTACTTAGATCTATTATAATTTCACAAACAGAGCATATTCTCATCAGACGGCTGCTACAGGAGCCGTGTAATCTTGGTCTACTCTGTTTACAAAATACCAAAATGGTTAACCCTTTACCTGATATAGAAGCATTATACGCAAGGACACTACTCGGTTGAAATTTTATCCGGAATCAGTCACATTACTTGGCACCAGGTAAATCAATCATTACTGGCAAAAGAACCGTTAAGAGTCGTTTTATACAGTTTTTTATATTCCCCGAGCGTGGATCGAATCCACGACCTGTCGCTCAGAAGGCGAATGCTCTAACAATTGAAGCCTCGAATCTTGGTCTAGATGTATCTCCTCATGACACAAGTTCAAATTATTAGATTGCTAGTTCACTGACCCTGTCACTAATAACGTTTTATTTCTATTCCAGTGATGATGGGAATGAAATTAACTTCAAAATATGTTAGCAACAAACCGCAACACGTTGCAGATGCCATGACACATGCGCTGTTGGCAAAATTCCCTAAAAACCAATACTTGATTGGACTAGATACGACACTATTTTTTGGAATGATGAAGTTGTTACCTGAGTGGATTGGGGACTACATATTAAGCTGGCCAAAGCCGTATGGAGAGATAATTGACGAACTCAAAGACTTGAAATGAACGCATCGGGTACAAGAACAACATATACGCATGCGTACTCAACTACTAAAATAGTCATTTCTCCACCAAACCCTATGTTGTGACCAATCTTTAGAATAGTCACTTTCAGACGATTCTAACGAGTGGTCATAGCATAGCGTGTGTTGGAGAAATTAAAAAGTTATTCTTGAAATGTTTAAATGTACGCATCTGATATGGGTCCCTGCTTATAAAGCTTTTTTAGTTGAGTCTGAGTTTGTCCTCAAGCTTTTGATTGGTAAGATTTGAGTTCTCAAGCTTTTGATTGGTCAGATTTGAGCCATAGGCTCAAATCTGACCAATGAAAAACTTGAGAACGAACTCAGACTCAACTAAAAGTTTTATAAGCATGGACCCTGGGCCCCTGCACCAAAGCACTGAACTAAATCATGCTGTGTAATTAGTATACCCTCGTCACTTTATATACAGTAGAACATCTCTAAAGCTACCTCTTAATAAGTATTCGTGAGTTCATGAGTGTCTTTAAAAGCAGATGGACGCTTAATGTAGGACCTACGTAATGTAGGAGCGTTCTGCATAACTTTCATCCTGTATTAAACTACACCCCGCCTTTCTGGACCAATACATGTCCCTGGATCCGTATAGATCTATGGAGGCCCCCTGGTTCGTATAGGTCAATACACGCCCCTGGATTCGTATAGATCCATACCAGTACCTTGATACGTAGGTTCCAGTCCCGTGGACCCATAAACATGCATACAAGCCCCTTTATCTGTATAGGTCAATAGAAGTTCCTGAATTCGTATAGTTCTATGCAAGCCCATGGGTACGTATTATATTGAACTCCGATATCTCGAACTCGGATAGCTCAGACTTTGGGATAACTCGAACCAAAAGTTCGGTCCTTCCAAACCTTACAATACAGAATTTCTCATCACGATGGATATCTAGAAACACATGTGACAGCTTAATGCATGTGTAAAGTAATCCTGAAAGCCCCTGCAGGATCCTGGTGAGATGGCTTCTATAGGAGCCGTGTGATCTGGGTCTACTCTGTTTGTAAAGGTGTAGAAAGGCGTATTTACGGAGTGAATGGTTAACCTTGACAATACACGAGTACCATTGAAGAGTGAAGACATTGAACTTCATATCCATATACATGTATCTGTAACAGTTGTATTATGTGTATTCACTTGTTACATGGATCCAGAATAGACAATTACAATGAACCACATAGGCTGTGTTTATTTTACTTGCTACTTTGAAAAGTAGCTTTTAAAAAGTCAGAAACAGTTAACTCATTCCCTCCTAGACTATATTTAGTCCAACCTCTTTGAACGAATCTACCGAACAGGAGCATTTACTAGAGAAAATGAAACTTTTAGAATTGTGTAGTTTTGAAACTACATGTATTGTGATAAATAGAGCATTTCACAATGGTTTCAAAATTCGCCACAAGGAGGGAATGTGTTATGTGGTGACCATTGATATTTTCCCTTTATTTGTCTTACCATCTGTGATATTGGACTGTATTGTTTTATATTATGTTATAATGCAAACAATGAGAAATAAACAGGCTGGCGTATGTCAGTTCGAAAGAGAAACTATGTGAGAGCATATGGATCCAAACTGTTGGCAAATCCCAGTCAGTTCGCGCTTAGCAGCTAAAGAGTTCAAGTAAAGTAAAAACTCGGTACTAAGAACATTCAAATGTATACCATTATTGATCTTAAACACAGGTGGCTGCTTAATACAGGGTGAAAGTCATGCAGAAAGCTCCTCTAGGAGCTTTCTGCATGACTTTCACCCTGCATAAAGCAGCCACCTGCCTACACAGATATAAATTCCTCTTTACTAATGTTTCGTAGTATCCAGTTTTTACTGTATTATATTGAATTATACCAATTGCTGTACATAACACATGCGTCTCTTCAAACTATTGAAAGTTTCGTTTGACAGTAAAACTCGATACTACGAAATTTTAGTAATAAAGAAGGTACGTTTTTGTAGCTGGATGGCTGCTTAATGCAGGGTGAAAATCACACAGAGAGCTTTCACCCAACATTAAGCTGCCACCTGTGTTAAAGATCAATAACGGTACGTATTGGGATGTTCGTAGTATCGAGTTTTTTTCTGTAATTGTTTTACACAAAGCCCATGTATCATTTTTCATTAAAATCTAGAACACTCATTAACATCCTCTACAAATCTTTGAGTCATTAATATTCGACATTTGAAGATGAAACCACAATGAACAAACATACAGAAGAACGCCTCTAATTCGACCACTTGATAAATTACCATAGCTGCCGTTATAAGCAGGTGGTTGCTTAATGCAGCACAAAAAGTAATGCAGAAAGCACCTATGGGAGCTTTCTGTATAACTTTCGCCCTGCATTAAGCTACCATCTGCCCCTGCCACACAAAATCATACCCCTTTTTGGTGGTTGCATTTGAGGGATTTTACTGTACTTGATTTGTCTTAACTCTTGTTCTGTTAGTCACGACTTAACCCGCCCTTTGAAACAGTTTGTATCCAGACGAAACGCCGGGTAACACATTGACTCATCAGGATCTAAGCTGTTTGACACTCGGTCTATAGTTTCTCAAAACCTTGATAGAATTGGAAGTAGTCAAACATTGCACCAGATACAAATTTGTGCAGACATTACAGTAAAACCTCTCTATAACAGCCAATAAATTACAGTAAAACTTCTCTATAACGGCCACTAAATTACAGTAAAACCTCTCTAAAACGGCCACTAAATTACATTAAGTATTTTGTGTTAAATACAGGTGGCTGCTTAAAGCAAGGTGAAAGTAAAACAACGCTCCTAAGCATCCAAGGTGAAAGTACTTTCACCTTGCTTTAAGCTGCCACCTGCCCTAAATACCAACTAATTGACACAATTAAGTGGCCGTTAAAGAGAGGTTTTACTGTATTTTTTAAGAAGATGAGAAGGTTTTGACAATGATTAATTTACGTTTTCATTGTCATGTCAGCATTTAGCATAATTGTGAAAGATGTTTTTGAAATATGGAACAAAGATGTCCCCAAAGCAGTCAGGGTTATATCCTAAATATATGTATCTTAACCCTTTGCCGGCTATAAAAATGATGTCTGCTTAATGTCGGGTCTGTTGTTACAATTTTAACTTACTTCCGATTTGTTTAACCTTTAGCCTGCTATTGGCGGATGAGTAAATACCTATGCAGACAATTTGGATCCAGATGAGACGCCGAGTAACTCGGTGTCTCATCAGGATCCAAACTGTTTGACACCCTGATTGCATTTTGGTAGAAAACTTGATTATAGCTTGAATTTTTTAAATATTATTTGCTCAGCAGGCTAAAGGTAAAATATTTTAGAAACTATAGTCAAATAGCAGATGGTCGAATAGCTTGGATCCTGGTGAGACGCCGAGCTACTCGGCTTTCCATCTGGATTCAAGTTGTTTGCAGTTGCCAATCAAAACACCTGTCTATGTGTAATTAAACCTGTCTATGCGGCAAAAATGCACACTTGTGCCGCATAAACAGGACGACCTGTGTACATGTATGCGTTGCGCGTCGCCGCAAAGACGAAAGCGCCATGTCTTTGCGTTGCAAATCACCGGTCACGTCTATGCAGCGACACGCCTATGCGGTGTCACACAACTGATTTGCGGTAGGTCGGTGGTTTAACCCGGGTGTTCTTTTGTGCACAAAACAATGCAATTTTTCATGGGATTGAAATAAGTCCGAAGTCGCGATATGACTGAAATACTATTAATATTCAGTTTGTTGAATGCGGCCAGCATCGGAACAAGAAACACCCGATACAAACAAAACAAATACATAAAAGTTTTGTGTTTTGCCAGTTATTTTCAGCATATAAACAAGCAAATTCGCTGAATTGATATCGCCCGCCAAACAAGTGCTAGCCTCTAGAGTTACTGACCAGAGTGACAAAAAGATTACGTTTTTTTTGCAAACAAAGGGCTATAACTCTGGTGTTCCATGGTCAATATGAATGATACTTGCAGGACCGCATGTCCATATGCTATTCGAAAAAGTTTCTGAGATATTGCTCCGAGCAGACAAACATGCAACAACTTTTGCAAACAAAGAGTCATGCCCCTTGTGTTCCATGGTCAACATAGTTGATACTTACAGGGCCACATGTACTTATGGCACTAAACATTTACACAAAGTTTCATAGAAAACATCTAAACGGTTTCTGAGAAATGGCTCTGGACAAACAAAAATATTACTTTTTTGCAAACAAAGGGCAACGAATCTGATGTTCCAGGGTCAATATAAATGATACTTGCTGAGCCATATGTCATTATACTTCTTAACATTTACACATAGTTTGATTCAAAAAGTTTCACTGAGAAATAGTTAAATGTTTTTGCAAACAAAGGCTAATAACTCTGGTGTTCCAAGGTCAATGTGAGTAATACAGGTCCATATTATAGTATTTTATTAAACATTTACACAAAATTTCCATGAAAAATTCCAAACTCTTTTTTGAGATATCACTGCGGGAGGCACGGGCGGACGGACGGACGCACGGGCAGCGCCAAAACTATACCCCTCCACATTTGGCGGGGGATAATAAATTATTTATGTAATTTTGATGGTTATAGATTGTATGAATTAGTTGGTATTTAGGGCAGGTGGCTGTTTAAAGCAAGGTGAAAGTAAAACAGAACGCTCCTGTAGGAGCGTTCTGTTTTACCGTCACCTTACTTTAAGCAACCACATGCCTTTAACACAAAATACTTGATGTAATTTAGTGGCCGTTACAGAGAGGTTTTACTGTAGTTGTATCATAATGGTCAATAACTAAACTTTTCAATTACATACACAAAGAACATTTGAAAACTAGTTTTGAGTTTTGGTCTCTACGTGCTGTGAACTTCGTTTGCAGACTGCACGATTTCTACGTGGGATACTTCGAGCAGTGTTTATTCCCGGTAGAAGTCAATTAGCCTGCTGAACAAGTCCACAACACGTGCAAAAACGCTCCAGGTTAGCTTTCAAATTTTCTTTGCGATTGTAATTGAAAAGTTTTGCTCTTGATTATATGATTTTTATAATTTATTGGCAGGTAGAGACTATCACTTTAACCCTTTCAGTGCTGGAAATGAGTCACTAATGTCTTTTGCAAACAGTGTAAACCCAGATGAGAGGGCTCCTAGAGGAACCCTCTCATCAGCGTCTGCACTGTTTGTCATATTACACTTTTCTTTAAAACATACCCTGAATATCCACCCTAAACTCGACCTGTTTGAAATTTGGAATAGTACATTTGGAAATTCAGCGTTGAAAGGATAAAGTGTACGACCAGTGAGTGTAATATAATGTTTGCTACAGTAGAGCACGTGATCTCATTTTCCTTTCTGACTCCAATATACTACCAAATAACTAAATTCTAAGACACATGGTCCTACTATACCGTGTTTTACTCCAAGGTGGGATAGATGGAGATTTATAGGGAACTCAGTGCAACAAAATGCTTTCATGAAGGACTTTTCATAACGATCCTCTTTTGCTGTCAAAACATGGTCGTGTGCAAAATATGTTGTTTGCTCGTTTTTTTGTAGTTTCTTCCTTTCTTTTTATGTAACCGAGGTAGTTTTCATTGCTATTTTAAAAATAGTAGATTACTGGTGCCCGTGTTTCAATGTTATACTTTGGCTAGATTTGTTTCCCTTTTTGGATTATGTGATGTTTGTATTTAATAGTTGTCAAGGTAATCTCTGTGTGTTGAGTTGCTATACGTTTTGACAAAAAGTGTGGAATCAGATCTGTGTCATGTCATAAACAAACAGAGAAGACAAAGCGGTTATATGAAGGAAATGGTTAACGCCTTATACAGTAAACCCCCTCTAATGCCACCACCTAAAAGAGGAATACTTATGGGTGCTAGATGCAGATGGTAGCTTAATGCAGGACAAAAGTAATGCAGAAATCTCCCCTAGGAGTTTTCTGCATTACCTTTGTCCTGCATTAAGCAACCACCTGCCTATAAAGACATCCATGTTTATTCTTAAGTGGTCGCATTAGAGGGGTTCTACTGTAGAAACTATGTCATATGATATGGCTATTCTTTCAGTTTTTATGCCCCTCCTTTAGGTGACGGTGGCATTCTGTTTTACCCTTGTCTGTACGTCCACCCTGTAAAAGTTTCGTCAAATATGTTTTGTATGGAAGCCCTGGAGGGCACTATTGACTTCTGACTTATGAGTTATGACTTATGAGTTGTGACTCGCTACTTATGACTTGCGACCTTTTAATTTTGGCCCAAAATAGATGTCATGGTGGACAGCTCAACGTAGCTACATTTACGTTGCTCCTTTTGTAGAATCTGCTTTGGAAATATTCATGTGTATTTAAAACCGTAAAGAAGACTGTAATGCATATAACATGTACATGTATCATTGACACGCATGCATATTGTTTTGCTTTTTAGTGTAAATTAGGTTTTCAATTGGAGTCAAAAACTGGATACACGAACCATGTGGTAGCCTACTCGGAAAAGCCTGAATGGCACAAGAATCGGTACCACTGTTTGGAATGATCATACGAGGCAGTTGATAGGGATTTAACGTAAACTGGACGTTCTTCATTTATCTTCTCCAGCTGGTGTTATATAAGATTCTGGATCCACACCGGTAACTTTATCCCTATGCAAATTATATTTAGTCTGGACACTATTCTCCTGCATCGGTGCCATATACAGTAAAACCTCTCCATAGCAGCCACTAAAGTACATCAAGTATTTTGTGTTAAAGGCAGGTGGCTGCTTAAAGCAAGGTAAAGCAAGGTGAAAGTAAAACAGAACGCTCCTATAGGAGCGTTCTATTTTATTTTCACCTTGCTTTAAGCAGCCACCTGTCTTAAATACCAATTAATTAACACAATTTAGTGGCCGCTATAGAGAGGTTTTACTGCAGCATATATAGTGCTGCGGTGTCGTGAAACCCAACTCTATCACTAACTGGATACACGGTCCATATTTACAGCAAATACTTACAACCCCGCTGTTATTGACCCTTGTCTGAAGTAAATGCCACGGAATAGACATATACACATAATTATGTGGCAATCAGGCATTTCTTCAGCGATCTAAGAAGGCTTAATGCTGCGTGACACATGTTTATGGTCAGCTGAAGTTAAAATTAATTCTTGCATCAATATTCAAGGAGTAAAGGGTTAACTTAGTATGCGAATTAATTGTAGTCTGCCAAAAAAAACTGCTACAAAGTAGAAGACTATCCTGAAGATATATTAAAGTGTCCATTTGGGATCCAGATAAAACACTAATAGGTAAACGAATATCTCGCTAGGATCAAGTAAGTTTGCATAGGTTTAACCCTTTTCCTGTTTTTGTCTGACCTGGGTCTACTCTGTTTGCAATTGCGTGAAAGGGTGTTTAAATGAGGGAAAGGTTAATAATCTATGTTAAAACGCTATACATGCTGCATTACACAGTTCTCACAATTTTATGAGCTGCTATACAAGCTGTCTGCTCAGAGTCTGTTCTGTTTGCTTATATGGAGCAATACAGATCTGATTCTACAGTCTCTGTAATTTTCTCATTATTGTTATTTATAATGCTGTTTAGTCCTGATATGAATAAAGTGGATGAAACAAGATGGTGCATTTTTCAATTTCCTTAATTCACAGTTACAGATAAGTTTGTGTACCAAAATTCTAACAAGAGTACCGCATAAGGTACAGGGTGTCCCTTAAAAAACGGAACCCGGGATTAAGACCTGCAAGTTATCCCATTTCTGTCAATATTGCAAACTTAAATTAAAAGTATACACATGCAGTTTAGTAGAGACAACATTTTGCCATATGTTGTCTAAACTTTGTCTTCATTGGTTTTTAAGATATCAGCATTTAAACGAATGCACCCAAAACTCCGTTTTAAACATGATATAGGCATGGACTATGCAATGTACGAATAGCATGTTAAAACAGATTTTAGGTGCATTCATTAAAACTCATATCTTTAAAACCAATGCATATTTTTATGAGACATTTGGCAGATATATGCACAAATGACTTATCTGCAACAGTAAATATTTATATTTTAATGTGTCAGGTTACATTGGTTAAAATACAAATCTGATCCAGGGTCCCGTTTTTTTGGGACACCCTGTGCATGATACGCCCACTTGCAAACTTTCTCTGATTCAATATGCCTTATAAGTGTGGACATTTTCCAATTTGTGCTTCAGATCTGGATCTCCATATTAAGGTGATATTATATAAAACAAATGCAGTGAATATATTATTCAATAAGAAAGTTACGGTCATCCTCATATTTGCAGATTTCTGTAAAGTGCAAGGGTCATAACTCTGTAACAACAAATTGAATGAACCTCAAAATCAAATCAGTTTCAGACTCTATTGCATAAATTATTTGTGTGAAGTTTCAATTATATCCTGATAATAGTTTTCCCAGAAAACAACAGACAAACCAAAAGTTGACCGACAAACAAAGCAACGACCGCACAAAGTTCAAGGGCATAACTTATAAATAAAATGACATCAAAACCCCCGCAATATACGTGAAAGTCAATATTAAGGTCATATCATATAAAAAAATGAAGTAAATATCATTTAAAATAAAAAAAAACTTACGGCCATCCTCATATTTGCATATATTTGCATTATTTTAAGGGCAGGGGCCATAACTCCCAAACGACAAATCAAATGAACCTCAGAATCGACTCTGATTCAGATCTTGATACATTAAAAGATGCATTAAAGATTTGTGTGACTGTTCATTAACACCCGTCAAAATAGTTTTCCGACAAATAAAATGTTGACGGACAAACGAACGGACGGACAGGGCCATGCCAATATACGACCACCTTTGTTATTTATGTAAGAAATAATGACATCATGAATATTATTATAATTTTTCCTCGACAAAAACTGTAGAATCTGATCTATATATTGTCAAAAGCAAACATGGCCATCTAATCTGGGTCTGCTCTGATTGCAAATGCAAAGGCATTTATATGAAGGAAGGGTTAACGATATTTATTGATTTAATTGAAGTCACTTCCTATGAAATACATAGCACAGTTTTTTTCTAATCCTCCTTAATCTTCCTTACATTTTTCTGTTGTTTTTTCTTTCTTCAGATATACCCACACCCCCGATATTTGAAACAATTGTTTTTTTTTTACTTTAGAAATGTACAGATCAGAAGATATTTATTATTTCGACCATACCTCAAGGCATTTATAATAATTACATTTCTACACACGATTCAGTTCCCATTCAGTTCTACATGTACTGTCTTCCATTTCATTGTTATTGAATCGCCGGTATTGCAATACACTCGATCTGGCACATTTCCAGCCATCCAATAGAATCAGATTAGCCTAGTCGTATTCTTTGATATGTAAATTACATATGTTCCCAATATCAAGACCAATCAAATAGCTTTCAATTGAACGGGTAGGACCTTTTGTTTTCCACGGGCCTCCATAAGGTTTGAGTAGCGACATTTTGAGTTCATTGGGCGAAATAATATATAGAATGATACGTGAATATAGATTGAAAGGTAAGCATATAATTTTGAATATTGAATTATAATGCATATCATGGAATTATGTCCATGGGAATAAGAAGCAAATGAATACGACTCCTGATACTGCATGTGTGTACCGATGAAGTAGGGCATTGGCACTCCCTTCATCGCAAACCATGAGGCCATTGAGGGTAACGCGCCGTTCAGACAGAAGGTTTATATACTGAGCCAAAAAAGAAACCTGACTGTGCATAGTTGGCATATTTTCGTGGAAATTGGTGGGCGTGTTATTTATTTTGAAGTAATAAACTTAAATTGGATGTGTTTTGAGCATGTATGTGAATTTTTAGCTTTCTTGCATATGTAACGTATGATTTAGACGCCAGTTTATATGGTAGGGGTGTAAAACGAAAATTTCAAAATGTGTATGTGTGTAACATGGTCACTGGATGCCCCGTAGGTCAGGTTTCTGTGCAGTTTGTCATTTCCATGTTGCCGTTAATATCGATTGTGACCCACCCCTTGCCCGTATGAGTGCCAATATACGCCTCCTCATCGAGTTGACGTAGCGCTGGATCACATGATTAGGCATGTTGTTCCATTCTGCTGTGAGGGCGTTCGCCAATTGGTCGATGTTGTTAATGTTGTAATTGCGTCGAACACGTCTCCCTAACTCATCCCATACATGTTCGATGGGATTCATGTCGGGATACATGGCTGGCCACTGCATAACGTTGACGTTAGCAGCGGCCAACCGAGCCCTTGTGACCCTCGCTACATGTGGACGGGCGTTGTCCTGTTGCAGTGTAGCAGGAGCATGTCTTTGAAGGAATGGAATGGCTTCCGGAACTAAAACTGCATTGATGTACCGTTGGGCATTCATGTTTCCATGAATGACAACGAGTCTTGTCTTCCGCCCGCCCATAATGCCGCCCCATACCATCACGCCTCCGCCGCCAAACCTATCATGCTCCCTGACACAACATTGGGCGAATCTTTCACGGTAAAAGCGTTGCCGACCGTCGGCAAAACTCAGATTGAACATCGACTCGTCCGAAAAAAGGACAGAGTTCCAGTCCCGGTGACGCCAGTGATGGTGCCTACGCGCCCATTGCATCCGTTCACGGCGGTGGCGTAACGTCATTACACTTCCAGTATACGGACGCCGGGCTGTGATAGGGCGATTCTGTTCATGCAATCTGTTGCGGACAGTCTGCGGGTGGACGTTAAAGTGACGTGCTGTCTGAGTTGCGGGTGTAAACCTGTTACGTAAGCGACGTAATACAATAGCATGATCGTCCCGTTGGCTAGTTGCTCTTGGTCTACCTGACCTGGGACGATCATGCACAGAAACAGTCTGCCGGAAACGTCTTGCCAGTTCAAAAATTGTATTTCTACTGCAATTTAATGTCCGGCTGACGTTGATCGGAGATACTCCACCCTGCAGCATCCCAATTGCTCTATTTCTCTCTGCTTCTGAAAGCCTAGGCATTATTTCAGTCTTGATGTTTTGTATAGGTTAGAGCTTATAAACTGCAGTCTTCGAAAATAAGACGGCCGATAACGCGAGCGAAGCGAAGCGTTTTAGGCCGTCTTATTTTCGAAGACTGCTGTTTATAAGCTCTAACCGATTTAGTGATTGCCCTACTTTTCAACAGGCTGAGTTTATAAGCACCGCCCACTGAGCAATGACAAACTTGTATATAGTCACGTGATTATGGTACATCTAAAATCCACATCCGTTTATGCAAAATACTCAGAAAACCCACCAATCAAACAAACGTCGTCTTTGTTAATATTCTCACGTGTTTATGTGATGAAAATCCTACACAGTGAAACTGATTTCGCGCCTTTTTCTTGTAAACATTGCCATATTTGGCTTTGTCACGTAATCAAATATTCCCCGTCTATGTGTAAAACAGTTTGACGCAATTTTCTGGAGGCAAAATAATAATGCTCTCTGGCACCGAGCTTGCAGACTTATTTAACGAAGATTTGTAAGCCGAGAAGACCCAGATCAGACAACTCCTATGCTGTCTGATCAGGGTCTACTCGGTTTACACAGATTTAAATCTTCACTGCTACCGAATCCCCATATATAAAAAATAAAAAACTTATTAATATTAAACATTCATTATATTATTATCAGAATATTGAAATAAGAATAATTACAAAAGATTACAGGTTCGATTGTTTATGTTTTGTTGAACGGATTACGGTTTCAATATTTCCTAATTTATTTGCTTATTTACATGAGTCCTTTTTCAATATAATCCTGCTTTAACAGGTGGGATGTTTCGTGATGTATTTGTCCATTTTCTATTGGGTCTATAATTCTGCCTCTCAGTTTATTTGCCCAATGACTATTTTGTCTACAATTCTGCCTCTCAATTGTTTGCAATTGCATAGTCTTCCTCTCCACGTTTTACACACGTGTACTTGTGTATACTCGTTCACGTGTCGATAGCGTCATAACAGCAACTCGTTCGATTTGTCTAGTAGTGGGCGGAGTTTTGTTGCGCATGTGCACTGGAAGGTTTGTCTTCGAAAGTTAGAGTCGATTTTATAAAATTTATGAGGATTAGAGTCTGAAAAAATTCAAAAATGCGGCTCGTTGATTGGATGGAAAAGTAGGGCAATCACTAAGTTTTGTTTGTGATGTCGGTGTAGCTTAGCTAACTTGTGAGACTTTTGTCGGCCTGCTATCTGACCGGATTCGTGCTGCACAAGGTTCACGTGCGAAACAACATAATGTGGTTTTGACCGAGTTTAAAAGATAGCACACAGTACAAATTGTACACACGTGTTGTGTGATGATAACCCGCTACACTGGTAACCAAATAAATGCATATAGTGTTTTAATTAAAAAGTTTAATTAAAGTTATGTAGCGTCAGGTTTCTTTTTTGGTTCAGTATATATAGCCCCTACTTGAGTACTGTAACTTCATCCGTGTCACCACAATCAACATAATTATCCTTTTACTCCATGATTATTCATGTAGGAAATGATTACACGAATATTTATTAGATTATATTTTACAATGGCAAGTGAACACAGGAAAATTATTCTTAGCCATGGCATATACTGTTGAATCAGATCTATATTATTTCATACGCAAACAGAGCAGACCCTGATTAGACGGCCCCAACAGGACACTAAAGGGCCTGCAACTAAAGGACCTGGCACTATACAATTAAACACAATATACCATAATCATAACACAATATATATTCTAAACGTCCCTAAATATTCCTTCATTTATATATTTTCATTACTTTTCCCCGTGCAATCAATGCATATCTTTTTTAATTGTTTAAACATGTTTTGAACTATATATTTTCAAATTACCACAGGACATCTGTGGGCGGTGCAAATATGCGCTGTCATTTTCAAACAGTGTAGACCTAGATCAGAGGGCTCTTAGAGGAGCTTTCTGTTCAGAGTTTGTACTGTTTGTCATACCTGAGTTATCCGTGTTCGAGATATCGAAGTACATGTATAACTATGTTATATTAATAAATTGAACCCTGTCGTACATATGCGTTATTTCGGGGGAACCTTTAATGAAAAGTTTTTTCTCTTCCAGCGGGTTAGCGGGTGCTTATTTGAATCACACTTTAGATCCTCGCCTGGGTAAATTGTAAATTTAGTGCATGCTTTTCATGCCATCAATCGGGTTATTCGCCAGTGCCAATAATGTAATTATAACAAAAGCTGTTGTGCACTCTGAAGTTTGTTATACCCCCCACAACGAAGTTTGGGGGGGGGTATACTGGAATCGGGTTGTCCGTCTGTCTGTCTGTCTGTCTGTCCGTCTGTCTGTCCGTCTGTCCGTCCGTGGACACAATTTTGTCCGGCCTTCTTCTTCTACAGTTTTGCTTCAATTTTGTTGAAACTTCATGTATAGCCATATGACCATATAAACCTGTGCACCGCATATTTTCATTATGATCGGGCCATTACTTCAGGAGTTATCTTCCCCTTTTTGTCCCCTACCAATGTTTTTCGGTTTTCTGGACTTTTAATGGACGTGACTGGAGATATCAACTCTATATTTAGTACAAAGCTAAATCTAGATAAGTTACAACTTATGTTCCAATCTCAGTCCGGTTGAATAATTATTTCCAGAGTTATTGCCCTTGAACTTCAATTTTTTTCTTCAAATTTTGAATTTTCCAGACTTTTTTTGGAAGTAGTTGGAGATTTTAACTTTATTTTTGGCATAAAGCTAAATCTAGATGATTTACAGCTTAATTCCCAATCTCAGTCTGGTTGAATAATTTTTGCCAGAGTTATGGCCCTTGAACTTATTTTTTTTTTATCAACTTTTCAATTTTCCGGTCTTTCTTTGGAAGTGCTTGGAGATATTAACTTTATATTTGACATAAATCTAAATCTAGATGAGTTGCAGCTTAAGTTCGAATATCGGTCTGGTTTAATAATTTTTCCCATAGTTATGGTCCTTGAACTTAAGGTTTTTCTGAAAAGGTACCTATTTGTTTAGAACTTTGGTGTTGACACTTCACAAAAATAAACAAAGCTGCTTGAACTTATTGGATGACATTGTCTGGCAGCAGCCATAACACTTCTTTGAATTTTAACAACAGACTTATCTCCCTTTTTGGACTTGACAATATTTGGTAAAAGTTGCTTTATTTATGTTTGTGATTGATCTTGGATTGAATATTACATTTTTCGTTATTGCTGAACATCTTGTCATTTTTATTACATAAATTGGGTTTGATAAATCTCTTCATGTTTCTGTATGTACATATGTTCAGATTGATGATAGGTGTTCTGACAAGCAGCCAGGTGGGGGGTATTCGTTAGCCTGTGGCTTACAGTTCTAGTTTTAACAATTTCCTTCATATAAACACTTTTTTACACCCTTGCAAACATAGTAGACCCAGATCATCCCTGTTCACTATTCATATACGAAATGATGACATAGTGAATATTTACTAGCTGATTTGTTTTATAATATTAATGTTTCAAGGGATTGTTTTGCTTTGACAAAAACTGTAGAATCATATCTACATGTATACCGTGTCAAGAAAACACGGTTAGACCCTGATCAGACAGCTCCTACATGAACCGTCTGGTCTGGGCCTGCTTTGTTTGCAAATGTGTGGAAAGGCGTTTATATGAGAGAAAAACTTAATTACACGAAAGCATGTGGTGCATCTGTGATGTATAAATACGATTGGACTATTATTACATGAGTTATGACCATTTTAAATTAGTTTTGGTGCATGTTTTGTGCTTAAGTCAAGGTTATAAAACGGTTGTGTGAGTCTGAGATCATTCTCAAGCTCTGTGTTGTTTTACTGTTCTATTGTTTGTACAGTAAAGACCAATGCCAACCTAAACGAAGGCAAAGGTGTGTATTCCTGAGAGTCCTAGCAGTTACCTAGAAGTGACCTGTTATGTGCATGTGACAAGAGTTGAGGTAGATTCTACCTTGTGTCCTAAATATCATCGTCATGTCATTATTCATAAGGGACTGGCCATTTTAAAAATGCTTCACTGTACTTGAATCCAGGAAAATGTATTGATGAGCTTCGACACTGACCAATCACTTGATTAACCATTTACTTGATGAATATTCATGTATACTAATTAGATGAGTTTTAATGTGGTATATGGACACAGGAATTCTATACAGGGTAGAACTGTTGAATTCCATAAAAAAAACAGGACACACCCTGATCAGATGGCTCTTGCAGAAGTTGTTTTCATATCTTGGTCTGCTCTGCAAATGTATTAAAAGACGTGTCAGTGGAGTAAAGGGTTATTGAACAAATATGTATGGAAAGTACAAACTAAGATTTGAATTTGCTTCAAAACCTTGTTTTAGGAAAATATTTGCGACGCCATTTACATCACCACTGATTTAGATGTAGACTATTTGCAGAGCCATGAAACCAGCCTTTTGTCGATGTTACTATGCAAACGATGTCTAACTTCTAATTTCAAGTTTTATAAATCTCTGTACGCGACGTAATCTTTCGTCTGCAACAATTGTCGTCTGCTTCAATTCTTGTGATAAAATTCTCTAATATCTTTACAAAAATATGGTCAAAGTATGAATGCATTATAGGGCGCCTAAACTAGACCCAAACTGCATAGGTTTATTACAGATAGTGTACATGGTGACAATGACTTTGAACTGCATTTGAGGGTTCAACAGACATGGTCAATCTCATTGTTATTTAAAACAGGAAACATTGTCTCCTGAGAATTGTACTTAGCAAGTATATGTACAGTAAAACCTCTCTAAACCGGACGTTAAATTTAGTGTAAATATCGGTCTTGGAGACAGGTGGCAGCTTAATGCAGAGCTTTCTACATAACTTCGCACTGCATTAAGCAGCCACCTGCTTAAACGAATCTAAATTATTCTGTAGTAGAATTCCGGTTTAGAAGGGTTTTGCTGTATTATGACTCAACTTCGTGTACAGATAGCTTGCAAAGAGATAAATATTTATATTGCATTTTGGAGTTAAAGTATCAAAGTGAAAGTCGCTGTTTTTATAAATAGTAAAACCGCATCTGGGAAGTTACTTAACCCTTCCCATGTTGAATATTCATGTAAGAAATAATGACATCATGAATATTTATTAGCTGAAATTTTATAATGGCATGTGAACACAGACTATTATTGGTATGTGTATATATAAACTGTAGTCAAGTCTACTTTTATAAGTTTATAAGTAAATATATTAAACCCTGATCAGACGGCTCCTACAGAAGTCTGATCTGGGTCTACTCTGTCTGTAGAGGTATAAAACCGTTTATATGAAAAAATGGTTAAGTTAGAAATCTGGTGACCAAAACCTCATGTATAAAATGTTTGCGAGGAAACAACGTGACCATACTGAGTGTACAGATAGCTGGCATGAAGGCATGGGTTAGCAGTGCATTTGACAATAATATTGTGTGAATGTCAAAATCATTGATACTAAATTTGAATTGATACAAAAACTAAAACAAAAGGATCCTTTTAGCTCCACATTTTCGAAAAATG
Source organism: Azorinus chamasolen (assembly GCA_963576725.1). Taxonomy (NCBI): domain Eukaryota; kingdom Metazoa; phylum Mollusca; class Bivalvia; order Cardiida; family Solecurtidae; genus Azorinus; species Azorinus chamasolen. The sequence goes on along the minus strand of OY755246.1, from coordinate 50,602,913 downwards.
GAGCTATTGTCATGACCCTCTCGTCGGCGTCGGTGTAGGTGTCGGCGTCGGCGTTGGTTAACCTTTTTGTTAAGGTCCATTTCTCAGAAACCATCAAATATATTTGGTTAAAATTTGGTATGCATGTTTGCTATCAGAAGGGGAACCAATTTCACAAGGGTAGGTAACCCTAAAATTAATTTTGCCATAGTTATGCCTCTTTTTCGGCTTAGACTTCCACAACACTACCCAGCACTAAATAAAGTGGAGCGCGCTGTCGGCGTTCGGTAGGAAATACATACATCATGTATTAGAATTTTCATTGTTGGTTAAGTTTTATATTAAGGTCCATGTGTCAGAAATTGTCCAAAATATGTTGTTCAAATTTGGCATGCATGTTAACTATTACAAGGGGAACCCATTTCACAAGGGCAGGTAACCCTATCATTGATTTTGCTATAGTTATCTCCCCTATCCGACTTAGACTTCCACAACACTATCCAGCATTAAATAAAGTGGAGCGCGCTGTCGGCGGACAGCTCTTGTTATAATAGCGTTCGGTAGGAAATACATATTGCAATCAAACTGTTTACAAAACCTTGCACGGGGAGGAATGTTGGCACTGTCTATTAGGGTTTGAAGGTCATGTTCACATGTTTTCAACCCTTTCCTCATATAAATGCCTTTTACGGTTTTTAGTCCCCCTCCGGTTACCGGTTGGGGGACTATAGGTTTGCTCGATTCCGTCCGTCCATCCGTCCGTCTGTCTGTCCGTCCGTCACGCTTCGTGTCCGGGCCATATCTAATACAAAGGTTGGCTAAATTAGTTATAACTTCACACGAGGAACAGGCATGATGAGAGCAAGTGTCATGCACAAGGACCACAACTCTAGCATCACTATTTTTGGAGTTATTCCCCTTTTTATATTCCCATGCTCTGTCCGTCTGTCACGCTTTGTGTCCGGGACACAACTGCTACTAGGGTTGGCCAAATTCATTATAACTTCACACATGAAACAAGTATGATAGGAGAAAGTGTCATACACAAGGGCCATAACGCTAGCTTCAATATTTTGGAGTTATTCCCCTTTTTTATATTTTCTTGTCCGGACATTAACTTTTTATCTTCTGGTTCAAGTGATTTGAAACGTCACATATGGAACGAGTATGATGAGAGAAAGTGTCATGCACAAGGGCCATTACTCTAGCATCACTAATTTTGGAGTTTGTAATTTCTCCATTTCTATGCCGATGACTCGCAGTTATACCTGTCCTTTAAGCCCAAGGGCATTTCCTGTCAACAGGAAGCTTTATCGCGAGTTGAGGACTGTCTCAAAGAAGTAGTCTCTTGGATGCATCAGAACATGCTGAAGCTCAATACTGACAAAACTGAGGTCATTCTGTTTCATACGAAACACACAAAAGTACCCGCAGAGGTTAATGTGCAAGTAGGGCCCTCTAAAATCAGACCGTCTTTGTGTGTAAAGAATCTCGGTGCATGGCTCGATTCACAAATGGATATGACATCACATGTAAATTCCGTGTGTAGGTCTAGTTATGCACAGCTCCGGCAAATAGGCCATATAAGAAAGTGTCTCTCACCTGATGCTACCAAGACTTTGGTAAACGCTCTTGTTACATCAAAAATAGACTACTGCAATTCACTGCTGCATGGAATTTCAAACAACTCACTAAGGAAATTTCAAAGAGTTCAAAACACAGCAGTCCGCATTATAACCAGAACCCCTCGATATAATCATATCACGCCGGTTTTGAAGGAACTTCACTGGCTTCCGGTTCAACATCGGATTGAATTCAAAATTCTGACTCTTACGTATAAAGCCATGCACAATGAATCTCCCAAGTACATTGTCGACATGCTTGACGTGTACAGGCCGCGCAGAGAGTTGAGGTCGGCAAGTAGATCATTGTCGTTGGTTGTGCCAAAAAGTCGTATGGTAAAATACGGTGAGAGAAGCTTCATGCATGCAGCTCCAAAACTTTGGAATGCTCTACCGTCAGGCATTAGAGAGGCAGGATCACTGGTGATCACTTCAAAAGGTGTCTGAAAACGCATTTTTTCAACATTTATTACTAAGACAGTTTAGTAAACGATATGTTGCATATCTTTAATGGACCAGATAGACAGTCATGCGATTCACCCCGGTTAGTGATTTCATATCTACTGTATATCTAAGTCACGTCTTCAGTACAAGTCGCGGGTGACGGCACTCTGTATTGATGATTATTGTTGTGATAATTGTACCCGATTCAATCCAATCCAGGGTTGGGGCTTGCAATCCATGAGAGCAACATGTCTCATGTTGGTGAGGGAGAATTTCATTCCCTATTCTCGACTATTGAGAGCAACATGTTTTTCATGTTAAAGTGGGACCCTGGTCCCAAGTATCTGGTTGTGAGTGGTCTTTCCGACCAACTTTGGATTGTGACTTCGGAAGGCTGTATCGTTTTTAAGATATTGCCATTGTTTGCACTGAACTCCTATGGTCACTGTAGGGTGTTCGTTCACTTGGGCTACTGTATGCACCAGATTCCATAATTATATTTTCTCTGTTTTGTGTATATAATGGCTCGAGTGGTATTTGGGTCGATTCATTTTGCCGCCCATTGCCATAGAGGGAATCATGTGGTTCCCTCCGGCTAGTGATTTCATTTATATTGTATATCTATTGTATATCTTTTATTGTCCGGATAGATAATCATGCGGTTCGTTCTGGTGATTTCATCCATGTGAAGCGCTTTTGAACGCACATATCCTGTGTGAAAAGAGCGCTATATAAATGTGGTATAATAATAATAATAATAATAATAATAATAATAATAATAATAATTTCATTGGTTTATATTACACTGTATGAAAAATTGATTCATCGGTATTTGTTTGCAGTTTTAAAAAGAAAACCAAACCATGGTACTTCAGGCTTGTTGACGATTTTCTGCACCTCCTGGTGATGTGACCATCAAGAGAACACACGAAAAGAGAGGATAAGGGAGGATATCGTTAAATTAGGAATTAGGATGGTAAAAAAACACAGCAACAAGGTCAGAAAATGTACTATACTTGTTTTTCAGAAATCGTTTTTTTTTGTATCAAACCAAAGAACAAACGATGATCACGGATTGCTTCAGTGGTAATTGGTATAATAAATATTTCAACTGGGATATTCTAAGCTTGTCTGGTGTTTGAAACAATTGATACATTGTCATAACCTTGGTGGCGTGTTCGGCCACGAAGACTTTGTGAAAATGCAAATGTTTGACACCAGTAGGGTCATGTTATAAAGCTGGTACCCTCTAACCGTTTGAAGCGTGAATTGTCAGAGTGGAATAGTCCATCAGTGTATAACTATAGAATACACCCAGGCTTTAACATGCTAGAGGATTTTGAGTGACAAACAGTGCAGACTCTGATCAAAAGGCTGTTCTAGGAACCCTAATATCTGGGTCTGCACTGTTTGAAAATGACAGTGCGTGCGGGTTGAAAGGGTTAAAAGATATTTATTTTAGTAAAAAAAAGACAAACTTTGATGCATGCCATGGACTTGTTTCTGATATAAATTATCACGTACTTTAAGGTTCAGGTAACACATAATTAGGATCCTGGTGAGACACATCTTATTCAAAGAATACCACAAAGTACCACCAAAGTGTCAGACGTTAACCCTTTCCTTGATACCAACGCGTTACCATGCCTTTGCAAACAGAGTATACTCAGATCAGACCGTCTCAGCAGGGTCTATTTTGTTTGCTTATGAAATTATAATAGATCGGACTGTACAGCTTCTAGTTCTACCAATACCAAAATGTCCTGCACACATATGCCATTATAAACCTTAGCTAATCAATCAATATTTATATGCCATTATTTCTTACACAACTAACAGGAAACGGGTTAAGCAATACTTTCTTCATTGAGATATTTTCCCGGTACAGTAAACCCCCTCTAAACCGGACGTTCAATTTAGTATAAATATCTGTGTTGGAGCTTAACGCAGGGCGAAAGTCACACAGAAAACTCCTCTAGGAGCTTTCTGCATGATTTTCACCCTGCATTAAGCAGCCCTCTGCCTAAAAGTGTCTAAATTCTTCTTTACCAGAATTCCGGTTTAGAGGGGTTTTACTGTAGATTGTTTAGCTATGAATACATCATGATTGCAGTTACTTTTGTAGTATAGCAAGTAGTAGTTCTGTCTCACCTTATATGGCTCCATCTACTGATTAACCCTTTACTCCATAAGTACGCCTTTCTACACCTTTGCAAACAGACGACCAAGATCAGACGGCTCCTGTAGGAGCCGCCTGATCAGAGTCTGCTCTGTTTGCTTATGATATAGATATGATTTTACAATTTTCGCAATGGCTTATAATTCCCATGTCCATGTGCTATTATAACAATTGATCTAATTAATTTCCATGATGTTATTATTTCTTACATGAATAGTTTTGGAGTAAAGGGTTAAAGTCTTACTCTGGACGGTCTTGTGTCGATAAACAGTTAGCAAATACACAATGTATTTCAATCTATGAAACCACATACATGTATACACACAGGCGCGCACGCACAAACGCACACACGCACGCATTCTGCAATGCAGAAATCTGCGCGGATGTGCTTTAACACTTTACTCCAAAATAACTCGGCGTCTCATCTGGATTCACACTGTTTGCATAGGTAATCACAGGACCACCGGGTGGCTCTTTATCAAGTTATGTTAACGGTCCATATGCTCTAAATAAGTAGATTGAAGCATGGGTCGAAAAATGAATTTTAACCCTTCGCTTGCTATATACCTACCTGTAAATAGTGAAGTGCAGGAGCTGTCTCATCAGGGTCTGCACTATTTACAAGTTCATTGTGCAACCAGTGCACCTCACAGCAGTGATTTCACAGCGAAATACTTGTACACGGTGAAGATATATGTAATTATACAACAGGGCATGGGTAAAGAAGAAGAAATGTATTTTACAATTCAGCAAGAGAATGGTTAATGGACAATAGCTCATAAACTGCAGAATGGAATACGAAAACCTGCTGATGTTAATGCCCTTTCGGATTGGAAGAAATGTATTTTCGATATTATTGATACACGAATAACTTTTTACAAATCAAATAACCATCTTTTACCACCTCGACCTAGAGTTACATTTCGCTACTTGAAGAAAAACATTTCTAATTTTCATTCAGATTATGTTCTTGTTCCTGCTGACAAGGCATCAAACAATGTAATCATTATTTGAAGATTGTATTATGTTGATGTTTTAAAGAAGGAGCTAACTGATTCAAAAACTTATATAACAGTTCAAACACCTGAAAAAGATATAGTCTCGGAACATGTAAAAATGTGCAATGATTTTAAGTCTGGTCCTACCATAAAACAACATAAACTTTCTACTTTGTACTGGATTCCGAAACTACATAAAAACCCTTATAAGTCGCGTTTTATTGCCAACTCTAGCTGTTGTACCACTACTAAATTATCTATACTTTTGACGTCCTGTCTTACTACGATCAAAGAACATGTTAAACGCTACTGTGATAAAATATATGAAAATTCTGGTATTAATGTTTTTTGGTCCATAAAAAATTCAAATGATGTTTTAACAAAACTTGAAAATGAACAGTATAACATTTCTTTACTGAGCTCTTATGATTTCTCTACACTCTATACTACTCTACCTCACCATCTTATAAAGGATAGACTTATTAAATTAATAGAAAAAACCTTTGCCAGAGAAAACAAAATGTTCATTGCTTGTAATGTTCAACGTTCATTCTTTTCGAATTCAGAAGTTGAACATTACACAATGTGGACTTGCCTTGATGTTTGTAGATCTCTAACCTTTCTTTTAGATAATATATTTGTGCGTTATGGAGATACCATATATCGTCAAGTTGTTGGTATACCCATGGGTACAAATTGTGCCCCTCTTGTTGCAGATTTGTTTTTGTATTGCTACGAGAGGGATTTTATGCTTAGCTTAAAACCTGATACACAGACCGATATTGTTAATGCTTTTAATAAAACTTCAAGGTATTTAGACGATATTTTGAATTTAGATAATCCTTATTTTGATACTATGGTTTCTTCAATCTACCCAAAAGAACTGTCTTTAAACAAAGCTAATCAATCTGACATTAATGCTTCATTTTTAGATTTGAATCTTTCAATTACAAATGATAAAGTTTCGTCCAAAGTATACGATAAAAGAGAAGATTTTAATTTTAAAATTGTTAATTATCCTTTTCTAGATGGGAATGTGCCACGTTCTACATCTTATGGTGTTTATATTTCTCAACTTATTAGGTTTGCCCGAGCCTGTTCTTTGCTTGAAGATTTTAACAGACGTAATTTAGTTATAACTGATAAACTTCTTAAGCAAGGTTACAGATATCACAAACTTCGGAAAACCTTTTCTAAATTTTATTATCGAAATTTACCTCTCATTAGTAAATATAATTGCAATCTACGGACGTTACTGCGACAAGGCATTTCTCAACCAGAATTTTATGGGGATGTTATCTACAAACTTAGGAAAATTCGGGGTCATATCCATTTTCATGATTTGTTTATAAAACGCATTAAAAAATTTAAAAAGAAAGGTTATGATCCTATTATATTGCAACACACTGCATGTTTGGTTATCGACCCTTTTACAGTCGGTAGCTACGCTTCCCTCTTTGCTTGCGCGATGACAGGCCGAGGGTAGTACTCTATGATGGTATACTCTTAAACTTGGATACAGGAGGAGCTTACCAGACTCATGTATTATTTTTTCCCTGTCGTGCCCTTAACGGCTTGCCTGCAGGTGCTCTGACTTCAGCAAAGTCATTGAGTACATATTTGACGGATTGTCACAGTTATTATGCTATGTTTTACATGTTGTCCTGTGTTCACCGTCGTCTATGTTGTGGGTAAGTCCAGCGGGGATACCTTTATTTACAATATTTGTAAAGCTAGGGTGACTTTGAGAGAAGTGTGAGGTTAGGACGTCCGTAAACCGGTTTAAACCCCCAGTGGTGTTTTTGCTGCTGACCGTGCCAAGGCGGTACTCTCTTTGTCACCCTTCCTTTTGTTTGCCTTGCGTCTTTGTGCTTGTGGTTTGTTCATGTTGTGGAACGTTTGTCCCTGTTTCTTGTGTGTCTTTTGGTGTTTTCTGTGTTCATTTCGTGTGTGTGTGTGTGCGTGTGCGTTTGGGTGTGTGGTTGTGTGTGTGTGTGTGTGTCATGCTGTCTATCGGTGTTTTGGTGGTGGTTGCGTCTTGCATGTGGCTTTGCCTGCTTGACTTTACTACTTTTCCATTCATAGAAACGACTCTTTGAAGGAAGCTCTTCTTTCCCAATTAAACACTGAAAAATAAATAGGTCACAGGGAGATAGTATAGAACAAGTACATCTAAATGATTGGATGGGTTTTTACTAACTTCATAGGAATGATCTTTAGAATGATTTTAATTACGGTCTTATAATGGTGTCAGTGTGTCACATAAATGGGTAACAACAAAAACATTGTGCATCCCTTTTTATCAATGTCTTTAAACAACATCTCCTGAATATGTTAATTTCAAAATGTCATCATCTAAACTGCTGAACGGGATTTTACTAAACTTCACAAAAATTATCGTCAAGTGGCCCTATATCCACGGTATATCAATGAGTTTGGTCATATGCAGAAACAGGTCTCGTGAATTAAAACATATTTCACGAAGTATTACTTTAACCCATTCTCTCCTACTGACGCTTTTTTGCGCATCTGTAAAAGTCGATTTTTTTAAACCATTGTGACAAATAGAGCATGTGCTCCGAATGAGTTTCAACACTACACTAATGGTTTCAACACTACACAATTTACAAAAAATCTTTTTCTCTAGTAAATGCTCCTTTTCGGTAGATTTATTCAAAAAGGTTGTGTCTAAAATTAGTCTAGGACGGAATGGGTTAAGAATTAAACAGAGTATCCTAACCTGCATAATGTAGTTTGATCAAATTTCACTTGAATGATCCATATGCAGCGCTAAAGATAAGGGTGCGTACACAAATACTGAAATCGTCATTTCACCACCAAACCTATACTGTGACCACTCTTTAGAATCGTCTCTTCGAGACGATTCTAAAGAGTGGTCACAGTATAGGGTTTGTTGGAGAAATAAAGGAATTATTTTTGAACATGTTTGAATTTACGCATCTTATCTGGAGCTCTGCATACGTAACCATCTCCAATAGTTACATAAATGGTTACGATCCTCTGTATAAGTAGGGCACAAAGGCCAAAATAAATTTTATCGAACAATTTCTGTTCGTGGCACCTCATTAACCGCTGAATTTAATCTAATTAGCCTTCATAGGAATTATTCTTAGAAGGTCCTCTAGCACAGATATATAATTGGTTCCAGTGTACGCGATAAGTAAAAATTCTGAACATTGGAGATTGGAGTAAAATTGAGTTTAGAATTAATTTCTTAAATATCAAAACATGGCCGCCAGGGACTGGGCTAATTGTTATTGTATGGCTAAGGTGGACATTTATAACCCCCCCCACCTATGAAACCACTGGACAGATTTCCATATTACTTTGCAAGAATGATCCTCTACCAATATTGTTTTACTACTTACTCCATGAATACGCCTTTCTACGATAGACCCACGTGAGAAGCTCATATAGGAGCCATCTGACCAGGGTCTGCTCTGTTTGCTTGTAATATAATAAAGATGTGATTCTACGGGTTCTAAAGTGACTAAAATATTATATGTACATGTGTCATTATAAAAAAATAGTCATGACGTCATTATTTCTTACATGTATAGTCATGGAGTAAAGGGTTAAACCCATTATTTTATGAATATTCATCTAAGAAATAATGACATAATCAATATTAATTAGATTGATTGTTATAATAGCACATGGACACAGAAGTATTGACTTCATTATTAATGACATCATGAATATTGATTAGGTTATTTCTATAATGGAACATGAAGACACGAAACTTTAGCTATGGCAGACACTGTAGCTTCACATATAGTCTATACCATAAGCAAACAGATGGCTCCTGTAGGATCTGTCTGATCTGGGCCCACTCTGTTTGTAAAGGCATAAAAAAGGAGTATTTATGGAGTAAAGGGTTATTCAAAATTTTGATTCCTTAAAGCACGTTGCCATAAGGATGGGGTTCACTTTCCTTGTATGACTTCTCTGGAAATGTGAAAAATCTTCTTTTCTAAAACCACTTGACAGATTTTAACATAATTTTGTTACATTCCTGAGGCCAATATTGTTCACAACAGTTTGATTAGCTTAACCCTTTTATTCATATAAACGCCTTTTCACGCATTTGCAAACAGAATAGAACAAGATCAGATGGCTGCTATAAGAGCCGTCTGATCAATGTCTGCTCTGTTTGCTAATGGAATCTGATAGATCTGTTTGTTTAGTTTCTAAAATGGCCCACCTTCCATATTTCATTATAACTATTCTGTCCATGCATATTCAGACAGTATTGACATTTGGACAAAAACATAGAACAAGGATTCAGTGGTCGCTCTTCGATGGTGATATTCAGTAAATTTGAAAAATAAAATCTCCTAAAACCACTGAGTATATTTTAAAGTAATATGGCAAGGGGGTCTAATACCACTAGATGCAATTCAGTAACATTTTGCAGGATGTTCGTTTGGTGTCCTTTTACCAATTTATTCAAGCCACTGTTGCAAACACATTAATGTAGCTGATTAATCAAAAGGTATAAGATATCAACATGAAACTTCATAGGTTGGTAGATCTCTTTGAGGAGAAGTGAAACACCAAATCAGACGAGCCTTGGTGCCGCACACGACTCTCGTTTACTCTTCGACCACTTGGCATATCTCAATGTAATTTAATGGAATTGTTGCTTAGGTGACAATCTACCAACATTCCTGACGCCATTGAAATTCATTAAAACATGCACATCCGAAACAATTAGACCGGTGTTCTTTAGAGCGTATGGCCTGTTTTTACAGGTGAGCGGTGCAGGCTCTTTATAGACATGTTGCTATTTAAGCATAGTTGCAGGATTACAGCAAACTTATAGTTCGATTTCGAGTGCTGAGCCGTGACTGCACTTTTCTATTTATAGAAGTTGCAACCATTTTAATGTATGGGTAAGTGGACAATGGTTGTCACAAGAAGCTCGTAGTAATCGTACAGTATTAGTATATACAGTAAAACCTCTCCATAATGGCCACTAAATTACATCAAATATTTTGTGTTAAAGGCAGGTGGCTGCTTAAAGCAAGGTGAAAGTAAAACAGAACGCTCCTGCTTAAAGCAAGGTGAAAGTAAAACAGAACGCTCCGATGCTCCTATTGGAGCGTTCTGTTTTATTTTCACCATGCTTTAAACAGCCACCTGCCCTAGATACAAACTAATTAACACAATTTAGTGGCCGTTATAGAGAGGTTTTTACTGTATATGCTTATTAATTGTCTGTATAATCACAGGTAACCCCGGAACAAATACATGGTTTGTGACGCGTTTTACCTCTACGGGTGGACTGGTCCTAAAGGTCACAGCTCACGGGTCAACTCTTTACTCTATTAATACGCCTTTCTACTCTTTTGGAAACAGAGTAAACTCAGATCAGACAGCTCTTGTAGGAACCCTTTGATCAGGGTCTGCACGGTGTGGTTATGATATAGATATGATTCTACAGTTACTGCCATGCCAACAACTCATGTATCCATATATATATTTTTTTTAATCTTAATTGATATTCATAATGTTATTATTTCTTACATGCATATTCACGGAGTAAAGGTCAGGGCAACGCAGTTTCAGTTATCATTTTTGGACAGGGACATGGTATAAACCAGAACGCAGAAGGATATGGACACAAGATACACCACTGTTGCACCAGTAGAGACATGTTGCGAACTTCCGATGCGTAGGTAGGGATAGATTAGACAACTTTTTTTATACACCCGAAGGTAACTTCGATCGTATTATGGTAAAGCGCTTGACCGTCTGTCTGTATGTTCATCTGTCCGTGTTAGCCACATCTTTGTCCACTCAATAACTTGATAAGTATTAGGTGTGCTGTCTTCATACTTAGTAGGAAGGTTGTTCATGGCTAGAAGACGACCTTGTTAGTTTTGAGGTCAGTCGGTCAAAGGTCAAGGTCTCCATGACCTTCAACTCAAACATGTTGTTCACTCAATAATTTAATAAGTGTTAGGTAAGCTGTCTTCATACTTAGTAGGAAGGTTGGTCATGGCTAGTAGATGATCCCTTTTGATTTTGATGTCAGTCAGTCAAAGGTCAAGGTCACGATGACCTTCAACTCAAAAATGTTGTCCGCTCAATAACTTGATAAGTATTAGATGTGCTGTCTTCATACTTAGTATAGTGGTTGGTCTTGGCTAGTAGATGACTCCTGTTGATTATGAGGTCAGTCGGTAAAAGTTCAAGGTCACCGTGACCTTCAACTCAAAAATCTTGTCCGCTTAAGACCCTTATTGATGTTGAGGTCAGTCGGTCAGTCGGTCAAGGTCACGATGAACTTCAACTCAAAAACGTTGTCCGCTCAATTACGTGATTAGTATTAGGTGTGCTGTCTTCATACTTAGTAGGGAGGTTGGTCATGGCTAGTAGATGACTCCTATTGATTTTGAAGTCAGTCGGTCAAAGTTCAAGGTCACCATGACCTTCAACTCAAAAATCTTGTCCGCCTAAGACCCCTATTGATGTTGAGGTCAGTCGGTGAAAGGTCTAGGTCATCGTGACCTTCAACTAAAAAATCCTGTCCGCTCAATAACTTGATAAGTATTAGGTGTGCTGTCTTCATACTTAATAGGAAGGTTGGTCATGGCTAGTAGATAACCTCTATTGATTTTGAGATTGTTGGTATCAAAGGTCAAGGTCACAGTGACTTTCAACTCAAAATAATAGTGTGCATGTTACGACAGCACAGGCTTCGGGCGTATAATGCTCCGACTCACGGGACTCTTGTTGTATCACATGTTTACTGCTGTCGGACATATAGGTAAGAAGCAGCAGGTAGGAACATGTTACGAAATAACAGTGCACACGTAGGAGGCTATTTGCCATATTGCCTCTGGAGCTATTGGCATCCCTGCTGCTAGGACATATATGGAGTTTTTGGGAGACATTACCCTGCTTTCTGCATGGTATGGAGGGGTTTGTTGCAATTTCTAGGAAATACAACAACTCGATGCGCCCGACGTCAGATGCGACAACATGGATGGAATGGTTAGACAGAGAGATAGCCGACAGGAACAGATTCCTAGTCGAAACTAGCCAACAGAGAGCATAAAGGACAAAGCCACGACCATGCCTGCCAGTAGCTCAGTCGGCCCAATTAGTGGCCGAAGAAGCGCTGGCGCACAAGCAGCCACGATGTTGAGGTTGCAAATAGAAAATCATATTGACCCCTGCCAAAACTGGTTTACCGTCTTGTCCTCTCCAATTCCATGTAGAACGGATCATATTTGTAGAAATACATTTGTGTAGCCGTGGTTTTGTTGAGTGATGCATAGTCCTACTGATGTGGATCTTTCCACACCCGTTTTGCCGGGTTGACATATTGGCTGTCACTGATTGCTGTTTGCAAGGACAGTTTCTTTGTGGTTCTCGCCACGTTTCTCATCAAAACTTCTGCAAGGGAGAGGTATGTCCAATATTGGACCTATTCCGCAATATGTCCCAACTTTTGTAAGTCCATCTGCGATTCCTATTGGCCCGAGACAAGCCCCCAACGTCTCGTCCTGTGGCTGCAGGGGTAGTTGAATACAGGGTGCAAATCACGCAGAAAGCTCCCCTAAGAGCATTCTGCATGACTTTCACTCAACATTAAACGGCCGCCTGCCTAAAAAGTCACCAATTCTGCATTACTAAAATTTTGAAGTAACGAATTTTTAATGTACACGTTCAAGTAATTTGCACTAAGCCCCAATAAAAACAAGCAATCATGTATTTCTTGCCATTATTTTAACCCTTTCCTTCATATAAACGCGTTTCACGCATTTGCAAACAGAGTAGACCCATATGAGACGGCTTCTATAGGAGCTGTCTGATCAGGGTCTGCTCTGTTTGCGAGTTGAATTTGATAGATCTGCTTCTTTACTTTCTAAAATGACTACAATGTTTCACCTTCCATATTCCATTATAACTATTTTGCCCATGAATATCCAGTAGGTGTTGAAAATTGAAATAGACACAGAACAGGGAAAGGGTTTATAAATACTATTAATTGAACAGTGACGACTGGCACCGAATATCTAGGTTTCCATTTATAATAGAAAATTTTGCAGGCCCTAATTACCCTACGTGTTCGGACATCTAGTTTCCCCTCTTCATGGGTTTGTAATCTGAACGCGTTCCCGTGTTGGCACTGATTTGATAATTTTAAATTAACCCGTTACTCCATAAATACGCCTTTCTATGCCTTTGCAAACAGAGTAGACCCAAATCAGTCGGCTCCAATTTGCTTATGATATAATATGGTTGTGACTACATTTTCTGCCATGGTCTAAATGTCCTGCGTTCTAAATGTCCTGCCTTTTCAAGGCGGCGTCTGACCAGGGACTTTACTTTTTGTCTCCAACTCTATATAGGGGCTAAGAGCTTTCTACATATGGCATTTAGTAGCCACCTGTCACAAACGTTCTCAATTCGTCATTACTTAAAGTTCGAACTATCGAGTTTATACTGTATATAATTTATATATGCAGGTCGTTCTACATAGAAATTCGCGAAGAATGTAACGTATTAGCAAAAGAAATTTAGTCCAAACATCCGGGTTCTGATATAATTCTAGAACTTGAACTGTCACAGTTAAATATGACACAAACTTATAACTCGATATTTTCACACCATCAAGGTACAATCCGTCAACGATATCGAAAATACCGAGGTACACAAGTTTACACACGCCATGACATCTACTGCTAAATCCGTCAAAAGTCGCAAGTCATAACTCATAACTCCAAAGTCCAAAGTCCGAAGTCAATAATGCCCTCCAGGGCTTCCATAGTTTTGGCTTGTGTATGCTGGAATTATTTGATATTTGATCTGAAGCATAATCATAGTGAGTTGTACTGTATATCACCTTTTCAGGTATGTAGTTAATCTACTTCCTGTTTACTGACGGTGCGTCCGTGTCCCATAGACACATGTTTACTAGTTTTACTGTCCTTTGCTTAATAGCGTGAAGAACAAATGCTGTTTAAATGACGTCGCACCACAGACAAGCTTATTGATTGTGAAAATTAACTCAGTCGGCGCCAAATATATAAGTGCTATCTGCAACTTAATTTTCTTAAAACATTTCAGGAGAATTTAGTATATGCAAATTTAAAAGAAATAAACCGTATACATAGAAGTCGCTGACACATTGAAAAGGAGGCGTCTGATCTGGGACTGTGATGTTTGTCATGGTGCAACTTGACGACGTTGGTGATGAAAGAGTTAAAAGCGGTCACGCTAATACAGTAAAACCCCTCTAATGCGACCACTGAATGAATAAACATGGCTGTCTTTATAAGCAGGTGGTTGCTTAATGCAGGACGAAAGTTATGCAGAAAGCTCCTAGGAGCTTTCTGCATAACTTTCGTCCTGCATTAAGCTACCACCTGCCCCTGGCACCCAGAATTATGCCCCTGTTTTACTGTACATTTGTTGTGTATTACATGACCTGCTTAACTCTTTACCTGACCTACATATGCATGATTTACACATTTGCAAATAGTTCAGACTCGGATCTCTGATAGAATCTGTCTAATTTACCAAATTTGCTATTGAAATGATATAGGTCTGCTTTTACAATGTCTTCCATGTCTAAAACTTCTCGTTATCATAATGTCATAATGTCAAAATTAAAAAATAATATTCATAAAGTAATTATTATTATTCACATGAATTTTCATTATAAATCATATCCTCCATTGTTCGTTGGTTTAAACATACAGTAGAACCCTCTGAAGCGACCCACTCAAATAATAAACATAGACGCCCTTAAAGGCAAGTGTCTGCCCAACCCTTTATTGTATAAAAACGCATTTCTGCTCCTTGGAAAACAGAATAGACCCAGATCAGACGGCTCCTGTAGGCGCCGTCTGATCAGGGTATATCCCCTTTGCTCTTGAAATAATATAGATATGATTCCACAGTTTCTGTCATTGCCAAAATTTTCTGTGTTCATGTACATTTATAAAAAGTAATCTAAATGATATCCATGATGGCATTTATTCTTACATGAATATTCATGGAGTAAAGGGCTTATGCAGTTTGAAAGTGAGATAGAAAGTTCCTATAGGAGCTTTTTGCCGACCTTTCGTCCTGCATTAAACTGCACACCACATGCATATACAACCCAAAATGATGACTGTTTTGATGGTCCAATTATAGAGGGTTTCATGTATTTTATTTCGTTTTGTTTGTCCTTTTTGACCCCATCATTCGGTGCACAGATTGGAAATGATTGGCGTAAATAATCTTCATAATGTCGATGTGTTGTATGACTACATGGATAAGAGAAAAAAGTATATTGGAAGTGCACCTAGAATGCAGTGCTGATCCATAACGAGTAATATTTACCAATTGACTAGAATTACTACCAATTGATTACCAATGTACGTACTGCTATGAAGAATGTCAAACAAACATGGACTAACAAACAAGTTGTGCTGCGCTATAGCTAAATTTACAGACCCGTGTTTGACAAAAAGACAGAAATGGAAAAACACCCGAACAAGCAGATTGAATACAATAAAACCACTATAAACCAGAGTTTTAGTAAAGACGTTTTAATCTCTTTGTAGACACGTGCTTGCTTAACCCTTTTGGAGCCAAATTTCTAATTGTCGTCTGTCACCCAGTTTTGTTAAAACATTTCGGTAAATTAAGGAAATGATAAAAATAATTCTGAATTTCAAAAGAATAAACCACAGATATAGAACTAGAGACTAAGAAGAAAAAGTGAACTCCCTGATCAGACGCTACCTTGAAACGTCTACGTCTGATCTGGGACTACATTATTTGTCGTGGTGCATTTATGCGACATTGGTGGTAAAAGGGTTAATGCAGGATGAAAGTAATGCAGAAGACTCCTTTGGGAGTACCGGAATTTGAAGGTCCGGTATAGAAAGGTTTAACCGTAAATTCAATTGCGAGATTTCTATTAACCCATTCCCTCATATTTACGACTTTTGACGACTCTGTAAAAGTCACTTTGTGAAACCATTGTGATAAATAGAGCATTTGCTCCTATAGGAGCAAATGCTCTATTTATCACAATGGTTTCAAACTACAAAATTCTAAAAGTTTCCTATTCTCTAGTTAATGCTCCTTTTCGGTAGAATAATTCAAAGAGGATGTACATGTGTATCTAAAAATAGTCTAAGAGGTTATGGGTTAAGACGAACAACAATGTATTGATGTTTTATTGAAGTCATGGATCAAGCATATATAAATTTGTGCGAAAAGCTTAGTGTTTAAAGGTCAACATATTTAGATGGTATACATGGTGAATTAGGAAGACATCTCCTAAAAATTCAATTAAAACTTATTGAAGTGAAGTATTGGCTAAAGCTTTTACACTCAAATAATTCACTGAAATAGGTAAGGCTTACCTATGACAAAATCAGGATAACACTGATCGAATTTTCAAAAATATCAAAGAATTCTTGACATACATACGCAATCCTGGTATGGAAATATCAACAATTCAAGACGTCTCTCATCGTATTGTATTTATAAACATGGATTCAAATCAGAAAAAATATCTTGTATCAAAACAAATAAATTTAGAATTTCGCTAACAAAATATCAATTATCATCACATGACTTAGAAATAGAAGCAGGAAGATACATAGACGTAGCACGAGAAGACCGAAAGTGCACGAAATGCAGCATGAATACAAACATCATTTCCTATCAGTATGTCCAATATATAGAGAATTCGGACAAAAAATTTTTAAAACATATTTCTGCCACTGGCCAACTGTCCCTCATGTCATCAAACTTCAAATCAAACTTCAAATCTGAAATCAACAGCTTATCTAAATTCTTATATTCTGCATTCAAATTAAGATAAAAATGAAAATGGGTGATACAAGTTGCTCAACGTCAATATATTTAGAAAAAGTATAGCGAGAATTTCCGCTCTTCTTTCTCTGAAAACCATGCAACACATACAAATATGTATAATTAAAATGTACTTCACAATTTTCCCGAATACGATATTGGCTGTATAAAAAAATATGTGTTTTATGTAACTTAATGCCATATAAAATGTATATTATGTTATAATTGTACGATGAAGTCACTATTTTATGCACATGTACTTGAAGAGGTTATGTTATGTCAAGATTGTAAATAAATTCATTCCACTATATCATGTAATCATGTATCACGTCTCTTTGATTGTTGGATAATTGAAAACAACAAACTTTCAATCAAAGCCGATATTTTTAATTTTAATTACAAAATATTGATTTCCAATGCTGTGAAGTGGGTTTATTTAAATTAATTCTCTTTTAAAGGCACGGTTGTGTATAAAATGTACCGGGTATACCCACAAATTATGTTATAAACTTTGCAGTCAGTTTCGAATTATTTTGGGATAACGAAAACCGTTTTGTCTCATCAGGTACGTAGCCCTCTGTTTGTCCTAAATTAGAAGAAACTCCTACACCGAAAGGATGTTTTCTGGGATGACCGTAACTTTTATTATTTTGATCTTGTTATCGCGACATTTGTACGCATTTGAAACCCCACGAAGACCGATACTAAACAGCTCCTGTAGGAGCTGTCTTATCAAGCTCTGCTCTGTTTGGTTGTGTCTTCGAACTCTGTCTCCATGCTGTTCAACATGGCAATAAATATTCAATTGATATATTCAGAAGTCCAGATAAGACGCGTAAATCAAAACATATTCAAGAATTACTTCTTTATTTCTCCACCAAACTATGTTGTGGCCACTCTTTAGAATTGTCTCTTCGAGACGATTCTAAAGAGTGGTCACAACACAGGGTTTGGTGGAGAAATGACGATTTCAGTACTTGAGTACGCACTTTTATCTGTTACTCAGCACTCTGATATATTTTATGACAATAATTACTGTTCGAATACACACATAAGTATCATTATCAGTCGTTTAGACAGACGGCAGCTTAATGCAGGGCGAAACTCATATAGAAAGCTCACACTGCAGTAAGCAATCACCTGACTAATATTTCTCAAATCTACTTTACTAAAGATTCGGATTAGCGATGTTTTACTGTAGTCCCGAATTTGCACTAAGTTCAACCAATCAGACCACATACTCGTATTAATGTTTCTCCCTTTACTTTACCTTAATCTAATTAGGTAAAATAATTTATCTGGAAACTTGGTGTTTTTGCTGTTCGCTGATTTTATTTCTCAACTTTTTGGGATTTCAAGTACCTAAAGATTATGATCTTTTTAATCCCGTGTCGCATCTTTTTAAGGTTTCGTTAGAAAAATATAATTTGTGCAAGTGACTCGTTACTTGGTCAGAAGTCATATAAATGTCCTTTAATCAGTATTGGTATTTACTCTGCCGAAAACGACTGATGTCTGTTGAACCCTTTGCCATTTCCCTTTTATAAACGTGTTTACACGCATCTTAAAACAGAGAAGATCCATGTCAGACGGTTCCTATAGGAGCCGTCTGATCAGGGTTTGCTCTGTTTTTATAATGGAAGTTGAAAGGTCTGTTTCTTTACTTTCTAAAATAGCTGAAATGTTCCATCTTCTGTACTTCATTTTAACTATTTTGTCCATGAATATTCAGCAAGTATTGAAATTTGAAATAAAGATAGAACAGGGAATTGGTTAACTCCATGAATATTTATGTAAAGCATAATGAACTCATGAATAATTAGATTAATTAACTGTAGAATCACATCTATATTATATCATAAGAAAACAAAGCAGACCCTGACCAGGCGGATCATATAGGAGCCGTCTGATCTGTGTCTTCTATATTTACATAGGCTTTGAAAGGCGTATTTATGGAGTAAAAAGTTCGTTTTAGCTCACCTGGCACAAAGTGCCAAAGTGAGCTATTGGGATCACCTCGTTTCCAGCGTCGTTCGTCGTGTATCGTCTGTCGTTAACATTTCATTTCAAACGACATCTCCTCTAAAATCATAAGGTCAAATGTAATGACACTTTCCAAGGATAGTCTTTGGGTGATCCTCTATCAAAATCGCTAAAATGGTTTGGATCCATGTAGAACTCTGGTTGCCATGGCAACCAAAAGAAAAACCTTTCAATCTCTTCTTCTCCAAAACTGATGGTCAGATTTCAAAATAATTTAATGGGAATAATCATTAGGCGACTATCTGCCAAAAATAGCTAAAACCATGACAATATCTCAAACAACATGGCCGCTAGGGGGCGGGTCTGTTTTCTTTATATGTCTATATAGAAAACATAGCAAACTTTCCAAATATCTTCTTCTCCAAACTAATGGTCTGATTTCAGAATAATTTGGTGGGAGTAATCATTAGGTACCCCCTACCAAAATAGCTCAAATGGTTAGGATCCATGTAGAACCCTGGTTACCATGGCAACCCAATAAAATCATTAAATCTCTTATTCTCCAAAAGCGATGGTCAGATTTCAAATTAATTTCATGGGAATAATCATTAGGTGACTATCTACCAAAATAGCTAAAGCCATGACAATCTCTAAAACAACATGACCGCTAGGGGCGGGCAGGTTTTCCTTATACATGTTTGTCTATATAGAAAACATAGAAAATGTTCAAATCTCTTCTTCTCCAAAACAAATGGTCTGATTTCAGAATAATCTGGTTGGGGTCATCATTAGGTAACCCCCTACCAAATAGCTAAAATGGTTAGGATCCATGTAGAACTCTTGTTGCCATGGCAACCAAAATAAAACAATCTTTAAATCTCTTATTCTCCAAAACTCATGGTCGGATTTCGAATTAATTTCATGGGAATAATCATTAGGTGACTATCTACCAAAATAGCTAAAACCATGACAATATCTAAAACAACATGGCCGCTAGGGGACGGGCCTATTTTCCTTATAATTATGTCTATATAGAAAACATAGCACAATTTTCAAATCTCTTCTTCTTCAAGACCGATGGTCAGATTTCAAAATAATTTTATAGGATTTATCATTAGGTGACTATCTACCAAAATAGTTAAAACCATGACAATATCTAAAACAACGTGGCCGCTTCGGGAGTGGGGGGATGTGGACTGTTTTCCTTATATATAAAACATTGTAAAATCTTCAAATCTCCTCTTCTCCAAAACCAATGGTCTGATTTCAGAATAATTTGATGGGAATAATCATTAGGTAACCCCTACCAAAATAGCTAAAATGGTTTAGATCCATGCGGAACTCTGGTTGTCATGGCAACCAAAATATATTTTTTTAAAGCTCTTCTTCTATGAAACCGATGGTCAGTTTTCAAACTAAGTTGATGGGAATAATTATTAGGTGACCTTCTACCAAAATAGCTGAAACAGTGACAATATCTGGAAAGCATGGCCACTGGGGGTAGGGCTGTTTTCCATATATGTCTATATACAAAACAGCAAACCAGGTGAGCCCTCTTGTTTAGCCTTTGGCTCAAATCTGACCAATCAAAAGCTTGAGAACTCAAATCTGACCAATCACAAGCTTGAGAACGATCTCAGACTCAACTAAAAAGCTTTATAAGCATGGACCCTGTTTGCTTAGGGAGTAATATACTTGAAATAAAGTATAATTTATTACAACAAATGCTATTTACAAATGGAAATAGGATTGCGTTTGACTAAATAAGGGTTAGACGATATTGTCCCTAATATATTCAATTATAAACGCATGGCCATTAATATTTCTCCAAGAGTATTAACCATGTCGTCGTTAAATGAATTTCGTTTGCGTTTCAAAAACATAATTAGAGTGTCAAACAGTTTGGATCCTGATGAGACGTTGAGTATAGGAGCGTTCTGTATTAATTTTGCCCTGCATGAACCCTTTCCCTCATATAGACGTGTTTTCACGCATTTGCAAACAGAAGACCCAGATCAGATGGCTCCTAGAAGAGCCGTCTGGTCAGGGTCTGCTCTGTTTGCTGATGGAATTTGAAAGATCAGCGTCTGTTTTACTGGCTTATGAACGGAAATCGATGATCTGATTTTACAGTTTCTACTATGGTTATAGTGTCGTTTGTTCATATACATGTACTATTATGAATAAAAAGCTAATCAATATTCGCAAGATCATTTAAATCTCTCTCCCCTCTCTCTCTCTTTCTCTGATCAGGATATGGACTGTTTACTGAGCCCATCGATGAGAAATGTTTATACCAGCACATATTATGTTGGCCGTGCCCCTCAACATGAACAGAGGATGGGCTCTAAACTAAGATCTGGACGGATTTACAAATAATATGGGAATACATGAGTTAAAACATTACATCTGCGTTGTTTCTGTTCTGTTTGTATGTCAATATAAAAATAAAATTATAAAAAATCTGTAATGGATGAAATTTAACGTAGACTCTAACCAGACACCGCGTCTTAAAACGCCATGGTTGACCTGGAATTACACTACATGTATCCTCAATTACTAAAGGTTGCATAGTTTATAATTTACATTTTAACTTAACAATATCCCTAATATAGACGCCGTTTGGCACCTTTGCAAACATAGTAGATCCAGACCAGATACCTCATGTAGGAGTTGTCTGATCTGGATCGGATTCTGAAGTTTCTGTCATAATAAAAAAAATTCTGATTTGACTCTTATGCCGTGGCTACAAGATAGTTAGTCATGAATAATCAACGCATCTGATTAGACAATTATGTCATGATTACGAGATCGTAAGTCATGGATAATCAATTCTTCTGACTGAACAATTATATCGTGGCTACAAGACAGTAAGTTTGTGGATAATCAACGCTTCTGACTGGACAATTATGTCATGACCTCGAGATAGAACGACATAATTAGTCTGTATTTTAATACAATCATTAAATGCTTATGCTTATCGCGACATTTCAAAGACTTCTTCAGTGAGGTAAAGGGTTAACCAGCAAGCGTTCACTTAACCAATTACCTCATAGGCTATTTTTAGATACAACCTCTTTGAATAAATGTACCGAAAAGGAGCATTAACTAGAGAAAAGGAAAAAAATAGAATATTGCAGTTTGAAACCATTGTGATAAATAGAGCATTTGCTCCTATAGGAGCAAATGCTCTATTTATCACAATTGTTTCAAAAAGTGATTTTTACAGAGTCGTCAAAAGTCGTCAGTATGAGAGAATGGGTTAAAACATGTTTTATTGTACCTCGTAAAACATGCACACCTAGACAAGTCATCGCATCTCCAGTTCCTCATCTGAATACAGTAAAAATTCGATACTTCGAAATTGTAGTATTGAAGAATTGATGTCTTTTTAGGCAAGTGGCTGCTGAACCCTTTCCTCCATAAATACGCCGTTCTACGCCTCTGTAATAGTCACTTTTTGAACCCATTGTGATAAATGCTGTATTTATCACAATGGTTTCAGAACTACACAATTCTAAAATGTTCCTTTTCTCTAGTTAATGTTCCTTTTCGGTAGATTTATTCAAAGAGGTTGAATCTAAAAATAATAGCCTATGAGGTAATGGGTTAATGCAGGGTGAAAGTCATACAGAAAGCTTCTCTAGCAGCTTTATGCACCACTTTCACTCTGTATTAACCCTTCGCTTGCTATTCACGTCAATATACCTACCTGTAAATAGTGAAGACCCAGATGAGACAGCTCCTGCAGGAGCTGTCTCATCTGGGTCTGCACTATTTACAAGTTGATTGTGCATCCAGTGCACTCCACAGCAGTGATTGCACAGCGAAATACTTGTACACAGTGAAGATATATGTAATTATACAACAGGGCATGGGTAAAGAAGGAGTGATGTATTTCAAAATTCAGCAAGAAAAGGGGTAAGCTGCCACCTATCTTAAAAACCGATAATGATATTTGTTTTAAGTCTTCGAATAATCGTACTGTAGTTACTGGTCAGTCCTCACTATATACTGACTCATTAGCAGATACCTGATAAATAAATACACCATAGGTCCGAGTCTTTTTAGGACCCCTATGGTTTATCCATTTACAGTCCAGGCATTATATATTAGATAAATATATGGCATTTTTCTTAACCCATTCCCTCCTAAACTATTTTTAATTGTGTAGTGTTTAACCCATTCCCTCATATTGACGACCCTGTAAAAGTCACTCTGTGAAACCATTGTGATAAATAGAGCATTTGCTCTTATAGGAGCAAATGCTCTATTCATCACAATGGTTTCAAACTACACAATTCTAAACATTTTATTATCTCTAGGTAATGCTCCTTTTCGGTAGGTTTATTCAAAGAGGTTGTACCTAAAACTAGCCTATGAGGTAATGGATTAAACCATTGTGATAAATAGAGCATTTGTTCATATGGAGCAAATGCTCTGTTTACCACAATGGTTTCAAAAAAGTCTTTTACAGAGGCGTCACTAGGAGTGAAGGTTTAACCAGGCCCCGAGGTTATAAAAGTTTTTGCTTGAGTCTGATATCATTCTCAAGCATCTGACCAATCCTTGAGAATGATCTCAGACTCGGGATCAGAAGTTTTATAACATTGGGCCCTGTTCTGTATATTATATAAAGTGTAGAAAAAACTTTAACCCTTTCCTCCATGAATATTCATGTAAGAAATAATGACATCATGAATATTAATTAGATTAATTGGTCATAATAACACATGGACTCAGGAATTTGTGACCATAGCAGAAAGTGTATAATCAGATCTATATAAGTTCGTAAGCAAACAGAGCAAACCCTGATCAGATGGCTCCAATAGGAACGGTCAGATCTGGGTCTTCTCTGTTTGCAAAGGCATTGAAAGGTGCATTAATGGAGTAAAGGGTTAAAACTGTGATACAACGAATGTTATGGATACAAACTTATTTAGGACAATACCGTCCTTAGAAATTATTTCTTCCTATTAGTATCGACATATTAATTTCGAAGCGAAACTTTTAAATTAATTCACTAAAACATCATCCTGTTGGTAATGGAAACCCAATTACAGTTTATTTGATCTATATAAATTGGCTTCGTGCTATGGTAACACAAGGACTAATTCATTACTGGAGTGTGTTATATTCTTGCGATCAAAACATTACACGTTTATATATTTTATGTATAGCCTTTGTCGATTTTAGGAGTTACCTAATGAAGGCTTAATAACAGTTTAAGCATCATTTAGACAAATGAATATGTCCATAAAACATATCAATGGTTCATAAATGTTAGAGAGCATATTAAGACAGGGAATGTTCGCAATGGCAGGGAATGTTCGTAATATCTATATCATTCCATCAGTAAACAGAGCAGATCCTGATCAGACGGCTCCTGTAGGAACCGTCTGATCTTGGTCTACTCTGTTTGCAACAGTGTAGAAAGGCGTATTTATGGAGTAGAGGGTTAATAATAGGATTATCATTGTATTTGTTACTATATTTTCTTGAGGGTCATGTCTCAACTTTTCACAACCGTAACAGCACATTTTAAGGATATAATATGCACGCTTGTAATATGTTTTAGGATACCTCCCTTAATACATAGAAGGGTTTCCATTTTTCATAGAACTTGTCACATACGTGTACGTGCACCCAGGCAATAATGTAAATGTGTGCCTATGATTAAATAAATATTACTTCTTAGTTCCTTTATTTGCTTTTAATTGAGTAATTAATACACTATACCAAATATTTTAGCAACTATAAATCTAATGATATACATTTAGGAAAGAAAAACCTAGCCATTTCCTTTGTTAATATTTAGTTTGTTTTTACAATTTTAACAATGTTTCATTTTTGCGATGAGAGATGATGCACATGCACTTTTTAGCTTCCTTTTCTGTATGAAATTTGACGTGTTACAAATGTGATTGTATGTCACATCAAAAATCGGCATCGATCACATTCGTCACAAAATGTGTTACATATGTGTTCGATTTCCGGATCACATTTGTAACACGTGTTACGAATGTGATTTGTTACGAATGTGGTCTAACAGCTGTTCCTCCTCGTATGATTGTGAGAGGTGGCTAAATTGGGGTTTAGAAGGAACGGGAGTATCTGCATAACTCTTTTCGCTGCCAAATATGTCGTCTGCAAGCTTGGTCTTCTGCTACAATTTTCACTTTTTTATTTTTCATTAATTTTTGTATAAAAAAACATTCACAGTGACACAACGTTTGGATCCTGATCAGATGCCGAGTTACTTTTCGTCTCATCTGGATACAAACTGTTTGCATACATGTAGGTAATCACAGTTGCGATATTGGCAGTCAATGCGTTAATTTCTGGATACATATCTTATTTTTTACCTCCATGTAAATGAGAAGTGGTTCGAGTTACTTTCACTAGTAACGTCCCCACGTTGCATGTTGAGTGTTGCTGTTAGGTAAAACCCAACTCAACTCAACTCAAATCAATTCAACCCAATAAGGCATACGTAACGAAATAACATACACTAATTACCATTATCAGATTCTCGATGTCATTGAATCGTCCTGGGTTGGTGGGTGGGGGGGGGGGGTATTGAGGGATTCAACATGAGTTTTCCCGCCGCCATGACTTATGTAAGGTCTCGAATACAAGTCAAATTAGTTTAAATGTTCATCTAAGTAAATTTAATATACATGTACTGTTCTTATCGATATACAGTGAAACTTCGATATCTCGAACTCGGATAATTCGAACTTCGGGATAACTCGAATTAAAAGTTCGATCCTTCCAAACTTTACAATAAAGAATTGTTCTAATATGCTCCACTACGCATATTTAGAAACACGTATGGCAACTTAATACAGGATCTTTCAGCATACTTTAGACCTGCATTAAGCTGTGGTGGTGCGTTGGTCTAGTGGTAACGCGCTTGACTACCAATCCGGAGTTCAAATCCCGGCCCCTCCCGGAAATTTCAGAGACGCTTTTCGGTGTCTCCCACCCGCACGAGGTTGCCTCATCTCCACCCAAGGGTTGAAATGGGTACCTGTGAGGGTCACTAGCCGGTACTGCGGTTGCATTATTGCGCCATATGTTAGCAGTGCTCAAAATTATAGGCGAATGGCTCAATGACCAGGGGAGTAAAATGTACAGTCGACTGAGCGGTCCTACTGACTGAAAGTAGACTATAACTAGGTACTTTACTTTTAACTTGAGAAAGTGTCGGGAATAAGGTACCGGATGACTCGAATTAATTTATATGGTCCCTTGAAGTTCGATATATCGAAGTTCAACTGTATATAATTCAATGGCTCGATTGACTAACGAGCATACATGTACTATTAAATGTATGGCAAATTCCAACATAGGACGATTGTCGTATTGAACGAGTATGATAAAATGGTACTTAGCGAACCTTACACGAAAAACTTGTAATATGCAACGAATTCGATACTTACAATTTGGTAGTATAAGCAGCTAATTAACTGCCAGAGAAATGGATAAAAACAAACCTTGCTCGTGTAAACCGTTTACGCCCTGAATATCAATGTAATAGATAATAATATCAAGAATATTTGTTATCCGAATTCATACAATGGTATTTGACATCAGGATATTTTTGTTTTGGTAGAAACTGTAGAATCATCTCTGTATAACTCCACACTTAACCCTTTCACCGCCGCAGTCGCATGAATGCACCGCGACAAATAGTGCAGTCCCAGATCAGACGCCGCCTTTTCAAGGCGGCGTCTGATCAGGAACTTCACTTTTTGTCTCAATCTCTATTTCTATATATGTGCTTTATTCCTTTGAAATTTGCATGTATTTTTCTCATTTCCTTATTTTACTGAATGATTTAACAAACTTGGATTGCAGACGACAATTAGAAATTTGGCGCCGAAAGGGTTAAACAGGGCATACGCTGATCAGAAAGCTCCCACATTAGCCGACTGATCTTTGTCTACTCTGTTTGCAAAGCTTCCAAAAGGCTTCTATAAGGATAGGGTTAATTTTACTCAAAACTATCACCCGTTTCTTCTTGCCAAAGGGAGATAAGGGAGTAGAAGGTGCAACAGAAGAAACAAATTTAGTCCATACACCGCAAGATAATAGTAATCAGTTATGTAACAAATGTTTGATGCTTAAATTGCCAATATTTGTCACAACTGTTTTGTATGGGACTAGTTAGAAAAATACTTCTACACGTAATTAATGATTGTTTTTCCAAAATACCGCAACACGTTTATTGGTTTTGTTCCATGTTCTCAACGGGTTCGATTTCTGGCCTTCATCTTTCAGATCTCACAACACATTGCAATTTCCTTGGTCAGTGAGTTCTATCTGAATAATACAGTAGAACATGTCTTAACCCTTTCCCTCATGTAAACGTGTTTTCACGCATTTGCAAACAGAGTAGACCCAGATCAGACGGCTCCTAGAGGAGCCGTCCGATCAGAGTCTGCTCTGTTTACTGATAGAATTTCGATAAATATGTTTCTTTACTTTCTCAAATGGCTACAATGTTCTACCTTCCATATTTCATTATAACTATTTTGTCCATGAATATTCAATAGGCATCGGAATTTGGAATAAACATAGAAACGGTTAAGCGACTATTAAAAAGAGGTCTAATTCTCGGTCTTTATCGCACGTGGTTGCTTATTCAGGTCGAACGTAATGTAGAAAGCTCCTATCGGAGAATTTTTCTTCACTTTACTTTCGCCCTGCTTTAACCCTTTCCTTCATATAAACGCATTTGCATTTTGAACTTGTTGCGCTGAACTAATGTACATGTATATGTGTTTCAGTTCATCGTGCATTTGTCTAACAATAACAGAAAGAGGTTCGGAGTTTTGTTCTATTGTTGACAAAACCATTGAACATCCTCGATTTCGTGAAAATTGGCTGAAAATCCGCAATCAATTTTCCATTACCAGGTTTTAAAGCAAATGAACTGGTAAATTATAAAACATCAAACACTACATGAAATATTATTTTAGACGATATCGCATCATTTGATCATTGCCGTACACATTGTTTTGAACACGACACGTTTATGACGGCATGCGCATAAATCTACCATGTTGTTGTCGATAACCGAGCCATACATATTGGGCATTTTGAAAACAAGTTAATCCGCTCTATAACGGCCACTGAATTATATCAAGTATTTTGTATTAAAGGCAGGTGGCTGCTTAATGCAAGGTGAAAGTAAAACAGAACGCTCCTATAGGAGCGTTCTGTTTTACTTTCACCTTGCTTTAAGCAACCACCTGCTCTAAATACCAACTAATTAACACATTTCAGTGGGCGTTATAGAGAGGTTTTACTGTACAATGTAATATAATCTTCATTTCTCCACGCGTTAGTATCGTCTCCTAGAGTAACCCTCTGCTTAAAGTATGCAGTGTTTGTCATTCAAAACTCTCGAATTGCGTAACCCTTTAAACCCATTCCCCCATATTGTCGCCTTTTGACACCTCTGTAAAAGTCACTTTATGAAACAATTATGATAAATGGAGCATTTGTACAGGAGCTAAGATGGGATTTTGTTATTAAGAATAGCTCCTTTATTTCTCCATCAAACCCCATATTGTGACTGCTCGTTAGAATCGTCTTTGAGACTATTTTTACGAGTGGTTACAACAAAGGATGTGGTAGTCAAATAAAGGAGCTATTCGTGCAAAAGGGATTACAGTAAAACATCTATATAACGACCACTAAATTACACCAAGTATTTTGTGTTAAAGACAGGTGACTGCTTAAAGCAATGTGAAAGTTAAACAGAACGCTCCTATACATGGATAAGCGTTCTGTTTTACTTTCACCTTGCTTTAAGCCGCCACCTGCTCTAAATACCAACTCATTAACACAATTTAATGGTCGTTATAGAGAGGTTCTACTGTACTTTATGCATCTTATGTGTGCCTCTGTTAGGACAGACAGTGATAATTCAAGATAAATTGGTGTAAACACTGTATGATTGTTGGGTTGCATTTTCTTTCCCCTAGCTGACATACACTTAAAAAAGGACAACGTTTTATTCCTTGTTTTATTAGATTATCGAATCGACGGTTTACTTTATTTTAATAGTGATTTAAGATAGATAAACACATTTAATCATAAAAAACCTATAAATTATTTGTACGAATTAGGGCACCATGGCACTACAAACACAGCACATACTTTTCTAAAGTATTGCTTGTATTGAGTCCTTCATCAATATACTCCTGGAAAAGGGTAATGACAACAAAATAGAACTAATTATCTTGCTTTCCTGTTCAATGAATGTGAAAATATGTAACAGGCTTTGGCATAAGAGAGCCAGACAGCCATACTTCAGCAGTGGTCTGAGAAATGAGTGTGTGACAAAAAAATGGTGCACTGATGCATATTACGTTTTTTTGTCATGATTGATGTCGGTCGGTAATTTAATTTGTCAAGATCACATGAAAGATGCAACCTCATAAATTGAAATGATGATTAAAGACGATTTCTGTAGCTTCTCCTTTTCCTGTTTTTCTTTAAAAATTGAAGAAGTAAACAGCGCTAAAATATGCAAAAGTATCACAAACTTACTATAGTAGTGTCTCGCTAATGCGACCATATCATTTATTTATGTAGGCGTCTGTAAACAAGTTTGTTTCTTAACCCTTTCCTTTATATAAACGTGTTTTACGCAACTTCATACAGAGTAGACCCACATCAGAGGGCTCCTATAGGAGCCGTCTGATCAAGGTCTGCTCTGTTTGCTAATTTTAAGGAATTTGATAGATCTTTTCTTACGTTCTAAAATGGCTACAATGTTCCACCGTTCATATTTCATTATTACTATTTTGTCCACGAATATTCAGTAGGTATTGAAACTTGGAATGTATAACCCGTTCCCTCATATTGACGACTTTTGACGACTCTGTGAAACAATGGTGATAAGTAGAGCATTTGCTCCTATAGGAGCAAATGCTCTATTTATCACAATGGTTTCAAACTACAAAATTCTAAAAGTTTCCTTTTCTCTAGTTAATGCTTATTTTCGGTATATTTATTCAAAGAAGTTGTATCTAAAAATAGCCTATGAGGTAATGGGATAATTATAAAACAGGGACAGTGTTAACGTAGTGTAAAATTAATGCAGACAGCTCCCTTTTTCCTGCATTCTGTCAACCACCTGTTTAAAAATCCAGAATTAGGCACTTTTTGAGTTCTTGTATTAGTGAGACTTTACATGTAATTGATTTTAACCCTTCGCTTGCTATTCACGTCAATATACCTACCTGTAAATAGTGAAGACCCAGATGAGACAGCTCCTGCAGGAGCTGTCTCATCAGGGTCTGCACTATTTACAAGTTGATTGTGCAACCAGTGCACTTCAAAGCAGTGATTACACAGCGAAATACTTGTACACAGTGAAGATATATGTAATTATACAACAGGGCATGGGTAAAGAAGGAGAAATGTATTTTAAAATTCAGCAAGAGAAGGGTTAAGATTAGATATACAGTAAAACCTCTCTAAACCGGAATTCTAATTGAGAATAATTTAGATACTTCTAGGCAGGTCGCTGCTTAATGAAGGGTGAAAGTCATCCAGAAAGCTCCTTGAGGAGCTTTCTGCATGACTTTCACCCTGCATTAAGCGGTCACCTGTATACAAGACCGATATTTATACTTGAACGTTCGGTTTAGAGAGGTTTTACTATATACTTTTCTAACAAATATCATGCCAAACCTTTGCTGATTTAGTAATTAAGAAACGGGTTTATTTGACAAAGTAAATGGCGAATTTTGTGTAGAGGTGTATTTTATACCCCACGCAACGAAGTTGCACGGATATAGCATTTGACCCGTCCGTCCACCAGTCCGTCCGTATATCCTAATACATTGTTGCTCATCTAGAACTTTCATTTCTTGACCATTTGTTTTCTCAAATTTGCTTAAAAATTGACATGGACAAATCTTGTATGAGTTAGATTTTCAGAGGAATATATCATCTGTCCGTCCGTCAGTCTGCCCGTCAGTCCGTCCGTGTATCATAATGCATTGTTGCTAATCTAGCACTTTATTTCTCGACCAATATCTCTCAAATTTGCTTAAGAATTGTCATGAATAAGAGCTCGTATGAGTTCAATTTTCACATGAATCTGTCTTCTGCCCGTCCGTGTATCATAATACATTTTTGCTCATCTAGCACTTTCATTTCTTGACATTTTATCCTCCCTCATATTTACGTACTTAAAGAATTGTCATGAATAAAATGTTCGATGAGTTCGATTTTCAGACGGATCTGTCATGGGAAACCACTTTTTTCTCTGACAGTGTGGCGTCGCGTCACGGGGTATATGGGTTTGCTCGTTAACCCTTTCGCTGCCAAACTCTGTCGTCTGCTAACTTTGTCGTCTGCTACAAATTTTCATTTTTTTTATTTACTTCATTTTTATTTCAAAAACATAGTAACAGTAACAAACAGTTTGGATCCTGATGAGACGCCGAGTTACTCGGAGTCTCATCTGGATCCAAACTGTTTGCATAGGTAATCACAGATCCAGCATTGGCAGCGAAAGGGTTAATGTTGTTTAATTACATTGTTAAAGTAAGACTATAAAACCCCTTTCCATGGAGAACGATATTTAGATCAAGCACAATAAAGGTAGGTCACCAATTTAATTTTTGAGTAAATTAGCGCTTTTATCGAATTTTTAATGAACGCAACTGTCTAGTACATCCAACTTACGATGCTAAAGATATGGTCTGTATTTTAACATTCAATCCAAATTTGATTTTCCGAAAATACAATAACTAGAATAGACACTACAGAAATTAGCCTTACGATAAAACAAACCCTTAGCCCTTTCATCGCTGAATTTTCAAATGGACTACATTTGTATTCCAAAATTGAAACAGGTCCAGCTTACCGTAGATATTCAGGGTATTTCTAAAGAAATTGTAACATGACAAACAGTGCAGACCTTGATGCAAGGGCTCCTCATCTGGGTCTTCACTGTTTGCACGGGACATAAGTGATCCATTTACCGCTCTGAAAGGGTTAAAATGTGATTCCTTATTTAGGACCTCAATAAGTACGAACAAATGTAAATTGAAAACACAGACATTTTAACAAGAATAAATGTACCAACGATTTAAATAATTTGTTTTATTTATGTAAGTCCTTAAACGTTAATAGCTAATAGCAAAGCAAACTATTTCCGTGGAATAGAATGGGCAGGGTCTTACGAAAGCTCTGTTTCGTAAATTCTACCAAGTTCAGATTGTCTCAGGTTCAGAATTTAGACGTAATTTAATTTCGATGACAAGAGTCACACAAGGCTAAACGTGTTACAAACTTGAAGATACTGTTATTTATCCATGGCAGGCTGTAGTACATGAACGTGGCGGTAATACGTGATTTTATTTTATAGAACTCATCTTTTTAGTTTAGCCCTTTCGCCTAAAGCAACGCCTTTCAACGCCTTTGTAAACAGAGACGACTGAGATCAGTAGCTCCTGCAGGCGATATACAGTAAAACCTCTCTATAACGGTCACTAAATTGTGTCAATTAGTTGGTATTTAGGGCAGATGGCTGCTTAAAGCAAGGTGAAAGTAAAACAGAACGCTCCTAGCAAGGTGAAAGTAAAACAGAACGCTCCTATAGGAGCGTTCTCTTTTACTTTCACCTTGCTTTAAGCAGCCACCTGCCTTTAACACAAACTGCTTGATGTAATTTAGTAGCCGTTATAGAGAGGTTTAAATGTATGATCAGGGTCTGTTCTGTTTGCCTATGGAATAATATAGATCTGAACGCACTATTTTAGTATATGCCAACATTCTCATGAAACGTTTACATTATAAAAGTTAAGAATATTCATGAAGTGATCATATTATGCACACATGCTCATAAGGACAAACCGTTAAGCTTGAGAGATAGCCACAGTTCAAAATTTGTTGTGTGAAATCTGAGTCTGGTGTAGGTGACCGCATATTTCATATAAACCCTTAGCCTGCTATGAAAATGAGGTCTGCTTAAGCTCTGATCCGTTGCCGTTGTCACTTACTCCTGATTCATTCAAGCTTTTGAGATACAGTTGACAGAGTGTCAAACAGCTTGGATCCTGATGAGACGCCGAGTTACTCGGCGTCTCATCTGGATCCTAGCTGTTTGCAAATGTCAGTTAGGTCGCGCTTAGCAGGCTAAGGGTACCTGATGGATATTCGTGTCAGTAATAATGGCAGTATGAATATTAAATAGATCATAACCTCCTACATGACCAGGCCTGTAGATCAGATGTATACAGTAAAACCTCTCTATAACGACCTCTAAATTGTATTAATTAGTTGGTAATTTGGGTATTATCCTCCCAATTTGACCTGAGACTCGATTAAGTTTCGGCGTGTTTATCGGGATTGTTCGGTATAATCTGTGACAAAAAAATAGCAAACGAAAACCGGAAATATTCATGTTCCACGAGGGTTTTATTCTTATAGCGCATTCTTATATCTTCGGAAATTTATCCGAAGATTACCGACGATAATACACGGAATATGCATGAGTCTCAGGTCAAATTGGGAGGATAATAGGTTGCTGCTTAAGGTATTTCCACCAATGGCCATTTGTTTACCTCTATTCAATTTGACCTTCATATTAAAAATTGATTAAATCTATATTTTTAACACCTTTTCAGCAATTATTTTAATACAGTTGTTAAGTAAATGTCCTAGTGTAG
The DNA here is from genome assembly GCA_963576725.1 of Azorinus chamasolen. Taxonomy (NCBI): domain Eukaryota; kingdom Metazoa; phylum Mollusca; class Bivalvia; order Cardiida; family Solecurtidae; genus Azorinus; species Azorinus chamasolen. The sequence goes on along the minus strand of OY755246.1, from coordinate 50,569,147 downwards.
TTCATAAATGTTAAACAACACTTTTAAAGAGTTAAATAAAAACATTAATTTTTACCTGAAAATATGCAAAAAAGAGGTGTCATATAACTCACTTTTCCTGATTTTTTTTAAAAAGAAAATTCTTTCAAAAGAATCATTCCAAATATCTTCTTTAGTCCTGTTGATGTATTAATAGGTCCTTATTATATGAGAAATGTTCCAAATTAACTTTTCCTCAACACCACTATATTTCAATCATAGCAAACATACGAGGGCTATTCAGTATGTAATGAAACTAGCGCTCGATGTTCCTTGCATTGCACGTGGCCGCTAATCCCTTTATGTACACGCTCAATTCACTATCTACCCTTTACACTGATACCAAATATGTGTAGGTCGGTTATATAAATATTGCTAAAAGTGTACATTGAACAGCCCTACTCGTATGCACTGCGTTCAAAATGGTTGGAAAACGACCTCAAGAGAGCGTTAAAATTCGGAATCTATTTGTTTCTTAAATAAACCATCAGTTACATTACATACTGAATGTCCCTCGTATGATTTGCTATGATTGAAAAAAGTGGTGCTGGGAAAAAGTGAAATTGGAACATTTATCATATAATAAGGACTTATTGATACACCAACAGGACTAAAGAAGATATTTGGAAGGACACTTTTGATATTTTATATGACACCTCTTTTTTGCATATTTTCAGGTAAAAATTAAAGTTTTTATTTAATTCTTAAACAACTTTGTTTAACATTTATGAACTACACTAGGACCTTTACTTAATAACTGTATTAAAATAATTGCTGAAAAATTGTTAAAAATATAGATTTAATCAATTTTTAATATGAAGGTCAAATTGAAAGAAAGTAAACAAACGGCCATTGCTGGAAATACCTTAAAGCAAGGTTAAAGTAAAACAGAACGCTCCTGTGGGAGCGTTCTGTTTTACTTTCACCTTGCTTTAATCTTCCACATGCCTTTAACGCAAAATACTTGATGTAATTAAGTGGTCGTTATAGAGAGGTTTTACTGTACTGATTTATTAACGTCTCTTATTTCTCCGCCAAACTCCATCTTGCTGCAACTCACTGGAATCATCTCATCCCGCTGAGGCGATTCTAATGATTTGCAGCAAGATAGGGTTTCGGTGGAGAAATATCAAATTTTGTCAGAGGTCCAGATCCGATGCATGGATTTAACATGTTTCAAGAATAACTCCGTTATTTCTCTACCAAACCCTTTGATGCGACGACTCTCTTCCGAGACGATTCTAAATACTGGTAACAACATAGGGTTTGGTGGAGAAATAAGTTTGGTGTCTGTGTACGCACACATTTATCTGTTGGTCGGATATTTAATGACTAGTGAACTGTGTATGTGAGACACAGCCATGCCCCCGTGGTGATGCTTGCCTGGCTGAACGTAAAATTTCTAAGTCATTTGACATTGACATTGGGTTTGCGGGCAGCATGGGCTGGATGCGCAATGAAAGTATGGATAGTGTTTAATGTGTATATGCAATTACATGTCAGTAGCTATAGCAGTTAGTGAGATATAAGACAATGAAAAAACTGACAACCAACTGCACGTATAAGCGTGGCACACAGACGGATAAACAGACAGCCGGACGGACGGACAGATGCAAAACATAATGCCCCCTGACTATCGTCAACGGGGGTATAAAATACCCAAATATGACTCTTATCTACATCTCTGGGTCCATGCTTATAAAACTTTTAGTTGAGTCTGAGTTCGTTCTCAAGCTTTTGATTGGTCAGATTTGAGTTCTCAAGCTTGTGATTGGTCAGATTTGAGTTCTCAAGCTTTTGATTGGTCAGATTTGAGCCAAAGGCTCAAATCTGACCATTCAAAAACTTGAGAACGAACTCAGACTTAACTAAAAGTTTTATAAGCATGGACCCTGGTGTATATTCACGGAGTCGATGATTAATGTTACATAAAGCAGTATGTTCAGTAAGACAGAATTGCCATGTTCTGCTCGTTACTAAATGGAACATAAAATTTTAACAGCGGCACCGTCTTGAACCGTTTCCTAAAATCAAACCACTTTCATTGTCTACTACTCTAATTCTTGAACAGTAATTTCCTACGCAAAAATAAAATAATGTCGCCAGATTTAAATGTCAAATTCTGCCCTTTACTAAATGTCTTTTCAGAAACGTTACCTGCGTATCAAGTTTGCTTTATTGTGGCGAGAACGGTAATCCAAAATGATTCCATTATGAATTAGGATGATTACGGAGGAATTAGAACACGATTTTCACTAATTGATATTGTTAACAGTATGGTAACGAATTACTTGGTGCCCCTTTTTTATACGCCCACCTAATAAAGGTGGTCGTATATTGGCGTGGCCCTGTCCGTCCGTCCGTTCGTTCGTTCGTTCGTTCGTCCGTCAACATTTTGTTTGTCCGCAGTTTTCTCGGAAAACTATCTGACAGATATTAATGAAACTTCACACATATGTTTAATGCATCAAGATCTGAAAGTGAGTTGATTCTGAGGTTCATTTGATTTTTCGTTTCAGAGTTATGGCCCTTGTCCTTAAAAAATAATGCAAATACATGCAAATAGTTTGTCCGCTGTTTTCTGGAAAAAACTATTTGAGAAATATTAATGAAACTTCACACAAATGTTTAATGCATCAAGATCTGAAGCTTAGTCGATTCTGAGGATCATTTGAATTTTCGTTTCAGAGTTATGACCCTTGTCCTTAAAAGATAATGCAAATACATGCAAATAGTTTGTCCGCTGTTTTCTGGGAAAACTATTTGAGAGATATTAATGAAACTTCACACAAATGTTTAATGCATCAAGATCTAAAGCTGAGTCGATTCTGAGGTTCATTTGATTTGTCGTTTCGGAGTTATGGCCCTTTTATTTAAAAAATAATGCAAATATATGCATATAGATTGTCTGCGTTTTCTGGGAGAACTGTTTGACAGATATTAATGAAACTTCACACACTTGTTTAATGTATCAAGACCTGAAGCTAAGTCAATTCTGAGGTTCATTTAATATGTCACTTCGGAGTTATAGCCCTTGCACTTAAAAAAAATAATGCAAATCTATGCAAATATGAGGATGGCCTTAACTTTTTCATTTGAAATGATATTTACTTCAAAAAATATTATATGGTTAAACCTTAATATGAATTTTCACATATATTGCAGGGTTTATGATATGTCATTTTATTCTAAAGTTGCACTTTACCGTTGCACTTTACAAAAATCTGCAAATATGAGGATTAGCTGTAACTTTTTATTTAATAAGATATTCACTTCATTTTTTTTTAAAAATAGTATCACCTCAATATATACAGATTAGAAAATGTCAACACTTATAAGGCATGTTGAATCAGAGAAAGTTTGCAAGTGGGCGTATTATGTACCGTATGCGGTACTCTTGTTGTTTCTTTCTTGACTTGATATGCCATCATCAAAATAAATACAGTGAATCCGTTCTAAAGTGACAACCAGAAAGAGGCCTATTCCAAATATGGTTGTTTATACAGGAGGACGGTAATGTAATGCTGGACGAAACAATGCAGAAAGCTCCCACCGTCCTTTCGTTCTGCATTAACCTTGAGCCTGCTATGGGCGGATGAGTGAATACCTATGCAAACAATTTGGATCCAGGTGAGACGCCGAGTAACTCGGCGTCTCATCAGGATCTAAACTGTTTGAAACCCTGGTTGCATTTTGGTAGACAGATTGATTATAGCCTGACTTTTGAAAATGTAGCAGGTGAAAAATTATGCAAAAATAATTTGCTCAGCAGGCTTAAATTTAAAGACTTATCTGCTTTTTTTTTTTATATAAAACTCTCAAATTATTTGAATAACCCTTTCCCTGTTATATATATATATAGTTCAAATTTTAATACCTACTGACACTTTTCAATACCTACTAAATATTCACGACCAAACTAACGAAATATGGAAGGTGGAAAATTGAAGCCATTTTAGAAAGAAAAGAAACAGATCTTTCAAATTCCATTAGCAAACAGAGTATATCCTGATTAGACGGCTCCTATAGAAGCCGTCTGATCTGGGTCTACTCTGTTTGCAAATTCGTGGAAAGGTGTTCATATACAGGAAAGGGATATGTGGTCGTTTTAAAGGGGATACTGATGTACATGTTAATGACATTTAGTGTTATCTGACCCTTCTATAAACAGGTCTAAAGGGTGTTTATATAAAGGACAGGGTTATGTGGTCGTTTTATAGGGAATACTGCTGTACATGTGTAATGACATTTAGTGTTATCTGACCCTTCTATGAACAGGTCTAACGGGTATTTTAGGTTTAGAGCTCGATGAGATTTTGTTACATTTACATAGTGAAATAATGCGTTACCATTGCACCACACCATTTGTTTCAGCCTTTACTCCATGGTTATTCATGTAAGAAATAATGACATCGTGATCATTAATTAGATTAACAGCACATGGGCACAGTAAGTTTTGATCCATGGCCTAAACTGTAGAATCATATCTATATGTCAGAAGCATACAGAGCAGACCCTGATCAGACGGTTCCTATAGGAGCCGTCTGATCTGGGTCTACTCTGTTTGCAAAGGCGAACCTAAATAAAGAAGGGAGGGTATAACAAACTATAAAACTCTGATCAGAGAGCTCCTTCAGAATCTGAGTCTACACTATTTGCTTACATCCTATTTAACGATTTATTTAATGAATATTCATATAAGAAATAATGATGGCATGAATGTTAATAAAATGATATTATTTTAATGGAATTGTGAACAAGGAAATATTTCACCATACTATCTATATTATTTCAATAACAAACGGATCAAACTCTGATCAGACAATTCTTACAGGAGTCTGGTCTGGGCCTACTCTGTTTGCAAAATAGTGGATCTATAGAGTGAAGAGTTAAGGAATTACCAGAATACAGGCTAAGAACAAACACATACTCCTACGAATATAACACAAATGAAAAATAGTTGCACAACGCTCAGATAAATCATTTGAACTTTTGACTGAACATGACATCTGGAACAATGCCTTCAGCAAAAACGTCATGCCATTTGACACGACCTTTTAACGGAAACAAATGTTAAACTGTTTACTGAATGCTTTGAAGCACCTGTGTCCCTGTAACTGGAAACGGTCATGCTATACTATAACTGTAGATGATTATACTCAATTTGACTAATTGTATGTTCTTTTCTAAACAAAACAGACTGGTTTTGTGATTGAACAAATATGTTTAATTCTATTCCGCATATTTGATTTCAACGGTTTCTATTCTGCCAGTCCACAAGGAAACAGATCAGATCCTGCTCACTCAGGTCCTGTAGGAGTCTGATACGGGTCTATTCTGTTTTCAGAGGTCGTGACCATTTACTGCATGAATATTCATGTAAGAAATAATGATATTATGAATATTATTTAGGTTAAGTTTTATAACGCCATATGAACACAGGTATTGTTTGCCTTGGCAGAAACTGTAGAATCATATCTACGAGTCGTATTTTATTTCATAAGCAAACAAATCATACCCTGATCAGTGTCCATGCTTATAAAGCTTTTTAGTTGAGTCTGAGTTCGTTCTCAAGTTTTTGATCGGTCAGATTAGAGCCTTTGGCTCCTATAGGAACTGCGTCTACTCTGTTTGCAAAAGCGTAGACATGCGTATTTATGAAATACAGAGTTGACAGGTGTTACTTAATTGAAAGGGTTTTACACGTGATCGTGTCACGGTAACGATCATACAACATTTAAAATGTATGTACAGAACATCCTCTTAAGAAATGTCATATTGTATGGTTTAAAGAAGACATGTCATGCAAATTTAACAAACAATATCAATCGCAGATTATTTCTTGTTTTTTGTATAGTTTACATTTTTCAAGACTTCAAAGGTATGCATAATTACTTGTACAAGTATAAGTTTATTCAAACTTGAAACAAAACACTCAGAATTCTGGAAGAAAGAGCATTTAGTGTATTCACATCTGCGTGTTTTCATGTCAGACGTGTCCATACTATGTAGATTTTGCTTCTTGAATATTTACTTGAACAGTTACACAACAGCCGTGAACAGTCGGTTAATTAAAAGTCACTATGTTTTACATAACCGACTCTTGTATCTTGTAACTTTTTTCACCGTTTCTAGTCATGGTAAATCTTCATCCGAAATGTTCCGTGGTAGTTCGAGGCATGAGAACAAATGTTCACATGAATTTTTAAATATCTTTCACAACAAAAGTCACTCTTTCAGCAACACATTAACAATGCTTGATTAGCCTGTCAGCATACTTCGTGAGTACGTTTGGAAAACTGGCTTCAGATGAAACGTATCATCAAGATCGAACCTGGATTCGTCTTTGTAAAAAAGGAAAGAAATCTGTTTTCCAATCATATTCAGAAGTCAAGATAAGATGCGTAACTTAAACATTTTCAACAATAGCTCCTTTATTTCTCCCCCAAACTCTATACTGTGACCACCAAAAGTGGTGACAGTATAGGGTTTGGTTGAGAAAATGACGATTTTAGTACTTGGGTATGCACTTTTATCAGCAGATCTGAATTTAGAAAACATTTTCTTTGGACGAACGTCTATTGAGCATGTTTTTAAATGTATGCATTTGCAAACAGAATAGACCAATATCATACAGCACCTGTATGAGTTGTCTTATCTGGTTCTGCTCTGTTTGCTTATTGCAGTTATACTCTTAATTAACATTATATAAAGCCGGGAAAACACTCGTGTAGCAATATGTATATCATGAGGGGCAATGCACTTATGTAACACTATATCAACGGGACAAACATATGTATGCCAAGATGAGCAAACCTATTTATGAAGCGAAATATATCACACGAAACATTATATTATGTTGCGAAACATCATAGCAAACTAATTACTGTTATTATAGACACGTGCATGCTATGAAATATTTAATATTTGGATACTCACTTGTCTTGCCTCAGAATCAATTTGATTGATTTGTTGCTGCCTGACATATGGTTTCAGAAATTACGGTTTGGATTAAATGATGATACATACAAGCATTGCAATAAATTTTATAACACTGCTTCAGGACTGTCCTTTTTGACGCCAAACCATTCCGAACTTGTTTCCATAACAGTGGGGGTCTTCAAAAACTGTAAGATAACTTTTCCGCTTAGGAACTAAACTGAGAAGAATAGAAACATTCACTTACAAGAAAAAATAAAAAATCAGCTTTTTCATCTATTTAGGATGACTTTTTTTACAAACAGGTGTTGCTTTTCATAAATGAAACAAAGACACATTCTGGTGAAGCCCTTAACACATTCGCCCATATTGATAACTTTTGACGCCTCTGTAAAATTTGCCTTTTGAAACCACTGTGATAAATAAAAGTATTTGCTCCATAGGAGCAAATTCTCTATATATCACTATGGTTTGAAAACTACCTAATTCTAAACTGTCTGTTTTTTCTAGTAAATGCTCCTTTTCGGTAGATTTATTTAAAGAGGTTGGATCTAAAAATAGCATATGGGGTAATGAGTTAAGGCAATTGGAGCCTTACTATCCATGACGAGAAACAAGGACATTTCTGTTAATATTTCGTCTTCTGGGCAATATTTTACACATAACTGTTTCCACTCATTTAAAAAACAACAACAAGGTGTATTCATTTTGGTTCTCCAAATATCGAATCAGGGTCCATGCTTATAAAGCTTTTTAGTTGAGCCTGAGTTTGTTCTCAAGCTTTTGATTGGTCAGATTTTAGCCTAAAAACTTGAGAACGAACTCAGACTCAACTAAAAATTTTATAAGCATGGATACAGTATGCCAAACAGCAACCTGATGACTCGGAGTCTCATCTGGATCTAAACTGTTTGCATTGGTAATTACTCACCATCCCACAGCATGCTAAAGGTTAAATGACTGGCAGTACTATCCGATTCAATCGTGACTTCTATACTTGGTTTTACATGTGAAGCATGGTGCTTCTTGCATAGTGAGTGTATAGAAAGAAAGTAAGTGTAGAAATATTAAAAAAAAAAAACACTGAATGTCAACCAATCAAGTTAATTAGGAATAAATCGAGAGTGCGGCAGATTTCCGTTGCAGATCACATTCCAATTAAAAATTAAAAATATTTTATAAATCTCTCTAGTTCTAAATCTGATACAGGTGTTCCAGTAAAACCTCTCTATAACGACCACTAAATTACATCAAGTATTTTGTGTTAAAGGCAGGTGGATGCTTAAAGCAAGGTGAAAGTAAAACAGAACGCTCCTATAGGAGCGTTCTGTTTTACTTTCACCTTGCTTTAAGCAACCATCTGTCCAAAATACCAACTAATTAACACAATTTATTGGTCGTTATAGAGAGGTTTTACTGTAATTATACATTGCCAACGGTAATTAACAAAATGAGACATGATGTACCTCTTTACAATACGAGTAATTGAGCCGACAATGTGCGTAATGTTTACAGCAATGTGGACTGCATGGAGTTATTTCCGTGACCAATCAATCATGTGATCAATTTAATCGTGTTTTATTGATATTCATATCAGTGAGTTGAATAAAGATATTTCAAAGCCGTGTCCTTGTTTCTATTTCGTTAATTCAAACCCACACTTGGAATTTCGGGTTTTATGATTAAAACCTCCAATGTTAAAAAAAGAAATACTATAGCAAAATACGTATGTCACGAATACATATACTCGAATACGCAGCTAGGGAAATGCACACTTTGTAATTTAAATGCCATAGAATTTCAATTCCGTTTGTGTTTGGCTTGCCTATAATACATCGCATTAAAATATTATTATTTTAGTAAACTAAACATACATATATTGTTTCTCTTAAACTGTTCAATAAAAAAACCAATTAAACAAGCTAGCCATATTCTGCTATGAATTATTTGGGAAAGAAAATACCTGCTAAATTATAATTACGGTTAATACAAATACAAAAGCTTACGTTTTTCATTTCCTAGTTATATAAACTGCAGAAGTTCACTTACAAAACTGTATTGCTGCATGTCTGCATGAATGTACGGTTTTGTAACGATAGCCTGTATAGTTCAATCCTTTGCAATAAATTCAATTCTGTTCACTTCTGAAATAATAATTAACTCATTCTCTCATATGCACGCCCTTTGACGTCTCTGTAAAGGTCACGTTTTGAAAAAAATGTGATAACTAGAGCAATTGCTCCATAGGAGCAAAATTAATGCTCTATTCAACGCTATGGTTTACAAACCCTACATTCCTATAATTTTCCTTTTCCCTAGCAACTGCTCCTTTTCAGTAGATTTACTTAAAGTGCCTGGGCCTAAAATAACCTAGGAGGTATTGAGTTAACCCTTTCCCCCATATAAGCATGTTTCCACGCATTTGCAAACAGAGTAGACCCAGATCAGGGTCTGCTCTGTTTGGTAACGGAATTTGAGTTTTGTTTCTTTACTTTCTAAAATGGCTACACTGTTCTAACCTTCTCTATTGATTTAGAACTGTTTAGACCATGAATAGTCAGTAGGTATTGAAATTTGAAATAAAATAGAACAGGGAAAAGGTTAAGCATAAATTGAAATGATTACCAAAGGGTTTCGATGTGTCCATTACAGACGGTTAGAGGTGGGTTTGTCAAAATAATGTTATAGAATACATGTATGTAACAATATAATGGGCCCACCATGTTTCCTCGATATATTCAGGCTCCATTTTAGTCACCTAACGAATGTTTAGAAATACAATAATAACTCTATAAAACGACCACCAAAATGTCTAATTTTGGGTCTTCAAGGCTGATGGTAGCTTAATGCAGGATGAGAGTAATCAGAAAGTTGCCAATGGAGTTACTTTGATGATACGTTAAGCTAAAATAATAATAAAAACCCCAGTCAAACAGGGATAGTCGCACACGAAAGGACACGACACCAAGCACAATCAAACAAGAAATAGCACTTCGAGGGCTTGGTGCAAAACTATTGTAACTCCTTCACAAAGTGAAGGAGTGACAATAGTTTTGCACCAAGCCCTCGACTTGCTTTCAGACGACCCACGTGTTTATTCATTAAGTGGTCAGTATAATTAGATTCTACTGTACCATGTTCTCTAGTTTTAGTAGTAGTCGTTTTTCAATAATACATAATCTTCATTTTACAGATAATTGCAAACAACGTTCATAATTGTTTCAGAGTTATACAGTAAAGTTCCGCTAATGCGACCACCTATAATTCTGGGTGCTAGATGCAGGTGGTAGCTTAAAGCAGGACAAAAGTAATGCAGAAAGCTCCTAGAGGAGCTTTCTGCATTACTTTTGTCCTGCATTAAGCAACCACCTGCTTTGAACGACGCCAGTGCCTGTTTATTAAGTGGTCGCATTAGCGGGGTTTTACTGTAGTTCAGGATTATAACATAGGATTGGTAGAAAAATGAATGAGTTATTTTTGAAATACTCCATATAAAGGTCTAAGCCCATTTTAACGCTTCAAGCAGAGTAGACCCAGGTCAGACGGGTTCTCCGGGATCTGCTCTGGTTGCTTATGAACTTACACAGATTTGGGTTTACAATTTATACTGGGGTCAAAGTATTTCTTCGTCATATGCTAGTATAGATATTAAATTATTAAATTAATTAATATTCATACATACATTATAATTTACATCAAGATTCGTGATGTAAAATGTTATTTTACGTATATTATCTATTTCCCATTTGTTTGAGATACATAACAATAAGTTCCTGCAAATAGGTGTTTTCTGTATTCATAAGGTATCTGATTTACAAAATGGTTACCTGTCCAACTGCTCAACTGTTTTAACTTTCTTTCTCTTGCCATCAAAGATGATGTTAGCTGAACTTTTTATTGCACTCATTTTCAAAAAGTATCTACAGTGCTCCCTCTCTACAACGACACCCGTTGGGATACGACGATTGTATGTGTTGTTCAGAGGGAGTTGTTATAGGGAGGGAAAATCAAACATAATTAGCTTGTTTGCAGATCCCCAGATAAAGTGTATTTCGAGAACTAAAACCGTTATGCCTCAATCAAACCCTATGTTGTGACCACTCTTTAGAATCGTCACAAAGTGACGATTCTAAAGAGTGGTCGCAACATAGGGTTTGATGGAGGCATAAAGAAAATACGATGAAAAAAGTTGTTTCTGGAGCCTTGTTATTTCGGAAACAGTGACATGTGTTGTTGTAAGGAGGGAATCGTTATTGAGAGGGCCGTTGTAGGGAGGGAGCACTGTAGTGGCTTAGTACTTTGACAAACATTTGGCCGAGTGTCAAACAGCGAGTTTCTCGGTGTCTAATCTGGGTCCATGCTTGTAAAGCTTTTTTAGTTGAGTTTGAGTTTGTTCTCAAGCTTTTGACTGGCCAGATTTGAGCCAAAGGCTCAAATCTGACCAATCAAAAACTTGTGAACGAACTCAGACTCAACTAAAAAGTTTTATAAGCATGGAACCTGGATACAAGTTGTTTGCAAATGCAATCCATGCCGTGCCCGTCATGATGAAGGTTGTTAATTATAATGATATTCATTTCAAAACTAATTTATTATTTTTCCTGTGCATTGTCAAGCATATTTTTCATTATCAATTGTTTCTTTTGAGCTCTGTTTGAAGGTAATAACTATGATTAATTCAAACAGAACAACAATTTCTCAAAAAGAATCATCTTACGTCAGATGATGATAAATATCAGGCTGTTCCTCATTATTCTTTTATAGTCTGCAACAATGTTGTCTGCTGCAATTCCGAAAATGAATTTTCCCTTGTTTCACTTCAAAATGCTATCAGCATGTCGAATACATGTAGTCTGAATCCTGATCTGATAAGTTGATAAGTTATTCAGTGTTTCATCTGGATACAAAGGCTTGCATAGGCATTAACAAATTCGCCACTGGTGTGTAGAGAATTAAACGTACTTTGGATTGGTGGATGGATAGAATTATAGGTTTAGTTTTACGGCGCTGATACAAACATACAACATTCCGAGTAAAACGTCAGTACAAATACATTTGGCGGTCGACGCACCCGCGAATACATTAACAGTAAAACTCCGCTAAACCGCAAATCCAGTAGAGAAGAATGTTGTTACTTTCAGGCAGGTGGCTGCTTAATGCAGAGTGAAAGTCATACAGAAAGCTCCTAGAGCTTTCTGTTTGACTTTTGACCTGCATAAAGCTGTCACCTGTCTCCAAGACCGATATTTATACTAATGTGAACGTCCGGTTTAGAAGGGTTTTACTATTACATGACATCATAGCGATGCGTATGACTCGCTACAAGTGACTGGACATGTATGACTCGCTACAAGTGACTGGACACGTATGACTCGCTACAAGTGACTGGACATGTATGACTCGCTACAAGTGACTGGACATGTATGACTCGCTACAAGTGACTGGACACGTATGACTCGCTACAAGTGACTGGACATGTATGACTCGCTACAAGTGACTGGACACGTATGACTCGCTACAAGTTACCGGACATGTATGACTCGCTACAAGTGACTGGACATGTATGACTTGCTACAAGTTGCTGGACATATTACATGGATGCATCTGGGTACGTTGGTTCGTTCGAACACTTTGAAAGAACTTAGACATTACTAATATTCTTAGAGTTCGAGATAAGATGCGTAAATTAAAACCTTTTCAAGAACATCTTCTTTATTTCTCCACACCAAACCCTTTCATGTGAGTACTCTTTGGAATCGCCACGAAGAGACGATTCTAAAAAGTAGTCACAGTATATCGTTTGGTGGAGAAATTGCAATTGTAGTATTTGGGAACGCTCTGACGCATGACTCTCTACTAGTTACTGGACTTGCAGAATCTACACTACATGATTGCAGCTCATAACGTTGGTCCATGCCAACGCTTTGAAAGAACTTACACATCACTAATATTCTCAGAGGTCCAGGTGAGATGCGTAAATTAAATACTTCCAAGAATAACCTCTTTAAGTTCTCCACCAATCCCTATGTTATGACCACTCTTTAGAATCGCCTCTTCGAGACGATTCTAAAGAGTGCTCACAACATAGGGGTTGGTGGAGAAATGACGATTTTAGTACTTCAACTGGTACGTACGTTTATCTGTTGCTCTGATTCTATTTTTCTAGAACAACATTTAAAACAGCCTTGTCTAACGTTTTAAATTGTCACATGCGATTGAAACACATGTCTGTTTTGTCTACCATCCGTTATCCCGCTATTCAGGACCTGGTTCGCATTTGGAATTAGCCTGGATCCGGACTAGACGCAGGGTAATTCTTCGTCTCTTCAGTCTCCTAGCTGTTTGACACTCGTCAACAATATTTCAAAATTTTGATGGAATCAGAAGTAGTCAGAATTGCACCAAATCCAAATTTGATAATATTTTGTAACAATGGAATAAGGGCTGTGATCTATTTGTACCAAAGATAATTCAGTATGGATTGATATATTAAGTTAATTATTGAGATTGGAAAGAAAAGCTTAAATCGTCCGTGAGTGAAAATGCAATAGCATTTACGTTTGACTTAAGTAAGTACAGAAATGTTTCATTTTTTATTGGCACCAACAGGATTCCGTAAGTAAATTTAGGCGACAGAACTAATCTACAAAAACCAATAATTAAATGCATGACTTTCACGGAAACAAAAATTGCACGTGCATTAGTTCCCCATGTGCAATCCGTTTTAAATCGTTTACCGCTTCAAACATTTAATAGCAGCAACTCGTGTTTCAAACGTCCTATATGATAAAAATATAACCAATCTAGGTGCGATCAGAAATCTGCGGTGGTAAATATTACTTCCTATGAGAGACAAGTTGCCGTTTTGGCTAATGACCGTTCCAATGCGGTACTTTTGCTTTCAACTTGTGGTCTACTAAGCTTTGTTTTATATATGATAAATGTTTTATGTTTTTCTTGTAAATGTGTTTTTACTGTTTGATGATGTGTGGCTACCATACCCTTTTGTGTGTAGCGCTCCCTGAAGGACGGGTGTCGAAGCATTTGTATACAGTATAACCTCTCTTAACCGGAATTCTAGTAGATAATAATTTAGATACTTTTAGGCAGGTGGCTGCTTAATGCAGGGTGAAAGTCATGCAGAAAGCTCCTCTAGGAGCTTTTTGCATGACTTTCACCCCGCATTAAGCTGCCACCTGTCTCCAAGACCGATATTCATACTAAATTTAACTGCCGGTTAAGAGAGGTTTTACTGTACATGCTTTTGCAAACCTGTTGAAATGTACGTTATCTTCTGCAGCTGTAACCAAACGTTTAAATATATTCTGAAAATGGGTGATCCTTCGAAAGCAAAGGTAGAAATGCAAAAAGAGAAAATTGCAGACTTGGTTTTATTGAGTCTGTAAGATATTCAATATTCAATAAATATATTCTGAAAGTGGGAGATCCTTCAAAAGCAAAAGCAGCAATGCGAGAAGAGTTTTATTGAGTCTGTTCATGAAAGGTAATTAAAGGTGCAACACTACTCACGCCCCCTAGCACCGGCTTAAGCAGTATTCAATTTTCAAAGTTATAACATCAAAACTAATGACCCCGAAAGACCAGAAAATATAACAACACCGAGGAGAAAGTAAGGAGCGACTTTTTACGACCGCCACACACGCACTTAACACCTGCTGTTGTGAAGTACATATATTCTGAAAGTGGGAGACTCTTCGAAAGCAAAGGTAGCAATGCAAGAAGAGTTAAAGTTAACCCTTTCACCGCCGAAGTCGCATAAATGCACCACGACAAAATTAATAGTGCAGTCCCAGATCAGACGCCGCCTTTTCAAGGCGGCGTCTGATCAGGGACCTCACTTTTTATCTCAATCTCTATTTCTATACCTGTGCTTTACTCCTTTGAAATTTGCATTTAATTATCTCATTTCCTTATTGTACCGAATGATTTACCAAAAAAATGGATTGCAGACGACAATTGGCACCGAAACGTTTACCCTTTACGTGATAAGAGACACCTTCGCTAATCATGGTGGGAGGTGCGATGGGTGGGTGGGGGCGATGTCGTTTGATCAGGGTTCACTCTGTTGCTTAATGAATTATACGGTTACTTTTGTCGGTCTGGAATTAGGAAAGTGTTTCCACTTGGTTTTCAAATCCGTATTTCAGCATGTCAACGTCTTAATAAACGTGTCAAGTAGTTTTAAAGAGTATGTGTCCAGTTCATTCTGTCTTGCAATTATAATGGTCAGTGAGCTACAAAAGTGGTATTCTCAACTATTATAAAAAACAACATTTTTTATTTTACCAATGAACTTGTGGAACTAATGAATGGAACAAAGATGATTTCAAATGATTACCAATTTAAATCCAATCAGTTAGTCGATACATTTACCCTTTACTCCATGAAGATGTGTGTTAAAGAATAATGACATCATGAATATCAATTAGATTAACAGATAAGTAGTCCCTGGACACAGGGAGGTTTGGCCAGGGCAGAAACTAAACTGTAGAATCATATCTGTATTATAATTATCATAAGCAAACAGAGCAGACCCTGATCCGACGGCATTGCATAAATATTCATTAGGCAAAGGTCAAAACCCCTTATTTCTGTCGTGTGGTCTTATTTGCGTATCAGGCGAACAACATGTTTACACATACTTTCACAGGGTTATTTGAGAAGACTAGCCTGCAATAGGAAAGGGTTTCAATTTGGTCTTCATTGAGAGTAGTTTTCTATTTTAGTTTTATTCATTATGTCATCTTCTTAATAAACTTGTCAAATCCTTTTGTCCATTTCATTCTGTCTTGCAATTATTATGGCCAATGAGCTGCAAAAGTGACATTCTCAATTTTTATCAAAAACAACATTTTTTTTATTTCACCAATGAACTTGTGGAACTAATGAATGGCACAAAATACCGAATTCAAAGGATTTCCAATTCAAACCTCCTCATGCTAAGCGCGACCTGACCGGTATGCATACAGCTTGGGCCGTCATGAGACGTCGAGTAACTCGGGGACGTCTCTTCAGGGTCCCACAGTCTTTGTCAAATTGGAAGTCATTAAATGTTCAGCAGATCAGCAGATCAGAGATTGGGAGACATTAATTTTCCAGCAAGAGAAGGGCTAACGCTTCCGATTATGCAATCAGCCAGTCCATGCCTTCATTTTCTGAAGGTCAGTTACATTGGCATTACGGGCCTTTTTCAATATCATGATGACGTACAGTGAA
This sequence comes from Azorinus chamasolen, assembly GCA_963576725.1. Lineage (NCBI taxonomy): Eukaryota > Metazoa > Mollusca > Bivalvia > Cardiida > Solecurtidae > Azorinus > Azorinus chamasolen. The sequence continues at coordinate 50,552,953 of OY755246.1, read as the reverse complement.
ACCTGTATTAATCCTTCCATGAAAATTTAAGGGAAAGATATTAATTTGATGATATTTAGCTTGCCTGTTCGTAGAACAGCAGAGCTTATGCTATACCATCGGCGTGAGCGTGCGCGTGAGCGTGAGCAAGATTAAAGATTTTCGGACGGGTTGCTTTAAAGCTTAATATTTGTGCTAGGATGCTGAACTTTTGTATGGAAGTTCCGTTAGGGTCAAATAGTGCTGTTATTAGATTAAACATTAAAAAACATTTTCAATTCTATTCAATTTTGGACGTTTTGGTTTTTGTTCTTTTGGCCACAAATCACCAAGTTAAAGGTTTTTGGACGTGTTGTTTTAAAACTTAATAGTTGTGCTAGGATGCTGCAATTTTGTATGGAGGTTCATTTGGGATCAAATATTACTGTTATGAAGTGAGACTGTAAAACTAATTTTTAATTTTTGACATCTTTTGGAATAAGGGTTTATGGATAAAGCTTTTACCAGGTTAAAGTTTTTAGTACGGGTTTGGATAAAGCTTAATATTTGTGCTACGATTCTGACATTTGGTGAGAAGGTCCATGACAACAGTTTTGTCCTTCTGACCTTGACCTTGACCTTTAACCTACTTTTGAAAAATCTTTAATGGGGATGTCCCTACATTTGACGCGTTTTATAAACACTTAAAATGCACAAAACTCATTTGTTTATATGCTGAAAAGTAGTATATCGCAAAAAGCCCCATCGAATTACCGTTTATAATGACAAAACATCCATGTGTTTGATATCGCCGATCCCGGTTTTACTCCCCGATGTTTCAGTTTTATTCGGGTTGGGTTTTAGTTTCGTAACTGTTCGCCCTATTCGCGATTCTCCGACCACTTCCGAGAAAGCTATTACGTAAACAATGGAAGGATCGGGTGATCATCGGTAAAACGCGGAAGAATTTAACGGAAAAAGCCGATAATATTGTGTTGTAGAACAAAAATTATCAGTATTGATGAAATCGGTTTATTTGTATCACAGGGGCATATTGTTTTTGCCCTGTCTGTTTGTTTGTCCGTTTGTCTGTTTGTCTGTTTGTCAGCAACTGTAACATTGGTCATAACTTTTGAGCCAGTACAGATATCGACTTGATATTTGGCATGCATATGTATCTCATAAAGCCGCACATTTTGAGGAGTGACATGTCAAGGTCAAGGTCATCCTTCAAGGTCAGAGGTCAAATATATGGGTCAAATCACCGACTTTAACATTGGCCATAACTTTTGGACCAGTAGAGATAGAGACTTGATATTTAGCATGCTTGTGTATCTCATAAAGCTGCACATTTTGAGGGGTGACATGTCAAGGTCAATGTCATCCTTCAGGGTCAAAGGTCAAATTGTCTGTTTTTTGGCTGTAACTTTAACGCAACCTTAACATTGGTCATAACTTTTGAGCCAGTACAGATAGAGACTTGATATTTGGCATGCATATGTATCTCATAAAGGTCAGAGGTCAAATATATGGGTCAAATCACCGACTTTAACACTGGCCATAATTTTGGACCTGTACAGATAGAGACTAGATATTTGGCATGCTTGTGTATCTCATAAAGCTGTACATTTTGAGGGGTGACATGTCAAGGTCAAGGTCATCCTTCAGGGTCAAAGGTCAAATTGTCTGTTTCTTTGTCTGTAACTTTAACATTGGTCATAACTTTTGAGCCAGTACAGCTAGTGACTTGATATTTGGCATGCATATGTATCTCATAAAGCCGCACATTTTGAGTGATAACATGTCAAGGTCAAGGTCATCCTTCAAGGTCAGACGTAAAATATATGGGTCAAATCACTGACTTTAACATTGGCCATGACTTTTGGACCAGTAGAGATACAGACTTTATATTTGGCATGCTTGTGCATCTCATAAAGCTGCACATTTTGAGGGGTGACATGTCAAGGTCATTCTTCAGGGTCAAAGGTCAAATTGTCTGTTTGTCTGTAACTTTAACATTGGTTATAACTTTGAACCAGTACAGATATAGACTTGATATTTGGCATGCATATGTATCTCATAAAGCCGCACATTTTGACATGTCACCCTTAAATGTCAGAGGTCAAACATATGGGTCAAATCACCGACTTTAACATTGGCCATAACTTTTGAACCAGTACAGATAGAGACTTGATATTTGGCATGCTTGTGTATCTCATAAAGCTGCACAGTTTGAGGGGTGACATGTCAAGGTCATCCTTCAGGGTCAAAGGTCACCAACTTCAAATTGGCCATAACTTTTGAACCAATAGAGACAGAGTCTTGATATTTGGTATGCATGTGTATCTCATGAAGCTGCACATTTTGAGGGGCAACCTGTCAAGGTAAAGGTCATCTTTTAGGGTCAAAGGTCGCCGACTTTAACATTGGCCATAACTTTTGAACCTGTAGATACAGACTTGACATTTGGTATGCATGTGTATCTCATGAAGCTGCACAGTTTGGGGGTGACATTTCAAGGTCAAGGTCATCTTTCAGGGTCAAAGGTCACCGACTTTAACATTGGCCATAACTTTTGAACCAGTAGAGATACAGACTTGATAGTTGATATACATGTGTTTCTCATTTGGCTGCACAGTTTGAGGGGTGACATGTCAAGGTCATCTTTGAAGGTCAAAGGTCATTAACATTGGCCATAACGTTTGAACCAGTAGATATACAGCCTTGATACTGGTATGCATGGGTATCTCATGAAGCCGCACAGTTTGAGGGGTGACATGTCAAGGTCAAGGTCATCCTTCATGGTCAAAGGTTACCAACTTTTGAACCATTAGAGATACATACTTGATATTTGGTATGCATGTGTACCCCATGAAGCTGCACAGTTTGAGGGGTGACATTTCAAGATCAAGGTCATCCTTCAGGGTCAAATATCATATCGAGGGGGCATAGTGTTTCACAAACACATCTTGTTCGATATAAGATCAAATTGGGAACCTTCATAATAATGATAGAGCATAACAAATACCAAGTTTTATGATATTATTGAAAATATGCGATCAATGTAGGGACTTCCTCTTTAAATGCCTATACTGTTGGAACCAATATGCATAGGGCTTCCATACTTGGTATGACCATACCGACATTTTTGCCCTTCTAACCTTGACCTTGACCTTTGACCTACTTTTGCAAAAATATTTAAAATGTCTATAACATTTGAACCAATGGGCCTAGGGCTTCCATACTTGGTATGCAGCTTTCTTGTCTTAAGACTTTTCCAACCATATCATTGTTTTTACCATGTAACTTTGACCTTTGACCTACTGTTGCAAAACATCTTTAAATGGCTATAACATTGGAACCAATAGGCACAGGGCATTCATACTTGGTATGTATCTTTCCAGTCTTAAGACTTTTCCAACTGTACCAATGTTTTCACCATGTGACCTTTGACCTGCTTTTGAAAAAAACTTTAAATGCCTATAACATTAGGAACAACGGACATAATGCTTCCATATATGGTATGAGCATGCCAACATTTGTGTCCTTCTGACCTTCACATTTGACCTACTTTTTCAATTTTTTAAATGCCTATTACATTCAATACATTGGAACCAATAGACCCATGTCTCCCATGCTTGGTATGTATCGTTCTTGTTTTGATCATTGTAACATGTTTTAGACTTAACCTTTAAACAGACGAGCATCAGGTGGCTTTGACACCATTTCTGTTTTTTAATTGCATATAAAAAAGGAAGTCAAACGTTTAAAGTCAATCATATATTATTCCATTAGCAACCAGAGGGATTTTATATCTATTGTATATCTTCTGCATATCTTTCATAGACCGAATAGACAATCGTACGGTTCCATGATTTTTCAAATGATTTCATATATATTGTATATCTATTGTATATCTTTCATTGCCTGGATAGATAATCATGCGGTTCGTTCCGGTTAGTGATTTTATCCATGTGAAGCGCTTTTGAACGCACATATCCGGTGTGAAAAGAGCGCTATATAAATGTGGTATAATAATAATATAACAAATAAACTGATGTCATTATTTCTTAAATGAATATTCATAGAGTAAAGGGTTAATCGTCATTGGTACACACACTTATTTATTTATATTATCAGGAAGTTATGGAAATTTTGAATTCGGAATCGTTCAACAGATTCTACAGCGCCTTTACGTATTTATTGTAATTGTTTGTCTTGATAAACAATTACAATGAATACTTAGAAATTAGAAATATGCAGAAGTAATCTTCAAATATGTTTTGTTAAACCTTTAATCCGAAGAGATGTCTTTTAACACCTCTGCAAACAGAGTAGATCGATCCAGATCAGACGACTCCTGTAGGAGCCGTCTGACCAGGGTCTGCTATATTTGCTTAAAGTGTGATATCATTCTGATTCCTGCCGTAGTCAAAATTACCGTCATAAAAGACAGTCAAGTTAGCGTGAATGGTGTCATTATGTCTTACATTGATATTCATTGAGTAAAGGGTTTAACAGTAAGACACTATGTTAGGAAACAAATATAATACTATCAAAGATAATTTTGTTAAAAAAGCAACATAAAACACTAAATTTTGAAAACAAATCACATTGATTACAAGAACATAAAACTATCTCTCAATCTTTCTGCACATTTATTGTATTATTTTACGGATATGTCAATTGATCTAAAGCAAATATTAAAGTTGGATGGTAAGAGAAATCCGCTGAAGAGTGGGATTATCACACGAGCATTTGACTAAATAGAGCTGAATTTGATTTATTTTTGTAATGAATGTTCATTGTATTTAGGTGTAAATACACCTCCACTTGACTTTTATCACGTTGTCTTTAAAATTGCGCTTTACAGTAAACTTCTTTATAACGGCCACTAAATTACATCAAGTATTTTGTGTTAAAGACAGGTGGTTGCTTAAAGCAAGGTGCAATTAAAACAGAACGCTCCTATAGGAGCGTTCTGTTTTAATTTCGCCTTGCCTTAAGCGCCCACCTGCCCTAAATACTAGATAATTAATACAAATTAGTGGCCGTTATAGAGATATTTTACTGTATATACAAACGATTAATCATCGTTATAAACCAGGGTATTTCGGCGTTGCCTGTACATCTCTGAAACATGGGGTCTGGTGTTACATTAGTGTCCGCCCACGAAGGCTAATGAACGCAGAATATAATTCCCCGTCTTATTTTCCTGACCATTGACTGCAAAACTAAATAACAGGCTTCCGCATAGGAAGGCGGCACACTTAAACGAGCTCTAGGGTACGTGCGGTGTGACAAACTTGGTGCAGCGGTGCATATTCTCATTCTCATTATATTATTGAAGTTTGTTTACTATCGCCACTGCCAGTGGTCTTATATTGCCTGTATAGATAAAACGCTACGATGTATGCATTACAATTAGAACCTTGGTGTGTGTGTATATGTCTAGGATTACATAACTATAGTACAGAAAGTGAAGCTAGATGTCGACAAGAAAAATTATGTGGAAGACAAAACACCATTAACTCTTAACATGCTGGATAATTTAAACCGGCTATCCCTCTCTAAAGACTAAATATCAATTAAATTTATTTTTACAGTATGCAATGGTCTTATATTCCCAATTCCCTCACCTGAAGAGGTCGTCATTAGGTGTGTTTCTTATCAGAACCCTCGTTTAAATACAGATTTTGAGAGAACTTTCAGTTTGACTTATGATGCTACCTTTGGAAACGTAATTTGTGAAGTCTAACACATGCAGGCTCGGTTCAGGGGATGCTGGCTACTGGGTCTGCACTATTGTCAAAAGTGTCTCTGTAATTATGGTAATTGCTAGCAATTATTATAAGTGTTGTTTAGCTGAAATGCGGAATTGTTTTTACTTTAATAAGTACTGAAACATTCAGAAATACATGTGTCTCATAATAATACTGCATTTGATCATCCACAACAATCATGTGTGTGTCATTTGTGTATGACAAAATGAGAATCAGCATAAAATACTCCCACAGAAAGCATGAATATCGCTTTGCGGTAATTCTTTATTTTAGCTATGTTGTGTCACATAAGAAATGTTTTCCTGATAAGAACAAAGACTGAACATACTACCAGTGCGTGACAGTGCTATTCTGATATCCACGCAAACGGTAATACTTGTACAGGTCCAGATTAACCATTTCCCTCATATAAACGTGTTTTTCACGCATTTGCAAACAGAGTAGACCCAAATCAGACGGCTCCTAGAGGAGCCGTCTGATCTGGGTCTACTCTGTTTGCTAATAGAAATTGAAAGATCTGTGTCTTTAGTTTCTAAAATGGCTACAATGCCCAACCTTCCATAGTTCATTATAACTTTTTTGTCCATGAATATTCAGTAGGTATTGAAATTTGGAATAGACAGAGAACAGGGAAAGGGTTAACCATTTCCCTCATACGAGGGGTGTTCCAAAAATAATGCCACTTGCATCGGTGCTCATATAGCTGAAGTGCTTTTGTTCATTTTAATTTGCTCTGCCCTTCAAAATACTCTCCGCCAGCCAGAATACACCTTTTTAGCCGGTCAATCAATTTTTGGAAGCATTTTTCATACTCTTCAATGGGGACACCCATCAGACACTGATAAACAGCAGATCCAAGGGCATTTCTCGAATTGTATCTCCTTCCAGATAAATGATATTTAAGTTTTGGAAAGAGAAAATAGTCGCAGGGGGCCAAGTCTGGCGAATACGGAGGGTGCGGAAGGACGGTAACCTTCTCTGACTCCAAAAAGTCAGTCACAATACGTGCCTTGTGAGCGGGTGCATTATCATGCAAAAGTCGGACATACTTAAGTCCTGTTTTGGGGCGGCTACTTTTGTAGTAGTTCTTCAATTTTCTCAGAACAACGTTTTTATAGAACTTGCCTGTGGCCGTTCTGCCTTTTGGCACCGGGATTTGAATAGCTGGACCCTTATTAGTGAAGAAAATAGCATACAAAACCTTCTTTACCGTTCGTATTCGTTTGGCATTACTTGGGCGTCTGGCATTTTTAGTGGCCCATATTCGGTTGGAAACCTTCCGCTTTGGTTCAAAATAATACACCCAGGTCTCATCACCAGTGACTATATTATCAAAAGCCTTTTTACTATATTTTGGGTACATTTTGAGAAGTTTTTTTGCCATTGTAACACGCGTCTTCTTTTGCTCATCCGTTAACAAATGGGGTATCCATCTTGCATTTATCTTTCTAACTTTTAGGTGTTTCTTCAAAATTGCATGAACTCTTGCTAACGACAAGTTTGTCATTCGAGCCAATTGTCTTACGGTGAATCGAGCATCAGTTTTGAGGATATTTCGGATTTTTTCTATGTTACCTTTGGTCGTAGTTGTTGCAGGACGACCTGGGCGAGCAGCATCTTTCAGTTGCTGCTGCCCAGCACTAAATTTAGCTACCCACCTACAAACAGTCCTGTGGGACATTTGGCCCTCCCCATAAATGTCACACACCTCGCGGTGAATATCTACAGCCTTTATGCCGAGTAATGACCTACCTTTTATATAGGCCCTAATTTCAAGAACATTTTCAGCTCGTTTTCCTGTCATTTTGTGTATAGTCTAACGAATAGGCTATGAAACGATGTACACTGTACCGAGGCAAGTGAACGTGTGGACGAGATATTTACCTGTGTCACGAGCCAGTGATCACTCAATCGACACGAGGTGGTTTTGTGCATGAATTGCACGATTTCCGCGAAATAATGCACAGATGACATTATTTATGGAACACCCCTCGTATAAACGTGTTTTTGACGCATTTGCAAATTGAGTAGACCCAGATCAGACGGCTCCTATACGTCTCATCAGGATCTGCTCTGTTTGATAAGAGAATTTGAAAATATCTATTTCTTTACTTTCTAAAATGGCTACAATGTTCCGCCTTCCACATTTCATTATAACCTTTTTGTCCATGAATATTCAGTAGGTATTTAAATTTTGAAAGGGTTACATAATGAAATAAATTTAGCACATTTCCTTCATCTGACGTAAGTTAGTAATTCGTCAGTGGAACGGAAATAAGTGTGAAATTGCTGAATTAATTATTTGACACACCTGTTTCCGCACAATGTGTTGAGGAGCTAGCGCGAACTATATTACTATTTCTGGCTTCAATGAAGTAGGATCTGATACTGTGACCACTCAGTATATGAATGGTCACAGTAAAAGGTTTGGTGGAGAAATAAAGAAACTATTATCACTGATGTTAATTTTACGCACCTTATCTGGACCTCTGTTTAACCCTTCGCTTGCTATTTGCGTCAATATACCCACCTGTAAATAGTGAAGACCCAGATGAGACAGCTCCTGCGGGAGCTGTCTCATCTGGGTCTGCACTATTTACAAGTTGGTTGTGCAACCAGTGCACTCCACAGCAGTGATTGCACAGCGAAATACTTGTACACAGTGAAGATATATGTAATTATACAACAGGGCATGGGTAAAGAAGGAGAAATGTATTTTAAAATTCAGCAAGCGAAGGGTTAATATTGTGATTACGTTAGTCTACACTGTTCGCACAAGTCTGTCTGTCTGTCTGTCTGTCTGTCTGTCTGCCCGAATACATAGTGTAATTTAGAGCAGAGCTACAGATAAAGGTGCGTACCCAACTACTAAAATCGTCATTTCTCCACCAAAGCCTATACTTTGAACACTATTCTACCGGATGGGTGACCAAGTGTCTAAAAAGTGGTCACAGTATGGTGTTTAGTGAAGAAATAAAGGACCTATACACATGTTGATATTTACGCATATTATCTGGACCTCAGTTTAGTGTATGCTCTACACCTGTACCAAAGGTCGAAACCGAGAACTGACAAAATATGTGTGAACCTGAAGCACTTTGTTAGCTTAACTCTTCTCTTGCTGAATTTTAAAAAAAAACATTTCGCCTTCTTTACCCATGCCATGCTTTATAATTACATATATCTTCACTGTGTACAAGTATTTCGCTGTGAAAGCACTGCTGTGGAGTGCACTGGTTGCATCTGAGCTGTCTCATCTGGGTCTTCACTATTTACAGGTAGGTATATTGACGTGAACAGCAAGCGAAGGGTTAAACCCGTGGCCGTTATAGAGAGGTTTTACTGTATCTCGAACTTCATTAGACCATTCAAATTGCGTCGAGATAAAATATGTGTGAACCTGAAGCACTTTGGTAACTGAAACCCGTAAATGACGATGACGTAAATCAATCTACTGAGTTTGGCAAGGCCTTCTTACAAAATGATTCTTCCTCCTAGTTTAGTGAATGTCAATAGGAGGTGAATCATTTGCAGGGGCTATACATTGTATTTCCAATAATAACATTTGTCAATCCTCATCCCGTTGTGAAAATAAATTACCTTTGAAATGCTATACAGTAAAACCTCTCTATAACGGCCACTGAATTGTGTTATTTAGTTGGTATTTAGGGAAGGTGGCTGCTTAAAGCAAGGTGAAAGTAAAACAGAACGCTCCGATATGAGCGTTCTGTTTTACTTTCATCTTGCTTTAAGCAGCCACCTGCTTTTAACACAAAATACTTGATATAATTTAGTGGCCATTATAGAGAGGTTTTACTGTATCTCGAACTTCATTGGACAATTCACATTACGTCGAGACAAGTGTTTCGAGTCATCCGATTTTAATCTAAATACTTTCTCTAGCTCACAGTTTAACGCATGTCTAAAAACCTTTCGACATGCATTAATCTGTTGCATTTTTTTTCTGGATATGCGCTATGAAACCTTTTAGAACAATTCAGTATTGTAAATGTTTGAAGGACCTAACGTTTTGTTCGAGTTATCCCTAAGTTCGAGTTATCCGAGTTCGATATATCGAGGTTCCACAGTGTGTCTGCTTAAATGTGGATGTGGATCCGAGGATTTTCTTTGTTTGAGTTTGAGATCATTCTGAAGCATCTGATTGGTTAGATTCTGAGCTTGCTCAGAATCTGACCAATCAGATACTTGAGAATGAACTCTGACTTAGAAGTTTTATAACCTTGTGTCCATGGAAATTTATTTTAATTGCACATGGATACGGGGATATTTGACCGTGACAGAAACTGTAGAATCATATCTATATTAGTTCATAAGCAAACAGAGCAGACCCTGATCAAAATGCTTCCATTGGAGCCGTCTGATCTCGGCCTACTCTGTTTGCAAAGGCGTAGAAAGTCGTATTAAAGTAGTAAAGGTTAAGACTAAACTTGGTCATACACAGAATGTAACCCGAATGCAGGCAAACTAGAGACGTTATCACCTAAACTAGAATTATTTTCATTTTTGCTTGTTTTTATTATATTTATGAACTTGTCAATGTACGTAATTTACGCATTCAAACGGCCGTACAATACAAGTAATGTCCATCAAAGAATGGTTATTGTGAAAGAGACTTAATTATTCACGTGTTTTCATGTCTGGGATTACCACAAAGCGCGATAAATGAAGATTTATTACGACCGGAAAAGGTAAAACAGACTTTAGCTAAAGGCAGTTATTAACCTTATCAGCGATTTAACTCTTTCCTTCATATAAACGCGTTTTCACGCATTTACAAACAGAGTAGACCCAGATCAGACGGATCCTATTGGAGTTTGAAAGATATGCTTCTTTACTTTCAAAGATTAGCTACAATGTTTCACATTCAATATGTTTTTCATGAATATTCAGTAGGTATTGAAATTTGCAATTAAAATAGAACAGGGAAAGGATTAACTCACATTTGTAAAGATTTGAATCTAGAAGAGTGCTACTCGGTGTCTCAACCGGGTCCAAGCTAAGCTGTTTGACACTCGGTCAATCGGAAACAGTCTAGAATGTACCCGTATCCATGCTTATAAAACTTTTTAGTTGAGTCTGAGTTCGTTTTTAAGTTTTTGATTAAGCTTTATAAGCACGGACCCTGGTCTAAATTTGAGCAGCCATTATTTTACACAACAGAGTAAATGTTAAAGAAGGTTTGTATTACAGTAGAACCTGTCTTAAGCGGTCGAATATTTTAATAATGGGTCTGTAAGGCAGGTGGTAGCTTTATGCAGGTCAAAGGTAAAGCAGAAAGCTCATATAGGAGCTTCCTGCATTACGTTTGCCCTACTATAACAACCATCTGCTTTTTAAGACTCTTATGTTCAACCAATTATTTACAAACTGAGCGGTATATACAGTGGGACCCCGATATCTCGAACTCGGATAACTCGAACATTGGGTTAACTCGAATAAAAAATCAGGTCCTTCCAAAATCTACAATACAGAATTGTTATAAAATATATTACTACGTCTTTCTACAAACACAAAGTCATGCTACAGCATAATATAGGTCGAAAGTAATGCTGAAAACTCCTACAGGAACTTTCAGTATTGCGTCCGACCTGCATTAAGCTGTGAACTTGAACATTTGTCCAGATCGATAGAAATTGGATGACTCGAACTTCTGTTATCTCGAAGTAATTTGTATGAGATATCGAATATCAACTGTATCTATGTGCATGTATATGTGTATCTGTACTATTGCTGTCAAATTGGTTATACGTATTTCGTTATTGTCAGAAGCCAATGTGCATTATATAATTCTGACTTGTAACTTGAGTGTCTTATCTCTAAATACACAGAAAGCACATGTTCGTCTAGCTAGTGGAGTTTCTGCTACGCTGGTTAGGTTAAGAACTTCTACCTTTCACTTCTTTCGATGAAAATCTCAAATGTGATCTCAGATATTGCCTCATGTCGCACGCTTTATTCAGTAAAACAATTGTTCTGCACATCGTTTATTTTACAACATATCCCTCTAAAGAGCCCACTAATAGATTTACCCTGGCTGGTCTATTAATCCAGTAGGCTGTTGAATGCTGTAAAACACATTCGCCTTTGCGTATTTATTTAAGAAATAACGACATAATGGATATCTATTAGGCTTTTTTATTATGGAAATTTGTACAAAGGATATTTTGATATTGGTAGAAACTGTAGAATCATATTTATTATAATGTTGTAAGCAAGTGGAGCCGTCTGATCTGTGTCTACTCTGTTTGCAAATGCGTGAGGGATATGGTTAACACAGGCAGTGAACAATACGAAAGATCATACTGAAGCGTTCTACAGTTTTATATTACGTAAGCTATTGCCGGTATATAATACCCTAAACTGGACTTTTTTGCATGGCCGTTATGCTGTAGCTCTAAACACAAGGAAGTCGGACGGGGAATATTTTTGGAGATAGACATGTATGGTTTTGTGTTATTAACGTGAAAAAGGACGAAACTTGATGAGATGATGTTTGCCTCATCTTGTTAAGCATGAACAGATATGCTTTCGTAAATAACTCATTTAACTTAATTATTAGGATCCAAACGGTTTTGTACATGGTCAATAGTTTCTTAAACGCTTGGTGGATTTGGGTGTAAGTAGAAGTAGCAACAGATACTACCTGAAATCTCTATACCAATAGTTTATACATGTAGTTGTAACATATTTTATTTCCATATAAGAGGAAATTGGGTCGGGTCACAATTTCTTACAACATTAGACTTGACCCTCCCCATACAAAGCATTTATATATACATGTAATGGCAAACAAAATATGGGACTTAATATAAGTGTTTGTGAATGATAGAGAGAGTGAGAGAGAGGGTGTCATCTTTTTACAAATGGAAGTGTTTGGCCATTTAACCCATTTCCTATTGTCGTATTTTGACGCCTCTATAAAGGACATTTGTTGAAACCACTGTGATATATAGAGCATTTACACCATAGGAGCAAATGGTTTCACAACTATAAAATTCTAAAAGTGTCCTTTCTTTAGCAAATGTTCCTATTAGGTAGATATTGACCGTTCCAAATCGGTACTTCCATCTTCCCCCTATTGTATGTTTGTTTTGTCTTTATGCGTCTCTTGATGTTTTTATAGTTATGTACATTTGTTGTTTCCTTGTGTTGCTGTTCGGGCGGCTGTTTGTTCTGTATGTGGTGTTTCCTGCATGACTCATTTTTGTACTTTTATTCAAATATGCTAGGTCTAAAAATAATCTAGGACGGAATGTGTTTCGAAACTGTATAGTCAGACCTATATTATCCCATTAGCGAACAGGAAGACCTTGATCAGACGGTTCATATAGGAGCCGTCTGATCTGGGTCTACTCTTTTTGCAAATGCTTGAAAAGGCATTTTTATAAATAAACTAAAGGGTTAAGCAGACATGCTGTTTCTCTATTCTGGATAATGGTTATTAAAAGCAAGACTTCGCCACTTTCTTTGGCATTGAGAACTAGCGTCATGTCACAATGTCGGTATTGGAAAGTAATTAGGTTTGAGAATTTACCAAGCACGGTTTGGTTCATTCCTCATTTGATTTGGGTTTTTGTAGTTCTTTTACGATACCGTTTAGCTTGTGAGAGCGAGTAGCAAACTTTAATGACACCTGAATAAACTTTAACGAGGAGGTCAATTAGATTACAGCTACCAAGTAGAGTAGAGTGTTACAACATAATCAGAATAAGATTCTCCGTTGTCTCAAAATGTCCTGCAACCCGGCCTACATATACATGTATTTATTAATTTTAAACCCTTTTTGTATCAAATAGATTTTATAAGCTAATGTGGTCAAAGCAATAGTCTGAATTAAACATCCCAGAAAACTGTTATGGATGCCCAGAGATGGAATCAAGATAACGGTTTATGTTTAACTTGTTTTGTTTGTTGCGTCGGTGTTATCATTTGTTCTTCTACACTCTATTCATTACTAGTACAATTCTGTTTTATATATTTTCTTTACCAATCGTAATACATTTTGTCAAACTTTTAAACCCTTTACCCGAAAGAAAGACATTTTCAAAAATGCAGAAACAGATTAGACGGCTCTCGTAGGAGCCATCTGACCATGGCCTCATCTATTTGCATATGAAGTAATATTTCTCAGTTTCTGCCATGGTTAAAAATTATTGTTCATGTGCTCTTATAAAAAGTCCGCCAATAAATATTCACAGTATCATTAATTCTTCAATGAAGATAATTAAGCTGTTGTCTTGTTTCTCAAGTTGATATATTGCTCCTTTGAGATTAATGTTCAATCGAAATATAACATATTCCCTCAAGTCAGTTGTTTGTTCTGTCTTGACGTATACAGTAAAGCCCCTCTATATCAGACGTTAAATTTAGTTTAAATATCGGTCCTAGAAACAGGTTGCAGCTTAATGCAGGGTGAAAGTCACACAGAAAACTCCTCTATGAGATATCTGTATGACTTTCACCTTGCACTGAGCAGCCACCTGACTAAAAGCGTCTAAATTCTTCTCTACTAAAATTCCGGTTTAGAGAGGTTTTACTCTATCTTTTCCCTTCATCATAACCCATTTATTCCCATATAGGATACGCATCCAGGGTCCATGCTTATTATTGGATAATTGCTATACGCCAGAATACTAAGACTGTCCTTCATAAATGCGTCGTCTGCAAGAAGGTGGTAGGGAAACCTTACAGCATCCCAGACCAACCACCGCTGCCAAAGTACAGATTTCAGGAGTGTGAACCGTTTACCGTATCAGGCGTCGACTTCACTGGTGCCTTATATGTGCGAGACAACATAGGAAAAGAGACAAAAGCCTGCATATGCCTGTTCACGTGTGCCTCCACACGGGCCATTCATTTGGAAGTATTGCCAGATCTTTCTGAGGAAACATTCATGCAAGCATACAGAAGATTTTGCAGCCGTACATGTAGATCCGTTCCGAGTGTAATGATATCGGACAATGCAACAACATTCTCCCGGCCGCGAAATCTTCTGTATGCTTGCATGAATGTTTCCTCAGAAAGATCTGGCAATAATTCCAAATGAATGGCCCATGTGGAGGCACACGTGAACAGGCATATGTAGGTCATAGGCTCAAATCTGACCAATCAAAAACTTGAGAACCAACCCCATATTTACTGGTATAAGCCATGGACATCCATGGGTTTCAGCAAACAGTGTATACCCTGATCAGAGGGCTCCTTCAACAATCCTCTGATCTGGGTCTACACTGTTTGCCTATGTCCTTTTAAAATGACACTGGACACAAAAAGTTCATAACGTATTCCGTTGTGTTAATATCTTGCTCGTTCATCATATTATCTATGTCCCCCAAGTTACTATCGCCAATATGGCTAAACATACATCTTGCGTAGTGCTGTAAAACCTTTCTATAACGGCCACTAAATTACATCAAGTATTTTGTGTTGAAGGCAGGTGGCTGCTTAAAGCAAGGTGAACATAAAACAGAACGCTCCTATAGGAGCGTTCTGTTTTACTTTCACCATGCTTTAAGCAGCCACCTGCTCCAAATACCAACTAATTAACATAATTTAGTGGTCGTTATAGAGAGGTTTTACTGTAGTGTGATTCCGTTTGCCATTATGGTTTTTCTTTAAGACATATTGTTTGATATTTAACGTGTCCCTTAAAAATGACATAGTCAAACAGTGTAGACCCACATCAGAGGGTCCCTGAAGGAGCCCTCTGATCAGGATCTGCACTGTTTGCTGAACACATCGATGTTAATGGTTTATACTAGCACATATTTTGTTTACTGTGCTCCCTCAACATAAAAAATGTATGGGTTTCAAAATAAGTTCTGGTCGGGGTTTCCTTAAATAATATAGGAATAAACTCTTTCGCTGCCAATGTCGCATCTGTGATTACCTATGCATACAGTTTGGATCCAGATGAGACGCCGAGGGTATCATCAGTATCCAAACTGTTTGTTACTGTGACTGCGTTTTTTAAAACAAAAATGAAGAAATGTAAAACATGAAAATTGTAGCAGACGACAAAGGTTGCAGACGACAAAAGTTGGCAGCGAAAGAGTTAAAGGAACTTTTCATATTTAGACGAAGTGCCGTAAAACCCAACTCACTCACTCACTCACTCATATTTAAACAACATATTAACTTGAGGGAAGGTGGTACTACATGTATCATGTTCCCACACAAGATAAAAAATAATTTATTTGTTGGTAAAATTTAGACATTCCCTGTCCTTTCTATGATTCCGTATGGTGATAAATTTCAATGCTTGAAGTACTTGCCAACAGGCTGGAGAGTTATATATTCAGTTAAAAATATTGTGTCATGCTGCCCTACAGTCAAACGTACAGAGGTCATAGAGGGCATGTGGAAAATGTAAACATTGACCATTCACCAGAGCAGTGACGTTGCATCCGATTATGCTGTATACATTATGTAAAACGTGAAGAAAGTAAATATGTATACAGTAAAATCCCTCTAATCCTAGAGAAGCTTTCTGCATGACTTTCATCCTGCATTAAGCTGACACTTGTATCCTAGACCGAGACTTATAATAACCATTCGCCTGATATTCACGTCAATATACCTACCTGTAAAAAGTGAAGACCCAGATGAGACAGCTCCTGCGGGAGCTGTCTCGTCAGGGTCTGCACTATTTACAAGTTGATTGTGCAACCAGTGCACTCCACAGCAGTGATTTAACAGCGAAATACTTATACAACAGGGCATGGGTAAAGAAGGAGAAATGTATTTTAAAATTCAGCAAGAGAAGGGTTAAAATAAACGTCCGGTTTAGAGAGGATCTACTGCATATAAAATACAGCAGGCGGAATATATGTTTGCAAACGGTATGGATCTAGAAAACACGGTGCATGTTATTTGATCAGAGTCGGTCCTGTAGTACATTTCATTCAATAATAGAGTTTCCACGTAGTACGAGAGGTGTCCAGCTTAATTTTGAACAAAAGAAACTCGTGCGCTGTCAAATATATGCAGAAGATGGTCGAGTCTTGTGTATGTTATCAGCTGTGTTGTAGTTTATACTTGCAGGTTACATGCAGGTTTTACCTCGTTTTCATAATGGTACATAAAAAATCTGTGACAAGGTGAGGACTAATCATACTTATAGAAGCATTCAAAAGGAGCCTAAAATACATGGATGGTAGCATTTCTTTGGGCTCCATAAGGAACATTCGATATCAAATTTGGTTACAGCGGAATCCGGCCTATGACGGTGCTTGTTGGCCTCAAAAGGACGAGTGGCTCAAACTGAGCAAAAACATGAATAAGACATTGCAATCATAGCCAAAGCGTTGTAGGATGATGTACAACTGCCACGGGTCCCACACTGAGCACGTGTTACAATAAAGTGTATTCAGGTAAGATTGTACTGTTATTTCAGTTTTGGTAAAAAAATGAGCTGGGCACCTCTCGTACACTGGCGTTGTAAAAAGTGCACATTAGAGCAATAGATAAAGGTACGCATTCAGACATTAACCCTTTCACCGCCAATGTCGCAAAAACGCACCACGACAAATAGTGCAGTCCAAGATCAGTGATCAACGCCTTTTCATGGCGGCGTCTGATCAGGGACTTCACTCTATTTCTATATCTGTGCTTTATTCCTTTGAAATTTGCATTTGTTTATCTTATTCCCTTATTTTACCATCTACTTTAACAAAATTGGATTGCAGACGACAAATTTGGCATCGAAAGGGTTAAACGAGTCACTTCTCCACGAAGACATATGCTGTGCCCACTCTTTAGCATCGTCTCTAAAGCGTGGTCCTAACATAGGGTTTTGTGGAAAAATAAAGGAGCTATTATTCAAACAAGTTTCTTATCTTTTTCTGTGCCGAGACCATGACCAAACACTGTGTTTCAAATTTCAATATTGTGATTGAACTCCGGTCAGACTCTATGTTGTCTGAAAAAGACATAGCTCTCTTCCCCCACGACATTGGCAATACAGTACAATAGAACCTGTCGTAAGCGGCCATTCATTTATTCTTAAAAATAGTCTTAACCCTTCTCTTGCTGAATTTTGAAATACATTTCTCCTTCTTTATCCATGTCCTGTTGTATAATTACATATATCTTCACTGTGTACAAGTATTTTGCTGTACAATCACTGCTGTGGAGTGCATTGGTTGCACAATCAATTTGTAAATAGTGCAGACCCTGATGAGACAGCTCCTGCAGGAGCTGTCTCATCTGGGTCTTCACTATTTACAGGTAGGTATATTGACGTGAACAGCAAGCGAAGGGTTAAAAAGCAGGTGGTTGCTTAATACAGGGCAATGGTAATACAGAAAGCTCCTACAGGAACTTTCTGTATTACCTTTTACTGCATTAAGTTACCACCTGTTTGAAAGATCCATAATTAGACCTTTTTTGGATGGCCATTTTAGACGGATTATACTGTTAACACTCTCTCTCAACAGCTTTTTAAAAGGAAATGTATGTAGAGGCTCCTACATATGTTTTCTGTATAACTTATATTATGTTCACCCAGGTGTATCTATAAATATAACACATCCGTTTATGAGACATTCATATAACAGTAAAGTCTCGATAAATCTAAATTTTAGTGTTAAAGAACTTAGGCAGGTGGATGCTTAATGCAGAGTGAAAGCCATGCAGAAAGCTACTAGAGGGGGTTTCTGCATGATTTAAGCTGTCACCCGTCTTAAAGGTCGATACTGGTACGTATTTTAGTGATCGAATAATCGAGGAAATATTGTATTGGTTCATTTGATGTTCTTTTTACAAACATGGCGCTTGGTAATACTATCGGGGGTTAAGACACACATGTTACAGTTGTAACCCTTTCCCTCATATTGACGACTTTTGACGACTCTGTAAAAATCACTTTGTGAAACCATTGTGAGAAATAGAGCATTTGCTCCTATATGAGCAAATGCTCTATTTATCACAATGGTTTCAAACTAAAACATTCTAAAAGTTTCCTCTTTTCTCTAGTCTAGTTAATGCTCCATTTCGGTAGACTAATTCAAAGAGGTTGTATCTAAACATAGCCTATGAGGTAATGGGTTAAATCGCTAATTGGTCGCTTTTGTAAAGGCTCTACTGTGTAGAATAGTTCAAATGGTCGTTGTAGAAAGGTTTAGTCGAGGTTTTTGTAGAGGGGAAGAATTGCAAACAAAGAAAACAAAGTCTTATTAAATGTGTTCTCAACTGTTATTTATTGTTTGACCTCGGTAATATATCAAACGCTAATAACCAAACAAGTCGAAACTCTAAACTTTCGGATCTTGTCTGTATTTATTCAAGTCTAGATAGATTTTACCAATTTGCACTAAGTAAATTGACATTTGTTCTTTAGAATACCAAAATCTCACACCAGTATTTTTGCTCACATTACCTCTTTCACTTCCAGTGTCGTATCTATAATATATTATTCAAAAAGTTTGGATCAATATGAGACTCCGACCAACTCGGCGCCTCATTGGGATCCAAGCTATTGCTATTATGTACATGTTTTTGAATGAAACGAGAAGAAAAACAAAGAAACGAAAGTTGTAGCAGACCACAACGTTTTGCAAAGAAAATAGATGGCAGCGAAAGAGTTCCGAATGTCATAATCTATATTGGTGTGTACAATATGTATCTCAAACAGTAATGAGGAAAAGGGTGTTTTTTTCATTTCTCAGAATTTATGTGAACCGTTATTAATTGTTGATAAGTGTTTGATTTCATTGAATGCAAGATAGTATAATTATTTTCATTAACTCAGAAACAGTAATACCTTTGTACTTTTAACCCTTTGCCTGCAATTAAAATGTGGTCTGCTTAACCCATTCCCTCATATTGATAACTTTTTACGACTCTGTAAAAGTCACTTTGTGAAACCATTGTGACAAAAAGAGCATTTGCTCCTTTTGGAGCAAATGCTCTATTTATCACAATGATTTCAAGCTACAAAATTCTAAAACTTTCCTTTTCTCTAGTTAATGCTCCTTTTCGGTAGATTTATTCAAAGAGGTTGTATGTAAAATAGCCTATGATGTAATGGGTTAAACTCCGATCTGTTACAGTTTTCGCCTACTTCTGATTCGTTCAAAGTTTTAAAGAACCTATTGACATGAGTGTCAAACAGCTTGGATCCTGATGAGACACATCTTGGTCCAAGCTGTTTGCAAATGTCATTTAGGTAACCCTTAGCGAGAAAAGAGTTAACAGAAAATTAGAAAATTGCAATTCCATATTTGACAGTTATAGGTTTTCAACCAGTATATATTTACCCCTGGCAGTAATGTGGTTATAACAAATTACAGACAGATACATCGTGACACTTGATCTATTTCTGTTTTGTATAATAGTCATATGAGGTGAAAATAAACCAATGGATTAGACATCGAAGATGTACATAAAATATTTGCTTAACGCAACATAGTTTTAGTTGAAAAGCCTCACTTGAAAATATAAAGTTCATTTGAACCCTTTCCCTGTTGAATATTCATGTACGATATAATTAAATCATGAATATTTATTAGCAAAATATCTATGATGGCATATGTACACAGAATTTATTTTAGTACTGGTGGAAACTGTTACAATCAGATCTATAGTAGTCAATAAGCAAACAGTGCGGACCCTGATCAGACGGCTCCTACAGGAGCCGTCTGATCTGGGTCTACTCTGTTTGCAAAGGCGTTAAAAGGCGATTTTATGAGGAAAGGGTTAAACAATATACACCATTCAGGTTGTCAAACAGTTGCGTGTTAGCTGCGGGCTACTTTGGTATCTCGTACAATCGAAACATCACAACTTATTCTACACACTATAGTTACGGCAGTATAGAGGCAATTCCTCGATGTCCAGTGAGGGGCATTATTTAGCTGTCTGTTATCTTCATTGACAGATAAACAAAAAAAGTACACCAACTAAGAAGTAGGTCCTCTCATTTGGATTACTCTGTGATTTCCCTTGTGTCTCAACAAGATGTGACGTGCATTGATTTGATATTTGAAAAAAAAAACACCAACATTTTCTCTAAACTCTAACTGTAAAATATTTCTATTGAGTGTTTTTCATAGAAAAAATATAATTCGGTCAATCTTATTTGAGATCATTAAAGTGCAACGAATGGAACGATAAAAGAAAAGAAAACCAATAAACATTTAACCTGCTGAGCAAATTATTTTTTGCAGAATTTTCCACCTACCAAATTTCCAAAATTCAAGCTATAATTATTTTTTCTGCCAAAATGCAACCCGGGTGTCAAACAGTTTGGATCCTGATGAGACGCCGGGTTACTTGGTGTCTCATCTGGGCCCGACTGTTTGCATAGGTATTCACTCATCCGCCCGTAGCAGGCTAAAGGTTAATAAGGCATACATCTTAAGACGGAGTTTCCAAGGAAGATTACTAGATAGTGTCACTCATTGGTCAGTGTGACCGAACATAGAATAATCAAAAATTTCTGCTTGTTCATTATTTCTTTACCACAGATTTTTTTCCGTCAAGATTATCGTCAAAGTAGAGTTTTCTTCATTTTTTTCAAAGGAGTAATCAGTGCATCAGACAGTTTAGATTTTGATCAGATGCCCGGTTAAATGATTACAAAGAGCTTAACCCTTACCTACAGGAACCGTCTGATCAGGGTCTGCTCTGTTTGCTTATGCATAATATAGATTGTGATTCTATAGTTTTTGCCAAAGCTAAATATTCCCTTGAAAACTTCACATTAAACATAAACCAGGTAATACATACTTATGACATCATTATTTCTTACATGAATATTGAACAGGGAGAAGATCACCCTGTTACTAATTTCATAACTTCTCGGGATATACATGTATAGATCATTGTCCTCTTCGATTCCCGCAGTTACGTTTTCTCTCTGCCCCGTTTCTTTTCTGAGTATGGTGCAGTGTAGGTCCTGACAAAACATCGAATTTCTCGGAATCTCATCTCCATAGTTACTCTCAAAATTGTTGCATAAATAATTGTAAATTCGCCGCTGATATAGAAACAGTGTGGAAAAATATCTAAGTTTCTGTAATTTTCGAGCCTACAACATCTCCCCAAAACTAAAGTCAGTCTGAATCGTGGACTCTAAGTGTTATTTAAAATATCAAAACTTACTAAAGAAAACAAAACTTATTTGTCGAACAGGGGAAACAGTTGTGTAACTATGTTTCCTCTGAAGTGAAATCACTGAACAGAGGAAGTCGCTGAAGAAGTTTGTCATCAGATGCAGTAAATCGCTTTTTTCTTCCAGGTCCGTAAGAACCGAACAGATCGTGGTGGGCTGAAATGAAAGAAGATAATACAGTATTACCTGTCTTAAGCGGCCATTCATTTATCGATTATAGGAGTCTTAAAAAGCAGGTTGTTACTTAACCCTTTCACCGCCGCAGTCGCATAAGTGCACCACGACAAATAGTGCAGTCCCAGATCAGACGCCGCCTTTTATCTCATTTCCTTATTTTACTGAATGATTTAACAAACTTGGATTGCAGACGACAATTAGAAATTTGGCGCCGAAAGGGTTAATGCAAGGCAATAGTAATACAAAAGCTCCTACAGGAGCTTTCTGCATGACTTTCACCTTGCATTAACCAGCCATCTGCCTAAAAGTACATGTATCTAAATTTTACCGATGAATAACTATAATTCCATTTTAGAGGGCTTTTACTGGATCTACTGTCAGGGTTAAATACCGGTCACATTTTCTCTGCGGCTGCCCTACGGCGGTCGTAGATCCATGAAATCGAGTGATTTCTGCGACAGTCTTATGTTTTCTGTCTCCACAAATTCAAAATACGCCATACGACGGCCGTAACATATGTGACCACTGCAGAATATCGCCGCAGGAACTCTGCAGCGGCCGTATAAATGCTATTGACCGTGTAAATTTTAGACCGTACGACCGCCATGGCAAAAGTGACCGAGGCATTATGACATGGAAACCGAGTCTGCAATTTTCTCTTTTCGCATTGCTACTTTTGCTTTTGAAGGGTCTCCCACTTTCAGAATATATGTACTTCACAACAACAGGTGTTAGTGTTTGTGTGGCGGCCGTAAAAGGTCTCTCCGTACTTCATTCTAAGTTTTGTTATTATTTCTTCTCCTTCGGGATCATTTGTTTTGATGTTATTAGTTTTGAAGCCGGTGCTAGGGGGCGTGAGTAGTGTTGCACTTTAATGACTACTCATGAACAGACTCAATAAAACCAAGTCTGCAATTTTCTCTTTTCGCATTGCTACTTTTGCTTTCGAAGGATCTCCCACTGTCAGAATATATGGTGTAGGACTTACCAATCAAAGCACTGGCAAGTTTCGATGCTGTCTGTACACGTGATCCATATCCAGCATCAGTCATGTGTCGTTTGTCTCTGAAGAATAATAAAATGTCATCATTATATTTGAATATATATGGTGCAAAATGAGATATCAAAAAGAATTGTAGCATTGCGAGATGACACACATGTCATTGTTAACCCATTGACTCGTAGATTGTTTTTAGATCCAACCTCTTTCAAGAAATCTCCCGAAAAGGAGCATTTACTAAAGATAAGGAAATAAAGTAGAATTGTGTAGTTTTTAAACCATTTTGATAAACAAAGCATTTGCTCCTATGGAGCAAATGCTTTGTTTATCACAATGGTTTCATAAAGTGATTTTTGCAGAGGCGTCAAAAGACGTCAATATGAGAGAATGGGTCAAATAACATGGAATGACCCATGTAAAATATTCTCAAGTTTTGCATAGTATACTATTCATGAATATTAATAAGATTTGTTTTCATAACGGCAATTATGAAAACAAATCTTATTAATATTCATGATGTCATTATTTCTCAAACGAATATTCATGATGTAATGGTTAATCATTTTCATATTATTAATTATATCCCTTTGTTACTATGTTGTCGTCAAGCAACGGCAGTCCAACCTAACACGACTTAATGCATATTTTCTAATGTTTGTAAATGAATTATTATACATGTATTTACATTCCAAGTGTAATTTCCTTCTGGGTTTGTTTTGTTGTTACTACAGACCATCTCCAGAAAACATGTAATGAATATAAACAAACTTTCTTTGAACCCAATTGCTTCCACATTTGTACCAAACTGAATCTTGGGAATATGAAACACATCAACTTTTCAATTAAACTATTTTATGTTTAAAATAGTTCGATCGAAAGCAACATGCTTAACCATTTCCCTTATGTAAGCGCATTTTTACGCATCTGCAAACAGAGTAGACCCAGATCAGAGAACTCCTATAGGGTCAGGGTCTGGTCTGTTTGCTTGTGGTGTATTATAGATCTGATTCTACAGCTTCTGCCTGAGCCAAAATGTCCTGTGTTCATATGCCATTATAAAAATACAAATGTAATCTAATTAATATGCACGACGTCATTATTTCTTACATGACTATACAACAGGGAAAGAGTAATGTAACAAGAGCTGTCCGCAGACAGCGCGCTGCACTTTCTTTAGTGCTGGATAGTGCAGTGGAAGTCAGAAAGGGGAGATAACAACAGCAAAAATAATTTTAGGGTTACCTGCCCTTGTGAAATGGGTCCCCCTTGTAACAATTATTATCTTACCTCCTACAAAATTCTTGTCATTCCATTGGTCAGTAGAGGTCACGAGAAACCCCCATAGATTCGTTATGGGGGTACTAAAATCCTTATCATGGCTTTACAAGAGTTACTTCCCTTATTTGACAGCCATATGCTTTTCTCTTATTTATAATAATATTTTATGTTTATCACTATAGTTTTAAAAAATGCATACGTATAATTTATGCTTTAATTGGAGTTGAAATATAAACATTAATTAGTTTTACAATGATAAAAAAGGAAAAACAAAATATATAAACGAGATTTGAGGCAAATACCAAATATTTTATTTAATTCTATTAAAGGGAGGTAATTTACTCTGCTTTCTTATCATAGGCCTATGATGCAAACATGCGTGTAAATACTTGAAATTAAAGGTAGTCGGTAAGATAAATTCGTTATGCAGTGCTTAGTGTCCCTAATATGGACTATACACTGCCAGCAAATATTAATATGGGACTCGGCTTCGCCTCGTCCCATATAAATATTTGCTGGCAGTGTATAGTCCATATTAGGGACACTAAGCACTGCATAACTAATAATATGTGTACCAAAGATGAACCAAATATCTTGGACAGTTTCTGAGACATGGACCCGAACATAAAATTTAACCAATAATGAAAATTCTAGGTCGAAAAAGGGGCATAACTATGGCAAAATTAATTTTAGGGTTACCTACCCTTGTGAAATGGGTTCCCCTTGTGATAGTAAACATACATACCAAATATGAATCAAATATCTTTGATCGTTTCTGAGAAAAGGACCTTAACAAAAAGGTTAACCAACGCCGACGCCGACGCCGACGAGAGGGTCGTGACAATAGCTCCACTTTTTGAAAAGGTGGAGCTAAACATAGTTAGATCATGAATGTTTATTCGCTAAATTTTTATAATGGTACATGTATATGTAAACGTGAATTTTGATATTTGTTGGAACTGTTGAGTACATGTATTACTCTCCCAATTTGACCTGGGACTCGTGCATATTCCATTTATTATCGTCGGTAATCTTAGGATAAATTTACGAAAGTATTCATCCCGACAAATGTGCTATAAGAATACAATCCTCGTGGAACATGATCATTATTTGTTTTTGTTTTGCTGTTTTTGTATTACGAACAATCCCGATAAACACACCGTATATTAATTTAGTTTCAGGTCAAATTGGGAGTGTAATAAGATCTATTATAACTCAATCAGCAAACAGAGCAGATCCTTAGCAGTCGGCTTCTAAAGTGGCCGTCTGATCTGGGACTACCCTTTTTGCAGTATGATGGAAAGTGTTAAATAGATATCGCCTCCAAAAAGCTTTTCCTGTTTGTGTGTTTGTTTGTTTAACCCTTATCATGCTAATTAATACTGATATAAAACATTGGCATCGGTTGGTTTAGCAAAAAGTACATGCCCTGTTCCAAGTTTTCCAAAACGAACCCACTGATCAGGATGTACACTGTTTGCTTTTGTCCCGCTTGTGGAATCGCGGGGGGAAATGATTCAAAAGCAGAATGGGCTGTTTAACACTTTTCCTAATGAATATTCATGAAAGAAATAATGACCATGGTTATCAATTAGCTGAAAAATGAAAATGGTGTGCGAGCGAGAGAAGTTTTGGCCATGTCTTCTATATCTATATAAGTCCATAAGCAAACAGAGAAGACCCTGATCAGACGGCTCCTACAGGAACCGTCTGATCTGGGTCTACTCTGTTTGCAAAGACATTAAAGAGCGTATTTATGGAGTGCAGGGTTAAAATAAAGCAACTGGTTTAAATTACAAGTACTGACTTATTCATTACTATTTATTACACGCATGTATAACGGAAATAAAAAGCTAAATAATTAGCATGTATAAACCTGATGTAAAAATGTTATATCACAGATGTGTTCCATCAAATTATGTTGGGGTTTTTTTGCCCTGGAAATTTCTAATTTATATTACGTATACTGCGCACATTTATTCATCTTAAAAATTTACTTTGATGCGCCGCGATCATTCACCGATTCGAAATTAACATATGTTATATTAATATAGTTACATACTCGCTAATTCGAACAATCGAATAAGTAGTATTCTCACTTTTTAACCATTTCCCTGTTCTATGTTTAATTCAAATTTAAATACCTGCCGAATATTCATGGACAAAATAGTAATAATGAAATATGGAAGGTGGAACAGTGAAGCCATCTTAGAAAGTAAAGAAACAGATCTATTAAATTCTACTAGCAACCAGAGCAAATCCTGATCAGACGGCTCCTATTGGACCTGGAACCGTCTGATCGGAGTCTACTCTGTTTGCAAATGCGTGAAAAGGTTTTCCATATGAAGGAAAGGGATAAATAGGACATATAACATATTAAAGAAGTATGATAGACAAGCAGAAAGCTCATATGGAATCTGCACGATTTCCACGCTGTATTAAGCAGCCACTACCTACAAACTCTCAAGTTTCTTTACTAAAATTTGAAATAGACTGTACAGTTATACAAGTATATCAGTTTTACCTTTTTTCCCGATATTTAATTCAGTATTTTACACGCATATAGATATAGATATTAATGAACATGTATTTGACTGTGAATATGGAAAGATGAAAGGTGAATTAGATGAAATCTAATGACTTGTTGATCTACCGACATTTCCCCGCCAAAGAATATTTTGCTAGTACCGTAAAACCCCGCTAATGCGACCTCCTGAAAGAGGTACAATTATGGGTGCTAGATGCAGGTGGTAGCTTAATGCAGGACAAAAGTAATGCAAAAAGCTCCTAGAGGAGCTTTCTGCATTACTTTTGTCCTGCATTAAGCAACCACCTTCTTATTAAGACACCCATGTTTATTCTTTAAGTGGTCGCATTAGAGGGGTTCTACTGTACTCATTAGAAACCCATTATATGCGATTCAAATGAGTACCAGCCGGACAGAGTTTGACGCGAAAATATGTATTCCCCCCAAACGTTTTAACCATTTTCTACATACACACGCTTTTTCACTCTTTTGCAAACATGGTAGACTCAGATCAGACTGCTCCTGTTTCCTTATGAAACTTTAATAGATCAGGCCCCATAGTTTCTACCAATACCAAAACAGGGAAACTGTTAACCTATAGGAGCAAATGTTTTATTTATCACAATGGTTTCTACAGGTTATTTTTTACAGAGGCGTAGAAAGGCGTATTTATGGAGGAAAGGGTTAAGCCATTGTTTTTATGATGTTTACTAATGACGTTATGAACAAGATAATTTTGATCATTGTCGTAAACAGAGCAACAGATAAAGGTGCATACATGTACATGTACCACTATACTAAAAGTGGAAAAAAGGCAAATAGGGAGAGCCACGCACGAAAGGACTCGGCAGCAAACACCGTCGTCATTTCCCCACCAAACCTTATACTGTAACCATTCTTTAGAATCGTCTCGAAAGAGACGACTCTAATGTGGGGTCAGATTATAGTATTTGGTGGAGAAATAAAGAAGCTTTTCTTGAAAATGTTGAAATTTACGCATTTTATCTGGACCTCTCCGTAAATGAAGTATCAGGTTTATATTAGTTCATTAGCAAATGGAGCAGGCCCTGGTCATACAGTTTCAATGGAAGTTGGCTTATCTGGGTCTACTCTGTATGGAAATTTGTAGAAATTCGTCCCTAAAAAGTAAAGTAAAATATTAATCAAATCTGTGCCTCACCTGTCTGCGTTGTTATACAGTGCCATCAATAGCTCTTTTGTCGACAACTGGGGTAACCCGTACGGTTGAAATGCATTTGATAGTCTGAAAAATAAAAATAAAAGACTTTTGTTAATTCCTTTGCGCACTGAGCTGTTGTAGTATGTGAAATGTGTTGTTTTGTTATCCCTTTCCTCCATAAATACACCTTTCTACGCCTCTGTAATAACCACTTCTTGAAACCATTGTGATAAATTGAGCATTTGCTCCTATAGGAGCAAATGCTCTATTTATCACAATGGTTTCAAACTACAAAATTCTAAAATTTTACTTTTCTCTAGTAACTGCTCCTTTTGGGTAGATTAATTCAAAGAGGTTTGGTCTAAAAATAGCCTATGGAGGAAAGGGTTAAAGAAGAAAGTGGTGTGCTTCATTTCACAATGTAGAGTTTCCCATTAGAACAATTATTATGGTGACATATTTAGATTTTCCCATTAGAACAATTATTATGGTGACATTATTATGGTGACATATTTAGATTTTCCCACTAGAACAATTATTATGGTGACATATTTAGATTTTCCCATTAGAACAATTATTATGGTGACATATTTAGATTTTCCCATTAGAACAATTATTATGGTGACATATTTCTGCCGCCACTTAATCATTTCTCTTTCGCGAAAGTTTTCGCGTAAACAATGTCGGATATTTAAGCATTATATCGTTTACCGCGACCCCACTCGCATTTGCATACAGCTAGGATCCAGATGAGACACCAAGTAACTCGGCATCTCATCAGTATCCAAGCTGTTTTACGCTAGGTCAATAGTTTTTCAAAAGCGTGTGCCACAAAAGTTGGTCAATATTTTCTCGAAAGCTTGATCAAATTGGAAGTAGTCAAAGTTGAACATATCTACATTCGAACACATCCAATTTTTGCTTACATTATTTTATTCCCACATTGTTGTAAGGCTTACTGTTATTAACAGGTGAAAATTCAAAGCCTTTTATAAAATCAGATAAATATCTAATTTGAAATATTGCTTAGTTAGTGCTTTTAGCTGCCTCTAGATATATACAGTAAAAACTCGATACTACGAACACTCAAATACCTCCAATTTTTTGTCTTTAACACACGTAACCGCTTAACCCTTCGCTTGATATTCACGTAAATATACGTACCAGTAAATAGTGAAGACCCAGATGAGACAGCTCCTGCAGGAGCTGTCTCATCAGGGTCTGCACTATTTACAAGTTGATTGTGCAACCAGTGCACTCCACAGCAGTGATTGCACAGCGAAATACGTATACACAGTGAAGATATATGGAATTATACAACAGGGCATGGGTAAAGAAGGGGAGATGTGTTTTAAAATTCAGCAAGAGAAGGGTTAATGCAGGGTGAAACTCAAGCAGAAAACTCCTAGAGGACCTTTCTGTATGACTGTCACCATGCATTAAGCAGCCACCTGCCTATAAGACATACATGTTTCATTACTAAAAGTTCGTTGTATCGAGTTTAATTGTACCTAGATACATCAAGAAGTCTGATTAGCATCAAAACATTTTCGAGTAACCATTTATTCAACTAAAACGTTTTCATAAGTATAACCTCTCTATAACGGCCACTAAATTACATCAAATATTTGTGTTAAAGGCAGGTGGCTACTTAAAGCAAAGTGAAAGTAAAACAGAACGCTCCTATAGGAGCGTTCTGTTTTATTTCATCTTGCTTTAAGCGGTCACCTGCCCTAAATACCAAATAATTAACACAATTTAGTGTCCGTTATGGAGAGGTTTTACTGTAATACCAGTGACAACGATTCATTAAAAAATACTCGTTATTTGATGGCAGTACAGGACACCAACAGCTTGTATTTTATCAGATAATTATCTGGTTTTCATGAAAGTGTTTTAAGTGTCACTTAAAAGGTCTTCGTGTCGAGTGTTCCCCATTATTATCGCAAAAAAGCGATGAAATGGTGGCAGAAATGTTAAACTTTAACCCATTCCTTCAAATTGACGCCCTTTGACGCCTTTGTAAAGGTCGGCTCATTTTAGATCCAAACTCTTTAGATAAAGAATACCGAATAGGAGCATTTACTAGAGACAAGGAAAATATTAGAATTTACGGTTTGGAAACCATGTTGAAGTATAGAGCATTTGCTCTCAATGGTTTCAAAACTACACAATTCTAAAAAAACTGTTTGCTTGTAAATGCTCCTTTTCAGTAGATTTATGCAAAGATGTTGGGTCTAAAAATAGCCTTGATGGAATGGGTTAAGATATATTCAAAACACATACATATAAAACCTACTACAGTAAAACCTCTCTATAACGGCCACTAAATTACATCAAGTATTTTGTGTCAAAGGCAGGTGGCTGCTTAAAGCATGGTGAAGGTAAAACAGAACGCTCCTACAGGAGCGTTCTGTTTTACTTTCACCTTGCTTTAAGCAGCCACCTGCCCTAAATACCAACTAATTAACACAAATTAATGGCCGTTATAGAGACGTTTTACTGTACCTGCGACAGCTTTACGAATAAACATATATGTGTTGTTTTGTTTTTAAAAAACAGCTGACTGCTTACAGAAGAACGCAGATAGCTCCTGCAACAAGAGCTTTCCACATAATGTTCGTCCTTCATTAAGCTACCGCTGTCTTTAACACAACATCCATAATTAGACCTCCTTTGATGGCTTCACCCCATTGCTTAATAAATGAGTGACCGCTTAAGACAGGTTATATACTACTTTAATATCATGTTTGAACTACTGCTGTTGGTGACGGCAATGTACACCAGTTAGTACGTGATAAATTACAGACATGAATCATATGGACTGAAGGTTTTGCACCAACTCAGCGCTTTTAAAACTGGTGAACACTCTACGCCTTATATTGTAAATATGGAAAAATAGTCAAACAGGGAGAGCCACACACGAAATGACACCGCACCAAACACCATCTAACAAGAAACGGTAAAGCCACAAGACAAAACATAACAGGACGCATATCAAGACGAAACACATTAAACATTAAGCATATTAAACAACAAAATTGACCGTAGGCTGAAAGCAGGAGTGCCACCTTGGAACGGCCAGCAACCAAAATAAGCTACTGGGGGACTTCTTTCTATAGAAGAGCATTTAAGGTAACATTGGCAGATGAGGCGACAAGGGACTCGGTCTATTCGATGGAGAAAAACAGATTTGTAATGGTTATCACGAGTTCGAGTGAGTGAGCGTGTGCGTTATGTGAGTGAATGAGCGAGTGAGTACGTACGTACGTCCGTACGTAAGTATGGATGTGGGTATATGAGTGAGTGAGTGACTGGATGGGTTTTTGATATGTTAGTCTGTGAGTGAGTAAGTGGTAAGTGATTGAGTGTGTGAGTGAGTGTGTGAGTGAGTGAGTCAGCGTGTGAGTGAGTGAGTGAGTAGGTAGGTAGGTAAGTGGTAAATATTACATTGACATGTGCTTCAACGGTAATACACCTTAACGCAATTTACATTAACACCCAACACCATATTACTTTCTATTAATTAAGTAACATATATATGTAAATTTCTGAACGTTTAATTAAACACATTTGCATCCATCTTGCACTAACGCTATGAATGGAAAACTAAATAAACATCTTAACGCTTTACTCCACAAATACGCCTTTTAATACCTTTGCAAATGCTTGCTTATGGAAAAATATAGATATGTTTCTACATCTTCTGCCATTGAAAACACTTCCTGTGTTTGTATACCACTTTTAAAATTAACCTCATCAATATTCATGATGTCATTGTTTCTTATATGAATATTCATTGAGTAGAATGTTGAATAATCTTTATAATGAAAAACCAACAACATTTGTGACAGCTTTGGACCCAGATGAGAAACGCGAACACACTGTGACTATTATCCCATTCCCTCATAGACTATTTTTAGACTCTTTGAATAAATCTACCGAAAATGAGCAATTACTAGATTAAACCCAGATCAGACGCCCCCTGTAAGATCCGTCTGATTTGGATCTACTAATGGAATTATTTAGATCTGGTCTCAGAGCTACATAAAAGGGTGTGTTCCCAAATACATTTGAACTAAAATCGTCATTTCTCCACAAATCCCTATAATGTGACCACTCTTTAGAATCGTCTCTTCGAGACGATTCTAAAGAGGGGGTCACAGTATAGGGCTTGACTGAGAAATAAAGGAGCTATTCTTATAAAATGTTTAAATTACGCATATTATCTGGGTCTACTCTGTTTGCAAAGGTGTAAAAAGGCGTCACTATCTGATAAAGACTTAAGTCTCTGAAATGCCATGCTGTGGTGATATTTTATGTTATATGGTATTCATAATGTAATAA
The DNA here is from genome assembly GCA_963576725.1 of Azorinus chamasolen. NCBI lineage: Eukaryota > Metazoa > Mollusca > Bivalvia > Cardiida > Solecurtidae > Azorinus > Azorinus chamasolen. The sequence goes on along the minus strand of OY755246.1, from coordinate 50,520,568 downwards.
TTCGCCCGACAGTAATTGTAACCGTTCACGCAATATAACTAAAGACTCCGATAAAACACTGGATAAAACATATCACAGGGCTTTTATTGTTTGAACGGTTACCATTAACTATGGAAACGAGCTGAATTAACACAGAAAACCATTAATTAAGAAGATATTTTGGGAATTTTAAAGAAAACGTTCAAACCTTTAACATAATTTTGATCAAAACAGTCCGTATTGAGCAGAATTTTAACCGTTTACCTGTTGTGGATGGATGGAAAATTACTTGTGTAAACAGTTTGGATCCAGATGAGACGCCGAGTAACTCGACATCAGTTCAGGACCCAAACTGTTTGGCAATATTTCAGCATTCTAAACCGTAGTCTTTGAAACAATGACTCAAATATTTCAATTCGCTTTATGTGTTTGTGTCATTTATTAGCCCATGCCTCTATGAATATTCATGTGAGAAATAATGACGTCATGCATATTAATTAGTTTTATGCTAATAATGACACTTGAATACAGGAATTTTAGGTCGTGACAGAAACTTTAGAATCATATCTATAGCATTACATGAGCAAACAGAGCAGATCCAGATCAGACGACTCCTATCAGGTATATGTAGCTCCTATAGAAGTCGTCTGACCAGGGTCTGCTCTGTTTGCTTTTGATATAACATGATCTTGGACTTTCAATATACATGTACGTTCGATTCGTTCAAGCGTTTTGAGATACTATTGACCCGAGTGTCAAACAGCTTGAATCCTAATGAGAAGGCGATTTACCCGGCTTCTCATCTCGATCCAATACGTCTGTTAATACAAGTTTAGCACGGCAAATATTAATTCATATGAACCTTTATTCATTGATATTCACTCAATTGGTGGGTCTACATTATATTGTCCAAAACATTCATCTGCCTTGAGAAACTGCCGTCTAATACAGTTATACTCTCTTTTCAAATATGTAGACGTGGTACAGTATAACCTCTCTATAACGGCCACTAAATTACATCAAATATTTGTGTTAAAGGCATGTGGCTACTTAAAGCAAGCTGAAAGTAAAACAGAACGCTCCTAGAGGAGCGTTCTGTTTTACTTTCACATTGCTTTAAGCAACCACCTGCCCTAAATACCAACTAATTAACACAATTTAGTTGTCGTTATAGAGAGGTTTTACACTTATTATTAAATTAAGTAAACCCTTGTTAACGTTTGCAAACTGTGTAGATCAGGATTGTACGCTGAATTTGAAGTAGAGAATGAACTTTGTTTAACCAATTCCCTCATATTGACGCCTATTGACAACTCTGTAAAAGTCACTATTTGAAACCATTGGGACAAATAGAGCATTTGTTACATAGGAGCAAATGTCTATTTATCCAAATGACTTTGTAAAAGTTTCCTTTTTTCTAGTAAATGCACATTTTCAGTACATTTATTCATAGAGGTTGGATATAAAAATAGCCTGTGAGAAAATAGGTTAAGAATGTTGTTAAAAGTTTCCGAAATTATCCATATTCCTCCTTTGCCATTCCGTTTTCTTGAACTTTTGATGAGTATATTGTACATATACCCTATCATCAAAGGTATTTTGCATAAATCTATTTTACACTTCATGAGTACATGCACCGGAACGTTGCGCGTTTTGACGCTTATGCAAACAGAGTAGACTCAGATCAGACGGCTCCTGGTAGGCTACATGTAGGAACCCCCTGATCACTGTCAGCTCTGTGCTTATGGAACTATACAGACGTGGTTCTGTACATTTGTCGTACATGAATATTCATCAAGTAAAGAATTATTCGATGAGATATGATTGCACTAAGAAGAGTACAGTAAAACCTCTCATATTCATGTATTTTAAATACAGTAAAACGTCTCTATAACGGCCACTTAATTATGCTATTTAGTTGGTATTTAGGGCAGGTGACTGCTTAAAGTAAGGTGAAAGTAAAACAGAACGCTCCTATAGGAGCGTTCTGTTTTACTTTTACCTTGCTTTAAGCAGCCACCTGCCTTTAACACAAACTATTTGGTGTAGTTTAGTGGCCGTTATAGAGACGTTTTACTGTATTTAAAATACCTGAATATGAGAAATACCTAAACGCATTATTAAGCATAAGGAGAACTAAGCATTATAAGACTATTTTCATCAATACATGTTGGACGAAATAATTCTAAAAATCAAATATGCCATTTTCATGTGACTGTTGGTTCTTGTTACTGTTTCGCAAGATCTTTAGCAATCTAGATCTAAATAGAATGAACATTTCAAAATTAAAATTACAAATACATGTATATACCATGTAGTTCTCATGACAATATACCGAAAAATAGTTTCCTTTGCAAACATAGTAGATCAAGATCAAACGGCTCCTATAGGCGTCTGATTATGTCTTATGGAATAATATAGATCTGACTATATTGCTTGTACTATGGCCCAAATGTCTTGGTGAGCATATGCCATCCAATAAATATCCATGATGTCATAATTTGTACATGCATATTCAAGGATGCACTATTATGCACTGATATTTAATTACTGTCTAAAACTGTACATACTTTTTCATTAGGAATTGGATACATTTGAAAAACAAAAAACATGTTTCATGCTTTGCTTGATTTGAAACTGCTAGCAGTTTATGTCAGTAATTGTTTTAAGGCCAATTAGTCATGGAAATGAAATCTTTAATTTGATTTACAGACTTAAGTGAAATTAATTATTCATCAGGACTGCACTTTTTAACCCGTATTCTGCCAAAAAACATATCTTCTCAAGCTGTTGAAACTGTTATTTACTTCCTATTTATACAAACTACAATGGAAATTTGATTATTCGAACACTTAAATACGTACAGTAAAACCCCGCTAATGCGACCACCTAAAAGAGGTATAATTCTGGGTGCTAGATGCAGGTGGTAGTTTAATGCTGGACAAAAGTAATGCAGAAAGCTCCTAGAGGATCTTTCTGCATTACTTTTGTCCTGCATTAAGAAACCACCTGCTTATAAAGACAACCATGTTTATTCATTAAATGTTCGCATTAGAGTGATTTTACTGTACCATTATTGATCATTTACACAGGTGGCAGCTTAATGCAGGCTAAATTCCATGCAGACAGCTCATCTAGGAGCTTTCTGCATTACTTTTACCCTGCATTAACCATTTCGCTGCCAAACTCTGTCGTCTGCTAACTTTGTCGTCTGCTACAAATTTTCATTCTTTTGATTTTCTTCATTTTTTTCAAAAACATAGTAACAGTAACAAACAGTTTGGATCCTGATGAGACACCGAGTTACTCGGCGTCTCATCTGGATCCAAACTGTTTGCATAGGTTATCACAAATCCGGCATTGGCAGCGAAAGGGTTAAGGGTGTCACCTGCCTACAAAGACATAAATTCTTCATTACTAAAATTTCGTACTATCGAGCTTTTGCTGTATTGAAAAATCATTGTACAAATATCAATACTGTTTTGATCCTGATTAGACGCCGAGTTACTCGGCATATCATCTGGATCAAACTATTTGCGCATGATAGAGATAAAATCGATTCCGTGTGCCAATAAAGTCTGCTACAAAAACAACCTTCGTTCGCTTATTCTCTTGTCCGATTCATATTGCCTTTATATCAAATTCATTATTGCTTTTGGCGACTACTGGCAGAATGGTAAACACCTTGATTCTTGATCAAATGCCGAGTCAATCCATTCCCTCATACTGACGCCTTTAGCGCATCTGTAAAAGTCACTTTTTGAAACCATAGTTTTATTACTATGGTTTCAAAACTACACAAAGTTTCTTTTTTCTAGAAAATGCTCTTTTTCAGTAGATTTATTCAAATTGGCTGGGTCTAAAATAGCCTATGACGAAATGGGTTAATGGGCGTCTGATCTGGATCAACGTGGTATGATATTGACAATCGAACTCTGACTGACAGTTTAAGGGTAAGGCGGTTCTGAGCTCCATGCAGGTGATTATGAAAAAAGAAATGTATGAAAGCGCCTAAGGCAGTTTATCTATGACACACTAAATTTGATTAAAGGGGGGAAATTGTTAACAGACAGACTGAGGGTTGGATTGTTTTTTTTTCTTGGTATGAAGTCATCAACAACTACAGTAAACCTCCGATAGTTCGAACATTCATAAGTATCGGTCTTTTACACAGTTGGCAGCTAAATACAGTAAAAACTCTCTATAACGGACACTGAATTACATCAAGTATTTTGTGTTAATGGCAGGTGGCTGTTTAAAGCAAGATGAAAGTAAAACAGAACGCTCCTATAGGAGCGTTCTGTTTTACTTTCACCTTGCTTTAAGCAGCCTCCTACCCTAAATATCCTCTAATTAACACAATTTAGTGGCCGTTATAGAGAGGTTTCCTGTACATGGTGAAAGTCATGCAGTCATCTAGGAGCTTTCTGCATGACTTTCATCCTGCATTGAGGAGCCACCTGCCTAAAAGGCACCAATTCTTCGTTACTAAAATTTTGAAGTGCCAAGTTTTTACCGTATTTATGCTTAACCCTTACAGTGCGGGATACGAGTCACTAATGTCCTTTGCAAACAGTGAAGACCCAGATGAGAGGGCTCCTGGGGGAGCCCTCCCATCAGGGTCTGCACTGTTTGTCATGTTACACTTTTCCTTGGAAAAATCAAGCTTGATTAGTTTGAATTTTGGAATAGTCCATTTGCAAATTCATCGTTGTAAGGGTTAATACTAAGTGTTGACAGCATATGACCAGACAAAAAGAGTTAGACTATTCAAAAACATGCTTGCCACAGTAATGATTCATCTCATTATATTCATGGTGCCATTATTTCTTACATGAATATTCATCAGTGCCATTCTTTCTTACTTTAATATTCACCAGGTTATCGTTCAACTCTTCTTTTGCTAATTGCACCTTGACTATCATTTACAAACAGCGTTGATCCAGATGAGACGCCGAGTAACTCGACGTCTCATCAGGATCCAAGCTGTTTGAGATGGTATTAGTAGTTTCTCAAAGGTTTGAACGACTATCAACTCTTTTCATGCTAAGGGCGTCTTGACTCGCACTTCCAAACAGGATCCAAATCAGGATCCAGGTTGCTTCACGGTCGGTCAATAGTTTGTTAACAGCTTGAATAAATCGGAGGAACGTAAAAATGCAACATATCAGAGTTTTAGCAGTTATTATTTTTTTCAGTATGAGAAAGTTTAAGATGTCTCAAGCGGCCATACATTTATTTAACATAGGAGTTTAAAAAAGCAGGTGGTTGCTTAATGCAGAGCAAACATAATGCAGAAAGCTCTTTTAAGAGCTTTCTGCATTATGTTTGACCTGCATTGACCTATCACATGTCTTGCAGACCTATAATTATACCTCTTTTTGATGACCGCTTAAGACAGGCTCTATTGTAATACAAACCTTCTACTGTATTGTAAACACACGTTTCCCTTCCAGGATACAGCATGGTAATGCATGGCCACAATCTCTATGATGTTGCGTAATACAATTATTAGATATATTGATATTCTTGGGACTAGCGATTATCACCATTGGTCATCATTAATTTGGCCAACTTATCGTTAGCTGCAATGCCAATAACAGCGACAATGTCCGTAAACCAGAGCTAAATAACACGAGAATGATTGGACATGTGTGGTATATGCGCGTGTCTGAGCGCTCTTTATGTACTGTGAATCTGTGCTTGTAGAGTTCATTTGTATTCATCATTCTTTTGCGTTAGGTGACCTGTTCAGTGTCAAAGTGCCCTAAAATCCAAGCTATCCTATCTAGTGTCGCGGTGCCCTAGACCCATCTCAACTGAGACATACTTTTCAGTTAACCCTTTCGGCGCAAAATTTCTAATTGTCGTCTGCAAACCAATCTTGTTAAATCATATGGTTAAATAAGGATACGAGATAAATGAATGCAAATTTCAAAGAGATAAAGCACAGATATAGAAATAGAGTTTGAGACAAAAAGTGAAGTCCCTGATCAGAAGGCGGCGTCTGATCTGGGACTGCACTATTTGTCGTGGTGCATTTATGCGACTTCGGCGGTGAAAGGGTTAAGGTGTTTTGTGACCTTATGTCGTGTCATACTCTTGCGTTATGTTATGTTACTAAATCCTATTTAGTGTTGCAGTGCCCCAAACCTAGTTCAACCGATATATACGTTTCAGTAAGGCGTTTACAAGACGCTGTCTTGTCATACTCTTGCGTTAAGTTATGGCGTCACACCTTGTCTTTAAGTTTGTTGATGAGTTTGGTTGAGCTTTGGCTTAACGGTGCTGCTAATATGCTCAAGGTGTTTTAACAGGCGAGGAACAGCTCTGCGAAGGTTGTGTATGTATGTGTGAGCGCACACTTCGTGTGTGCTCCAGGTGTTTGTTGTTGACTGTCGTATATCATATCCTAACGTCCTGTCCGATTTCTCTTCTATTTTTTATTCCTAATTCCTTATCACTATCCGCGACCTGACTGGCATTTGCAAACAACATGGATCCAGGTGTAAGACCGAATAACTCTGCGTCTCATCAGGATCCACACTGTTTGACAACCGGTCAATAATTGATCAAAAGCTCCGCGAAACAGAAGTAGTCAAAATTGAACAAGATAAAAGTATGAGTAGACTTTAGTTTTCACTTAACTCATTCTCTCCTAGGCTATTTTTAGACCCAACCTTTTTTTTTAAATAAAAATCTACCGAAAAGGAGCATTAATTGTAGAAAAGGGGAGTTTTATAATTGTGTAGTATTGAAACCATTGTGATAAATAGAGCATTTGCTCCTATGGAGCAAATGCTCTATTTATCACAATGATTTCACAATGTAAATGTTATAGAGACGCAAGAATGCGTCACTAGGGTAATGCGTTAATAGGTAAGATTTTAATAGAATTTCATCTCAGGCTAATTTCTGCATATATTTTATCAAAATAATTTTATGATTATATAAAACCCTATGCAAACGATGTATACCCAGATCAAAGAGCTCCCCAAGTGTCACGCTAAGCACTGTTTGTCATAAAACATTTTGATACATACATTTGGATACGATGGTTTGCTTAATTCAAATTAAGATAGGGAGTAGCCATTTAAAATTATTAAGCAGATTAACGGTTAAATATTTATCTGCGCTTGCCATTGCCACATGCTACCTTTATCTACATAGATCTCTATTCATTTAACAAATTTCAAAGGACAGTATACGTCAATGGAGTTATAATTGGTACAGATTTAGATGACACTTATAAAAGGCCTTATTCAGCATTTCGTGTGTAGGTGAGATATAACCCACAATGCACGGATATTATTGCTATGTGACGCCAATCCAAAATTAACTTGCGATTAAAACGTTTAATGGTAGAAGTTATATGGTTAAATACGATTATAAATGCCTATCAATAAGAATATTCTTCTAAATGCCATTTACCTTTAGCCTGCTATGGGCGGATAAGTGTATATTTATGCAAACAGTTTGGATCCAGTTACTCGGCGTCTCATCAGGATCAAAACTGTTTTGATACTCTAATTGCATTTTGGTAGACAAATTGATTATAGCTTGAATTTTGGAAATATAGTAGGTTAAAAATTCAGTAAAAATAATTTGCTCAGCAGGCTAAAGGTTAATTTAGCATGATACCAATGTTAAACCTCAACTCTTTTTTTTTTTTTAAAAATTCCGCTCTATCTTTTAAGAAACTACCGACCAAGTGCCACATAGTTCAGATCCTATTGAGCCACCCAATCACTCCGTGCCTCATCTGATTTGTAGCCAGGTCGCCAGTCGCTGGATGAGGGGTCTTTTTACACGTTTCTTAATTCTTCTCATTCTAAGCGCGACCTGACTGGTACTCGTATTTGCAAACAGCTTGGATATAGATGAGACGCCGAGTAACTCGACGTCTCATCAGGATCCACGCTGTTTGTCACTCGGCCAATGGTTTCTCAAAGAACTGAACGAATCGGAAGTTATTGGAACGCTCAACAAGGCAGAAAATGAGCAGATGTTAATTGTTGCTACACGAGAAGAGTTTAAGCCAACATTAAAGGACAGTGGGAATAAAAGGCATGTTATGGACCCAATCATGCAACACTATAAATGTCACAAGGGCACTAATTATCTGGACTACGTTGAGGCATGCAACGGAACTTTGTTCAGACTAATCTCGAAAGGAGCTGATTAACCTGTTCCCTATTGAATATGTATGTAAGAAGTTATGACGTCATCAATATCTATTAGCTGATTGTTTTTATAATGATATATGTACAAAAGACGTATTGGTATTTGTAGAAACTGTAGAATAAGATTTATGGTATTTTCACAAGCAAACAGAGCAGATTCTCATCAGACGGCTCCTACAGGAGCTGTCTGATCTGGACATACTCTCCTCGCAATGGCATGAAAAAGCGTTTGCATGACGGAAAAGGTTAATTGCGGTTTATGTTGACTTTTTCAAAATCCTATTTTGCTGTCGGAAGCTAATGAAGTGGTATTCGAATACATAAGAACCATCCTTAGAATCCCCGGTTCCTCTGTCCGTGTAAAATATTGACGCACGTTTGGATTACCACACCTTCTTGGCACATGGTTAATCTGTCCTAGCACTACTCTCACATACCGAGATGACATTCTGTGACGAATAATGCCACTACAAACAAATACCATTGACCTTTGGTATAACCTAGCCAAGGATCGAACCCGCAGCACTCTGCGTCGAAAAGATACGATATGCACAAATAATGTTCATTCCTTAAATACTATATTCTTGATGTTCATTCACTTTTATTAAAGGGGGTATATTTTCGCTATTACTGGTTTTGTTCCGATACTCCGAATAAATTTTAACCCACCACTGAAAGGGTGTCCGCAAATAAGATAGATTTAGAACAGTTGTCACTGTTTTGCAGGGAACAATGAAGATAGCTAAATAATTTAATATTAAAAGTAACTACATCTATTTCAGTCAACCCAGTGCCCTATAATAGTCGTGTTTTGTCGCCAATAAAGTTAAATGTGTAGTTTTTCTCACCAATTCTTCTCACCGCTAAAATGTTTGGCACAAGATGAATTGGTGAGAGGAGTTAATAATCAAGTTTGTTTATGAGTCGCTCGATAATACAAAACTACCATATTGCTTTGCAAAAGTTGATGACAAAAAAACAAGGCCTCACGATGTGAGCAACGAGGTTTGTTTAAATTTCATGAACATTAGAGCAAATATAGTAAAACCTCCCTATAACGGCCATTAAATTGTGTTAATTAGTTGGTATTTTGATCAGGTTGCTGCTTAAAGCAAGGTGAAAGTAAAACAGAGCGCTACGCTCCTACAGGAGCGTTCTGGTTTACTTTCACCTTGCTTTAAGCAACCACCTGTCTTTGACACAAACTACTTCATGGGATTTAGTGGCCGTTATAGAGAGGTTTTACTGTATATATTTTTAATCTACTACCGTGATTAGCAGTATTGATATTGACCAGAGTAACCCCGTTTATAATACCTTAGCTGGTACGTGTCTACGCTATTTGAAAAACACTGAAAGGACATTTCGGTATGTAGTAACTCATGCGAAAATATATTTTCTTTTCATACAGTAGAACCTGTATTAAGTGAAAATTCATTTATTGAACATATGAGTCTTAAAGCAGGTGGTTGCTTAATGCAAGTCGACAGAAATGCAAACAGCTGCCATGGGAGCTTTCGGCTTTACTTTCGACCTGCATTAACCCTTTACTCTATGAACATTCAAGTAAAAAAATAGAACATCATGGAGAAAAGTTAGATTAGTTGTAATAATAGCATATGGACACAGGAATGCTTGGCCATGGCAGAAACTGTAGACTCATATCTATATTATACATGTATCATAAGCAAACAGAACAGACGCTGACCGGATCCGTCTGTTCTGGTTCTACTCTGTTTGTAAAGGCGTATTTATGGACTACAGGGTAAAGGCTACCAGCTGTCACAAAGGCCCAGAAGTATACTCCCTTTTAACCATTCTCTTGCTGAATTTTAAAAAATCATTTCTCCTTCTTTACCCATGCCCTGTTGTATAGTTACATTATATCTTCACTGTCTACAATTATTTCTCTGTGCAATCACTGTTGTGGGGTGTACTGGTTGGAGCTGTCTCATCTGGGTCTTCACTATTTACAGGTAGGTATATTGACGTGAATAGCAAGCGAAGGGTTAATAGTTGCTTAACTTTTACTCCATGAATACTCATGTTAGAAATAATTACATCGTAAATATTATTAAGATGAAATGTTAAAATGACACATGGACGCAGGAAATTTTGGCCATGGCAGAATCATATCTAAATAATCTAATAATCAAACAGAGCAGATCCATATCAGACAGCTCCTACAGCAGCCGTCTGGTCTGGTTTTACTCTGTTTGCAAAGGCGTATTTATGGTGTAAAGGGTTAAGGCTCTATTGTACATCACCCTTCAACATTGAATTATCAGAATTGAATAGCGCCTCACTGTTTAACCCTTTCCCTGTTCTATGCTTATTTCAAATTTTAATACCTACTGATTATTCATGGACAAAGTAGGTACAACGAAATGCGGAAAGTGGAACATTGTAGCCCTTTTAGAAAGTAAAGAAACAGATCTTTCAAATTCCATTAGCAAACAGAGCAGACCCTGATCAGACGGCTCCTATAGGAGCCGTCTGATCTGGGTCTACTCTGTTTGCAAATGCGAGAAAACACGTTTATATGAGGAAACGGGTTAACGACAGAGCCCATGCAAAATCTGATCACAGGTTTCCTCCGGAAAATGTCTGATCTGGGTCTCAACTGTTTTGAAATGACATTGCACGTGCGCTTTTTGTTACGTTTAGTTATTTTTATGCCCCCATTGACGATAGTCAGGGAGCATATTGTTTTTGCCCTGTCTGTTTGTCTGTCTGTTTGTCTGTTTGTCAGCAACTTTAACATTGGCCATAACTTTTGGACCAGTACAGATAGAGACTTGATATTTGGCATGCATATGTATCTCATAAAGCCGCACATATTGAGGGGTTAAATGTCAAGGTCAAGGTCATCCTTCAAGGTCAGAGGTCAAATATATGGGTCAAATCACCGACTTTAACATTGGCCATAACTTTTGGACCAGTAGAGATAGAGACTTGATATTTGGCATGCTTGTGTATCTCATGAGGCTCCACATTTTGAGGGGTGACATGTCAAGGTCAAGGTCATCCTTCAGGGTCAAAGGTCAAATTGTCTGTTTCTTTGTCTGTAACTTTAACGCAACCTTAACATTGTTCTTAACTTTTGAGCCAGTACAGATAGAGACTTGATATTTGGCATGCATATGTATCTCATAAAGCCGCACATTTTGAGTGGTGACATGTGAAGGTCAAGGTCATCCTTCAAGGTCAGAGGTCAAATATATGAGGGGGCATAGTGTTTCACAAACACATCTTGTTTATTAATGTGATTACGATATACCGAAAGCATGTGTCAAATGCTAGAATACAAAAATATATATGACACATGTTATCGCCTTTCTCAATCATATAATTATACCCCCCCCCCCCCCCACAACGAATTATACTGGAATCAGGTTGTCCGTCCGTCCGTCCGCCTGTCCGTCCGCGGCCTTCTTCTTCTACAGTCTTGTTTCAATTTTGCTGAAAGTTCATGTATATCCATATGACCATATAAACCTGTGCACCGCATATTTCCATTATGATCGGACCACTACTTCAGGAGTTATCTCCCCTTTTTAGTCCCCTACCAATGTTTTCCGGTTTTCTGGACTTTTATGGAAGTGACTCGCGATATCAACTCTATATTTAGTACAAATCTAAATCTAGATAAGTTACAGCTTATGTTACAATCTCAGTCCGGTTGAATAATTATTTCCAGAGTTATTGCCCTTGAACTTTATTTTTTTTCTTCAAATTTTGGATTTTCCAGACTTTTTTTGGAAGTGGTTGCAGATATTAACTTTATATTTGGCATAAAGCTAACTCTAGATAAATTACAGCTTAATTCCCGATCTCAGTCTGGTTGAATAATTTTTGCCAGAGTAATGGCCCTTGAACTTTAATTTTTTTGTCAAATTTTCAATTTTCCGGTCTGTCTTTGGAAGTGGTTGGAGATGTTAACTTCATATTTGACATAAAGCTAAATCTAGATGAGGTACAGCTTAAGTTCAAATATGGGTCTGGTTGAATAATTTTTGTCAGCGTTATTGTCCTTGAACTTAATGTTTTTCTGAAAAGGTACCTAGCTTTAGAACTTTGGATTTGACAAAAACCTCATGAAAGGGTCTTGTTTCTCTGAATTATTCTTCATTTTAATTACATAAATTAGGTTGGGGCATGTATTGTTTTTAAATCTCTTCATGTTTCTGTATGTACATATGTTCAGATTGATGATAGGTGTTCTGACAAGCAGACAGGTGTGTGTGTGTGTGGGGGGGGGGGGGGAGGGGAGGGGGTATTCATTAGCTTTTGGCTTACCGTTCTAGTTATTCTCATATTCAACACATCCTTTAATGTACCAATTGAAAATAACACAGCGATTAAGTTTCAGTTAACGGTTTCGTTGCAATCCGTTGTCGTGTGCACTATTTTTTGTCTGTCTAAAGTTTCTTTTTTGAAAGTTCTTCCTATTTTTTTTAAACAAACAAACAAACAACAACAACAAAAGACCCCAACCCAAAACAAACAAATAAAAACATGATCATGGTTTACAAACAATCTGGATCCTGACAAGACACTGGGTCCAAAATGTTTTGCATATTCAATGACATATTCGCCATTGCTAGCGTAGGAGTTAAACACTTTGTTATCTGTGATTTCCTATCATACATTGTCTCACTTGAAGGCGGTGTTGGACTGTATTCGTGCAGAAAATCCTGAGATAAAAACACACATGCTTGACATAGCGTGTTATTTTATCATTGCCACATTGTCTTCACTAACCTTCCTAATGACATATTTTACCTCTTCTTATGTTACGCGCGTATTGGCTGGCAATTTCAAACAGCTTGGATCCAGATGAGACGCCGAGTATCTCGGCGTCTCATCAGGATCCTAGCTGTCTGACAATAGATCTAGGGATTCTCAAAAGTTTGATCGAATCGGAAGTCAATGGAAAGATAAAAAAAATAGAGATTGGGTGGGAACTATTTTTATCAGCGGAAGAAAGGTTAATGTGACACAACTGCTTATCAGTGCGTTTAATATCTGGAAGAACCAAATCTATGATTCAAATTTATTTTGATTTTTGACGTCAATGGAAGTTTAGAAGTTACTGTAACTGCTGGGATGTGGGATACAATTGGTCCTTTCGCCACCTAATGATGTCAATAAAGGATGGTTATACTGTGTTTATGACAGTATTATTGTGTCAGAAATGGGTTTTCGTACGGCAAGCACATCTTTCCCCATCGAAAAAATCTTACGTTTTGGTATTCGAAACGGCAATACATCCTCCTGTGAATCTCTGTTTAGATATTATAATTGCCATCTTAACAGCGCGATAATGAAATGGTTCAAAGAAATTTCATTTCTTAAGCTTTATTTATTTAACATCAACAGTAGCAATAATGATCTGTCTGTTTTTGGGAGTTCGTGTATCAACTTCCAACCGTTTGTTAACAGATATAATACACTAAGACTCATTTAACCCATTCCCTCATATTGACGACTTTTGATGACTCTGTAAAAGTCAAATTGGGAAACCATTGTGATAAATTTAGGATTTGCTCCTATAGGAGCAAATGCTCTATTTATCACAATAGTTTCACAACTACACAATTCTAAAATTCTCCTGTGCTATAGTTAATGCTCCTTTTCGGTAGATTTATTCAAAGAGGTTGGGTCTAAAAATAGTCTATGAGGTAATGGCTTAAAGCTAACCATTTTGCCAACAAACTTAGACGTCTACAAAACAGATGGTTGCTTAATGTAGGGCGAAAGTAATTCAGAAAGCTCCTGCACAGATAGCTCCTGCAGGCACGTGCCAGCCAGGTCGAGCTTAGCAGTCAAATGGTTAACACATTACATTTTTTAATTTGTTCTTAATTCTTTTGAACATAACTGAATTGGGTGTCTAAAAAGGAAAATACCATTGTACAACATTAATAGTTTTTTTTTAATTATGTCAGGAAACTACTCGATGTGACAAGAGTTAACACTTTATCTATTGCTCCTGGTAAATAGTCAACACGACGGCAAATAACATCCGCGACAAGTGTTCATAAGTTATTTCCAACCTACCATCTTTCGTTAAACAAACTCCAATTTAATTCCATTTTTACAGATTTGTAAAGCACATCATTTATAGACACATTGCATTTCAAGAAAATTCCACTATGAATCCTAAATAGACAATGATATTAGCAGATGGGATTTGTTAAGCGGCGAAAGGGGTTGACTTTTCACGCCTTTGCACACAGAGTAGACACAGATAAGACGTCTGATCAGGGTCTGCTCTGTTTGTTGTTACAATTATAATAGATCTGACAACTTCTACCAAAATATGCTATGCACATTTGCCACTACTGTATAAAACTTTAGCTAATGAACATTCATGATGTTATTATTTCTTACATGAATATTCAGCAGAGAAAGGGTGAAACAGTATAAGAACAAAATGTGACAATGTATCCTCTCCCCTATCTCTGGGGCGTCCAATTAGTACATAGTGAGCAAGAAGGGATGTTAATCAATACAAACAAACAAACAAATGTGGCCGTGACCCAGGAATTCACATTCTGCCAAAGTCACCGGTACAATTTGGTTTTTGTATTTCCATGGTTTCAAAGGGGTAAACTATGGGAACTCTGCTGTGGATCATATTGAAACTTGTTAAAACTTATTGTGTTGAAACCTCCTCCTCCACCAATACCATCACCACAACCACCACAACCACCACCAACAACAATATATCTACAAAACCTCTGGAATTTTGCAATTTTACTTAAATCGGATTAGTTCAAGCTTTTAGGATACTATTGACCAAGTGTCAAAGAGATTGGATCCAAACTCGTCGATTCATCTGGTATCAACCGTAACCCTTATCCTACCGATCGCAACCCACCCCTCATTTACTGACATCTTAGATCCAGATGAGACGCCGAGTAACTCGGTGTCTCACCAGGATCCAAGCTGTATGACACTCGGTCAGTAGTTTCTCAAAAGCTTGAATGGATCGCAAGTTGATCATTTACTCCATAAATACGTCTTTCTACGCTTTTAGAAACAGAGTAGACCAATATCAGACGGCTCCTATATGTTCTGCTCTGGTTACACATTATATAGTATAGATATGATTGTTCAGCTTCTGCCATGGCCAAAATTGCTTGTGTCCATATGCTATTGTAAACAGGAATCTAATTAATATTTATGACGTCATTATTTCTTATATGAATATTCATGGAGCAAACGGTTAGACTTGCTTTATATCATAGATTGAGCAGACATTATCATTTTCGGTAGGATACGATTTAACCCTTTCACCGCCAATGTCGCAAACATGCACCACGACAAATAGTGCAGTCCCAGATCAGACGCCGCCTTTTGAAGGCGGCGTCTGATCGGGGACTTCACTTTTTGTCTCAAATTCTTTTTCTATATATGCTTTTTATTCCTTTATGTTCATTTCCTTATTTTACCGAATGATTGCAGACGACACTTAGGTATTTGGCGCCGAAGGTGTTAAAATGATGTCATGTCGAGTTTACCATGATGCGAGCTAATTTGTTCGTCAATTGCCACATCATCATTATTGGCAATATCTTAAAGCTTCGTGCAATATTATGATATTTTGTTTACGGGCTATCACTCTGACAACATCACCAGGGGTGCTACTTTCTAACTTTTCAATTAGTTTAATCGAAACCAAAGAGAAACATATCTTGTTATAGAAACAATATGAAAAATAATTTTGTCGTGCGCTTCATAGCTTAAACTCGTGCTGGTGGGAAAGAAAATATTGCGTTCTTATTAGAAGCTATGTAATTTAAGAGTTTTGGATGAGCATGCATAATCATTAACCCTATGGACATTCATGCAAGAAATGATTCCACCAAGAATACTAGTACATGTTATATGATTTTTATTATGACATTTCATCACAGGAAGGTTTGGGCATGGCAGACACTGTAAAATCAGATCTATATTATTTCGTTAGCAAACAGAGAAGACCCTTGTCAGACGGCTTCTACAGGGAGTCTACTCTGTTCGCGAAGATAAAGGCGTAGGCTAAGTGGCACTACCCATTCACTTCAGATTGCCATCAATATACCCAGTGTGTCTGGTGCAATGTTGAAATATTTACAAGGTTGTGTCAATATTGGTTAGAATATGGTTTTATTATGAGCATATTATGCTGAACTACACACACGAGAGGCGCAATATTCCGTCGAAATGTGCTTATGTCTCAGTCAAATTCAATATTGTTGGCACTCATTAAG
The DNA here is from genome assembly GCA_963576725.1 of Azorinus chamasolen. Lineage (NCBI taxonomy): Eukaryota > Metazoa > Mollusca > Bivalvia > Cardiida > Solecurtidae > Azorinus > Azorinus chamasolen. The sequence continues at coordinate 50,504,145 of OY755246.1, read as the reverse complement.
ACCACCTAATGTACGCATTTCCTCAATCAGAATGTAATGTTCATTCAAACTAAATCAAAATCACATGGGAGTGCATGACATCACTATGCAAAATCATGCTTAATGTTACTAACAAAAAGATAATCTATTCATAGTTTCACCAGGAAAGTTAAGTATAAATACAAGATGACAATTTGTATATTAACCATTATTCCGCCATTCGTAACTTAATCCGCAGTTGCAAACAACTTGAATCCAAACGAGACGCCGAGTAACTCGGCGTTCCATCAGGATCCAAGCTGTTTGATACTCGGCCAATATTGTTCTTAAAAGCTTGTTCGAATCGGAAGTAGACAAATTGTATCAGTTCCTACTTTTAGCAGGCATTCTTTAATAACAGTGGAGTAAGGGCTTATTTTACTACATTTTTGTAACAAGTAGCTAATCTGTTTAACCCTTTCCTCCATAAATACGTCTTTCCACGCCTTTGTAAATATCACCTATTGAAATCATGGTGATAAATTATTGTTGACTCTGTAAAGGTCACTTGTGACACCATCTATTTATCACGATGGTTTCAAACTACAAAATTCTAAAACAAAATCCTTTTCTCTAGTTAATGCTCCTTTTCGGTACATTTATTCAAAGAGGTTGGATCTAAAAATAGCATATGAGGGAATGGGTTAAAGTTTCACTAGAAACGTACACAGAGCTACAGATAAAGGTGCGTACCCAAATACTAAAATGTTCATTTCTCCATCAAACCCTATAATGTGACATCTCTTCGAGACGATTCTAAAGAGTGGTCACAGTACAGGGGTTGGCGGAGAAATGATGGAGCTATTGTTGGAGATGTTTAAATTTATTCATCTACATCAAATTTTAGCTGACATTTGTTTTCAAACAGCGGAGCTCGGGCTAATTATACTAACAAATAGCCAATATAAAGTAAAGTTTCACCGGCAACGTATGCCACATAGCTATAGATAAAGGTGCATACCCGGGTACTAAAATCGCCATTTCTCCACCAAACCATAAACCATGTCCACTCATTAACCCTTTCCCTCATATAAACGTGTTTTTACGCATTTGCAAACAGAGTAGACCCAGATCAGACGGCTCCTAGAGGAGCCGTCTGATCAGGGTCTGCTCTGTTTGCTGAAAGAATTTGATAGATATGTTCCTTTACTTTCTAAAATGTCTACAATATTCCACCTTCCATATTTCTTTCTAACTATTTTGTTAATGAATATTCAGTAGGTATTGAAATTTGGACTATATACAGAACAGGGAAAGGGTTAAAGTGTGGCCACATTCTAGGGTTTCGCGGAGAAATGAAGGAGCTGTTATTGAAGATGTTTAACCCTTCTCTTGCTGAATTTTAAAATACATGTCTTCTTCTTTACCAATGCCCTGTTGTATAATTACATATATCTTCACTGTGTACAAGTATTTCGCTGTGCAATCACTGCTGTGGAGTGCACTGTTTGCACAATCAACTTGTAAATAGTGCAGACCCTGATGAGACAGCTCCTGCAGGAGCTGTCTCATCTGGGTCTTCACTATTTACAGGTAGGTATATTGACGCGAATAGCAAGCGAAGGGTTAAATCTTATATGGACCTCCGCTTTCATCAGAGCCGAATATTAGCAGACAATATTTTTTAACAGCGGAGTAAAGATTAATTGTACTAACAAGTAGCTAATCTATTCAAAGTTTCACCAGAAACGTACAGCATCAAATGCAAGGAGACAATTTGCATATTAATCACTATGTTAGCGCTTTATCGTCTTTGTTCAGTTTCTGTGGGTAAATATTGACAAAGACAACACCAGAAATTGATTTAATTCTGAAAATTGTTTGGAAACGCAATTTTCAGTGATATTTGAAATGGTTTGAATTTTCCCGATCAAGCCGACTCGCTGCGTAGGAAATACAGAATTGACATTTGAATACATTTATTCTAGTTTACTGGAAACCCAATCTATTGAAACTGAGTTACACAATCATTTTATTTCATTTGCTATAAATATTGTGACGCAAGACTTTGTAATTTGAGTAAGTAATGAAACGTTTTTGTTGAATATATCGTATAATCTAAAACCAGAAAAATATTGAACAAATGTGGTATCTAGTAATTGTATTAACATAATGAAAACTAAAGACTCTGAAACATATATCATATAATTCAAAATAAAGTACCAACCTTAATCAAATAATGCTTTTAACCCTTTCCCTCATGTAAAGGCCTTTTTCGCGCATTTGCAAACAGAGCAGCGGGTGTCTGATCAGGGTCTGCTCTGTTTGCTGATGAAATTATATTAGATGTGACTGTACAGTTTCAACCAATACCGAACAATTTTGATATACACATACATTTTGTAGTAAAAGCTCGATTATTCGAACACTAAAATACGTATCATTACCCATCTTTACGACAGATGGCAGCTTATTGCATGGCGAAAGTCATGCAGAAAGCTCCTAGAGGAGCTTTCTGCATGACGTTCACCATGCATTAAGCTGCCACCTGCCTAAGAGGGTCTAAATTCTTCTATATAAAACGAACTTAACTTAATAAATATTTATGAAATTGTTATTTCTAACATCAATCTCCTACTTGAAAAGGGTTAAACCACTTAAAATATTGTCTTCTTCTTAATCTGTTTTCAGAAAAAATCATACTGATTAATTATTTCTTTCATGAATATTCATGTGAGAAATAACGAATATATGAATATCAATTAGCTGATTGTATATTGGTACCGTGAACAGCAGCAGTGTTTAACATGACAGAAGCTGTTGACTCAAAGTCATGTTGATTAAAAGCAAACAGAGCAGACCTTGATCAGATGACTCCCACATGAGCTGGGTCTATCCTGTTTGTCTCTACGGGGGAAAGCGGCTAAGGCTACAAAATTAACCATTAGCCTGCTATGAAAATGAGGTCTGCTTAAGCTTCGATCTGTTGCCGTCGTCACCTACTTCTGGTTCGCTTTTGAGACACTATTGGCAGAATATCAGTTTGGTTCCTGATCAGATACGGAGTTAGTACGCGTCTCAACTGGATCAAAAAGTTTTGCAAATGCCAGTTAGGTCGCGTCAAGAGTTAAAATAATATGCACTTAACCCTTCGCTTGCTAATCGCGTCAATATACCTACCTGTAAATAGTGAAGACCCAGATGAGACAGCTCCTGCAGGAGCTGTCTCATCAGGGTCTGCACTATTTACAAGTTGATTGTGCAACCAGTGCACTCCACAGCTGTGATTGCACAGCGAAATACGTGTACACAGTGAATATGTATGTAATTATACAACAAGGCATGGGTAAAGAAGGAGAAATGTATTTTAAAATTCAGCAAGCGAAGGGTTAAAATTCAAAATTCAAATTATTAAGTTTATCTAAAGTATAAAAATAAGACGGATTTGCATAGTGGAAACGTTTGATAAAATCTGAAGATGTCAATTTGTAAATTTAATTTTATAAGAACATATTCCTTGCTGCATTTGTTTCAGGTTGTTATCTTGTTTTCTTTGCAAACACGTACTTCGTAGCCTCGTTTGGATCCATACTTGACACACGGTTATAAACCGTTTATGTTTGAGCCTGGGTTCGTCCTTATTGTTCAGCTTTGAAATTGAACGAACTCAAAACTTGTCCAATCAGCTGTTTACGACTGAACACAGACCCAAGCAATACATTTAATAACCATTGAGCTTTGTCAATCAGCTGGACAATGCGAGATTTTCAGGTAAAAGACAATGGATCGCACTCGTTTATCAATCATATTGATTACGTTGATTACATGTTGGTATTAGCTTAGAAATAATTTAACATGTAAGAAAATGATATTGAGATTTGAGTCTGAGAATGATGAGCCTACAAGCCATGGAATACCTTTTTGCCAATTTACTACTGATAACAGTTGGAAAGTAGGTTTCGCTCTATCAACGCTACATCCTCACATAATAGATTGCTTAGTTATTGACAGAACGTGACTGGCCATTGAACAAGTGACTGGTATTGCTTCCGCGTTATTTGGGCATGTCTTCAATAACACTATACAAGTTCTTGCCACACGGCTTGGAGAATCGTCATGAAATATTCATCTCCGTTCGCGAATCATCGTAACTCTCGCGACATGTTTGGATAGCTAACCAAGTGTTATAAATAGCAGTTAATTAAGAGATTGGATCCTTATGATGAAGTTAGTATGTTCTTAACAAACTAAACATCAGCAACAAACACCAATTTAGCGTTTTAAAACATCGTACTGTGGATGAGGCAGAGTTTTGTCAAGGAAACTCTCAGAAAGTCCCATAACTGTCAAACAGTACTTGCTTCCAATAATACAGTGGAAATCAAAAGCCATGCTACCCCCGCGTTCAAAATTAACACAACCATATCGTGTTACTCGGCTTAGCAAAATACGATGCTTTTTTATGCACAAACATAGATACTATCACTATCACAACATTACATAACAATTACACATTAGTTTACAATGCATTTGCAATGCTTGTCGTCCAAGTATACTCCGTATCTACATGTTTATTGCATCGGAGGAAATATAGTCATTTTTCATTGGTATGGAACTTTTGACAGTTTGTCCAATGTAACATGAAACCGTACTGTTCATAGTTGTAATATACCGACGGCAAAGATGATACTTGGGCACAAAATGAATATTTTCGAACACTGGTAGTTCTTTCATAATACACCCGCTTTTGACAACTTTGTTGCACTTGAAGATACATGCAGTAATTCCGTTCATATCTTTGTAGCAGAAGAATTGTGCCGACAGTGATATATCGGCGTATAATATTTAACAGTAATTGCCTGTCAGTATATACTACTAAAAGTAGATCGATTTAGCCTAATTGCAATTTATATATGTGGTCAATAGAAAGAAACAAATGATATATTCACGTATTGCGGAACAAAATCTGTTTGATCCACAAGCACAGTGACAATAATGTCCAAAACCACCAGGTCCAGCAGTTGTGTAGTCACGAAAACATTTCACCATTTAACAATTCTGGCTATACCACTGAAGTCCAGTACACATAAAATTACTGCAATCGAACGCATTCATGCCAACAACCTTGCTTAAGGCAGGACAGAGGAGCTTTCTGCATGACTTTCACCCTGCATTAAGCTACCCTCTGTCTTAAAGACCGATAATTATACGTCTTTTAGTGTTTTCACTGTAAACATGTACTGACATTAAATAAGAGTAAGATAAAATAAAATACATTTTTGAGCACTGGTAGTTATTTCATTAACACGCCCACTATTGACACCTTTATGGCATTAGAAGATATACATGATGTAATTCCGTTCATACACAACACTCGTACCGACTGACTATGATGTATCAGCGTATAATATTTAACAGCAATTGTCCGTCAATATTCACTACTAAAAGTAGATCAATTTGGCCTAATTGCAATTTATACACGTAGTCAATAGAAAGAAACGAATTACATATTCACGTATTGCGGAACCAGATCGACTTGATCCACAATAACAGTGACAATGATGTACTAAACTATCAGATTCAGCAGCAATTGTACAGTTACAAAAACATTTCATCCGTAAACTTGCAATAAAGACATTTCCTCATGCAGATGTCCAGATAAGATACGTAAATTAAAACATTTTTTTTCAAGAGTAACTCCTTTATTTCTCCACGAAACCCAATGTTCTGATCACTCTTTCGAGACGATTCTAACGAGTGGTCACACCATAGGATGTGGTGGAGAAAAGACGATTTTAGTATCTGTGCACGTACATGTAGCTGTTGCTCTGTTCATCGATAGATAATAATGTGCTTTAAGGTCATTATTACAACGTTTTGCATTAATGTCGTATAAAGACCCCTTGTAAAATATCATTGTCGCCGTGGTGCTGTTTTGGCGGTTGTGTGTTTTGTATGCGGTGTTTCCTGCATGGCACATACATGCTGGAATTAGACAGTCAAACATTTCTATTGATGTATTTGAGCAATATTTTAAATCTGTAAATAATCCGAGTGATCACTTCTACACACCTGACGATGACATCCTGCATTTTACTGAGCGATATGAGCGTAATGAGTTCAGCATAATGTTTGAAGAATTGAATATTCCGATAAGTGAAGAAACTTAAAAGCTATAAGTCAACTTAAATCCAATAAAAGTGGCGGACCAGATATGTATTTAAATGAGTTTTTCACCCATGGCAAACATGTTTTAACGCCCTTTTTATTGTCTCTTTTTAATGGAATATTTGAATTAGGATATTTTCCGGAGAGTTGGTCTGAAGGATTTGTTGTACCCTTACATAAGAAAGGAAGCATAAACGATGAAAACAATTACAGGGGCATAACATTATTAAGCACATTAGGAAAACTTTTTACACGCATTTTAAACAATCGTTTAACAGAATGGGCTGAAAAGTATTCAATATATATTGAGACTCAATTTGGGTTTAGACCGAATATGGACACAACCGATAGTATCTTTGTTTTACATGGACTTATTAATCATATGCTTAATAGCAACAGACATTTATACTGTGCCTTTATTGACTTTAGCAAAGCTTTTGACTATATAGTTAGAGACAATTTATGGACAAAACTGATAAAGCTTGGGGTAAGAGGGAAAATGTTTAATATTATTAGATCTATCTATTCAGCAGTCAAATCAAAAGTGAAATATTGCAATGAATTAAGTAAACGGATGCATGATGGGAGTCAGACAGGGTGAATGTTTATCACCTTTCCTATTTTCTATGTTTTTGAATGATATAGAAGATACTTTTATAAGCAATGAACTTACTGGTATAGATGTACACATGTTCAAATTATTTTTAGTTTTATACGCTGATGATATAGTTATATTCGCAAAAAGTAGTGAAGAGCTCCAAGATAGTCTGGATATATTAGCGAAATATTGTAATAGATGGAAGTTATCTGTTAATACGCTGAAAACTAAGATTATGGTCTTCAGAAAGGGTGGTCGTTTGCTACAAATTTGTGTTTTTATTATAATAATGATAAAGTAGAGATAGTTAATAAGTTTGTATATCTTGGCATTGTGTCCACCACTGGTGGCTCGTTTTCGGAGGCACAGAATACGCTTGGTGGTCAGGCCTTAAAAGCTATATTCAAAATGAACAAATATTTATATAAATTCACAGATATATCTGTTAAACATAGACTTGAGTTATTTGACAAACTTATAGCACCCATTCTTAATTATAGTAGTGAAGTCTGGGGTTTTGACAAGGGTAGCAAAATAGAAGTTGTTCATTTACAATTCTGCAAGCGCTTATTGGGAGTAAAGAAGACCACTCAAAATGATTTTATCTATGGAGAGCTTGGCAGACTGCCTTTTCAGACACAGAGGTTTTTTAACATCATTAGATTTTGGGTAAAATTATTACAAACCAATGAAAATAAATACACAAGAAAAGTTTATCTCATGCTGAAGGATGATTTTGAACTAAATCCAAATAAGAAAAACTGGTGTTCATTATTAAAAAATTTGTTATGTACACTTGGATTCTATGATGCTTGGTTTTTTCAGGATGTTGGGAATGCTAAGTTATTCTTATGTAGTGTTAAACAAAGGATTAAAGACCAATTCATACAGAACTGGTCTGGCAGATTAAATAACTCTAGTAGAGCTACATTCTACAAGTATATATCGAGTTTTACATTTCAGCCATATTTAAATACATTGAATATAAGAAAATTCCGTACTAGTTTAACGAGGTTAAGAGTATCATCTCATAGGCTATCTATTGAAACTGGTAGATGGTGCAAACCAGTAAGCACACTTTTGATCGATAGAAAATGCAGTGTTTGTAATCTTTTAGAAGATGAATACCATTTTATATTAGAATGTAATATGTTTTATACGTTAAGAAAATCATATATACCAACGTACTATTGGAAACGCCCAAGTATGCAGAAACTTATACAATTGTTTGATAGCGAAAATAAATGCATTATTAAAAACTTGGCAACTTTTGTTAATAAGGCATTTGCACTTAGGAGCAACATTTTGTACAACGATATGTAACATTTGAAATATACAAGGTTAAATAACTATATCAAATATATATCAAACTATACTTAAGATGTTTCAAAATTAGTTCATAGGTACATATATAAATATTGCTCTATTAAATATGGCATATTAGAACATAAGTTGTAAGCGAAATTGTAAATAAGCAACTATGTGATCATTGTGAAGTCAGTAGATCTAGCCATTTTGATGCCACTGACCATAAGTCGTTGGTGGCGACGAAATATTTTCAATATTTTATTTACGCACATTCATTTAAGTAACGCGGCAACATCTAAAGACACGTGACTGTTTTAGTGTCGGATAAAAATAATGCAGAAAGCTCATACAGAAGCTTTCTGCATTCTGTTTATCCACCATTAATCACATAATTAAGTATCTTTCTCTTTTGTTAGTTTTGGTTGTTTTTTTGTTGTTGTTTTTTTTACATGGGTCCAAACGTTTGTCATTGAGGTATTGTGGCAATACCTTAAGGCAGGTGACTGTTTAACACAGGATAAAAGCAATGCAGAAAGCTCCTATGGAAGCTTTCTGCATCGTGTTAACCCATCATTAATCACATACATGTAATTATGTATCGTTTCCTTCTGATAGATTTGTTTTTACTTGAGTCGAAACGTTAGTCATTGAAGTAACGTGGCAATATCTAAAGACACGTGGCTGCTTAATGCAGGATAAAAATAATGCTGAATGCTCCTTCGGAAGCTTTCTGCATTGTGTTTATCCACCATTAATTACATAATTGTGTATCTTTTACACGAGTCGAAATTTTAGTCACTGAAGTAACGTGGCAATATCTAAAGCCACGTGACTGCTTAATTCAGGATAAAAATAATGCCGAAGGCTCCTTCGGAAACTTTCTGCATTGTGATTATCCGTCATTAATTACATAATTATGTATCGTTTTCGTTTGTTAGTTTTGTTTTTTACATGAGTCGAAATATTAGTCATTGAAGTAACGTGGCAGTATCTAAAACCACGTGACTGCTTAATGCAGGATAAAAGATAATGCTGAGGGCCCCTCCGGAATCTTTCTGCATTGTGAGTATCCACCATTAATTACAGAATTATGTATCTTTTTCTCTTGTTAGTTTTGTTTTTTACATTAGTCGAAATGTTAGTCATTGAAGTAACGTGGCAATATCTAAAACCACGTTTTACTGCTTAATGCAGGGAAAAACATAATGCTGAAGGCTCCTCCGGAAGCTTTCTGCATAATGTTAATCCACCATCAATCACATAAGTATGTATGTATATATTTATTTTCTTTTGTTTTTGTTTTTACACGAGTCGTATTGGTTGAACTGTAGAGACGTTAGTCGTGCGATAAACACTCATTGTCCCCTTTTGTAGGTCTTTTAATATAATAAGATCTAATATAAAGGGAATATCAAGTGTTGAAACACTTTCAATAAATATATTCAGTAAAAACATAGTTTTTGGTGAAATACTCACATGTCTGTAGTCTGACCTTGTTATATTATTTCGATTTCGAACAAGGTCAGGCGAAAATTGGACACTTTCTACGTAAATTTGTGGCGTGGTTTCGCATTAATATAGTTGTATGTTTGTTGTTATTTAACGTTAGAAATTCATATAAAACTACTGTTCTCTTTTCTCGGTACACAGTGGATCTTGATGTTTATCTACATAAACATGAATATCCTACGTGGCAAGCAAATTCTATACATATATGATCGAAACTTGTTTTCAATAAATATTAATAGGCGCGTAGATCTAGAGCAAATATACATATATATAAATGCTACTTTGTATATGTACTGTAACTGTATGTAATTATGTCTTTTTTATATCATGACCTTTTACCTCATAGAGATACATTTCAAGACACGTGTAAACAATGTAGACTCCGATCAAACAGCTCCTTTAGGATCCGTCTGATCAGGCTCTGCTCCGTTTGCTTATAAAATACAGTAAAACCTCTCTTAACCGGCCGTTAAATTTAGTATGAATATCGGTCTTGGAGACAGGTGGCAGCTTAATGCAGGGTGAAAGTCATGCAGAAAGCTCCTCTAGGAGCTTTCTGCATGACTTTCACTCTGCATTAAGCAGCCACCTGCCTAAAAGTATCTAAATTCTTATCTACTAGAATTCCGGTTAAGAGATGTTATACTGTAATACAAATCTGATTCTGCAGCGTCTGCCATGGTAAGAATTCCCTTGTTCATTCTGCTATTATAATACTCAGCTAATGGATAAACATATATTTATTATTTCTCACATGAGTATTCACGAGGAAAAGGGTTTACATACTATGGATAATAGTGCTGGTAGTTTACGCTGTAAACAGATGACCGACTACTGAACAGCTTTTGCTTATTCGCCTCATAAAAATCATGAATGCTAATTGTTTGAAAGAGCATTAACCAGTGGATTTTTCCCTTAGGCACAAAAAGCAATCTTCTCATTAAGACTATGCTGCATCAGGTTAATGGCGTTTGTCTAAGAAAAATAGCGTCATAACATTGTTGACCAAATCTGTAAGGTACAGTTTTTTCCAGTAAACAATGACACCCCTTCAAATTTAGACCTCAATTTGATGGCTGCATTAGATAGTTTTACGGTAGTCTTATCTATATTACTAAATCAATCGACTCGATTTTATGTCGGATTTGTCGTGAATACCAGCAATTTTTTCACAGATAAGATTGCTAACGCTATTTGGCACATGTAACGTAACAATAGAATACCGTTCTTTATAAATTTGAATGAAATCTAAAATTAACTATAAAAGGAAGTCTGTTTTAGCTTGGAAAACATTTATACTATCAAAGGATGTCAGCAGCTAATTAACATGGATATGTAAATGTAATAAGTTATAAGTGTCGTTTTTAGCAGTCATAGTCGAATTAATTCTGTTTTTCATTCATTTTTATTCATCCTCTTTTTTATCGCGCCACGTGACATCCATGTTTAGTTAATAAGGTAGCAATGGCTGACATACGTTCAAAATACGTTTAAGAAATTCGTTTCGACCATTAATTTTAATCGCTATGTTACTTTTTCTCTTACTTTTGTTTGTTTCCTTTAAAGTGTTGATGATTAAAACAATAGTTTATTTGTAACTTAGACCGAGTGAAACAATGGTTGCCCAACATGGAATTAAAAGAAGGTCAAGGAACTTTTTAGCCCATTTTTATTACTTGCATAAGATCTGTTATTTTTCTTTTGTTAAAATTTTGAATTGTTTAATAAAATGTTTCCAACGATTCACATGTTTGTACTTCTCTGTTTCTTAGGATTCTATTATGGTACCTCTTTAAATCTGACAAAGTTTCAAGAAATTCAAGACATGATGGACTACGAGTGCATTGTTTAAGGACGTTCAGGCAAGGGGAAAGCTTTACAAAACAAGAGTCGGAACTCCCCATTGTAGATTTTATTGACAAACGGGGGTAAACCATGAGCAGACTACTGCTACAGAAGATTCTATATGGATCTACCATATATATTTGCGAGAGGACATTAATGAAATATGCAATACATAGTCCCCCACCGGAACCCAAACAAATTAATGAGAGTTCCTTTCATTTTGCTTACCAATCATTGTCTGGGGGAAAAGTAGGACGGCGAAATAAACCAAACAATTGTGGTGGCCGAGTTATGGGCCTTGCTCACATCAATTCCACTCATTGTACTCTTTGTACAAATGAGTTTTGTTTCAAAAGTCATAGTCGATAAAAAGTTATTGGCAAGATAAGAACATATGAAAAAGGGGAATAACTGCAAAACTATTGATGCTAGATTTATGAAACGTGTGCATAACACTTTCTGTCATTATGTTTTTCACATATGAAGTTTCAACTCAATTGAATTAGAAGAACAATAGTGATTGCCTGTAAAGGAAAATATGAAAAAATGTGAAAAACTCCAAAAATACTGATGCTAGAGGTATGGGTCCGGGCACGAAGCGTGACAGACGGACAGAGTGTGAAAATATGAAAAAGGGAATAATTCCAAAACTATTGATGCTAGAGTTATGACCCTTGTGAATGACACTTTCTCTCACCATGCACATAGGTGAAGTTTAAAATCAATTGAACTAGTAGGTAAATAGTAATTGTCTCTCATTATGCTTGTTCAGTGTGTGAAGTTATAATGAATTTGGCCTACCCTTGTATGAGATGTGGCCCGGACACAAAGCGTGACGGACAGACAAACGGACATACGGACGGACGGACAGACAGACGGACGGAATCGAGCAAACCTATGGTCCCCAACCGGTAATCGGTGGGTGACTAATAATTTATCTTTTTCTAGTACATGTTTCATATAAATAAATACGTAGAGACGAAGGTATACACGACTCAGCCAAAGTTATAGTGCCATCATCTTAAAAGAACTTCAACTCGAAAATATTGCAATTAACACTAGTACAACTTCACTACATTCCATTAGTTATTTCCATTTCAGCAATCTACACTGTTTATATTAATTGTTTACTTGGTATAAATGCATTTTCATGCCGTTATCCCGAAGTTCGAGTTATCCGGGTTCGAGATATCGAAGTTCAACTGTATATATATATATCCGAGGGCTCAGTCAAAGCTATTGTGTTACCGTCTTAAAAGGACTCGTTTTTTGAAGCTATTATATTTAACATTTTCTACGTAAGAGTTGCCTTATATTTTAATTTTTCGGAAGCACAAGTTAACTTTATGAAACCCTTTACTCTATAAATGCGCCCTTTACTAAGCCTTTGCAAACAGAGTAGACCAAGATCAGACGGCTACTAAAGGAACCGTCTGATCAGGGTCTGCTCTGTTTGCTTCTGGAATTGTATAGATTTGATTCTGCAGTGTCTGCTTTGGCAAAACTGTGTCAATATGCCATTTAAAAATATAATCTAATTGATATAATGATACAATCACTTCTTATATAATATTCATGGAGTAAATAGTTATGTGCCAAACAGTTCTGATACCGATGGGAAGCACAGCTGTTCGGCATCTGATCTAAGACTTAACTGTCACATACAAACATAAATACGATGTCGAGCATAGAATGCAATAATTTTCAAATTGAAACAGTCGGATCGTAAAGTGACAAAATAACTTAATCAAACGTATTTCCAAATATAATTGGGGCAAAACGAGCGTTTGGAGTATTTAAGGCAATCACTAATTTTGCTGTAATTGGCCAAGACAGATTTGTTTAATAACAGTAATATGTATTATCTGATACAAATTAGTTCGGTTTATGTTTTAGGAGATTGGATAATTCTCCAAGTGCACTTGTATAATTTGATTCACGCCTGGCAATGTATTTATTGAAGCTGTCGAAATTTATGTGTCCTTGTTACTCGAAATAAACCTTCTCTATAATTACATTATTATACATAAATTCGCAAATAATTCTATTGATCGAGACTATTTATTTATATCATCTATTCTGAATTAATATCAGAAAGAAACTATTCCCTCAACTCATATCTATGCATTTATTTCAAGCCCCCACAGGAACTATGTTGTTTCTTCTTTGCTCAGCTGCGGGCTATGATGACCGAGTACTGTCAAAACGGATCAAAATAATGTACCTAAGTACTAAACCATTCTTTAGAATCGTCATTTCACCACCAAACCCTATACTGTGAACACTCGTTAGAATCGTCATTTCTCCACCAAACCCTATACTGTGACCACTCTTTAGAATCGTCTCTTTGAGACGATTCTAAAGAGTGGTCACAGTATAAGGTTTGGTGGAGAAATAAAGGAGCTATTGTTGAAAATGTTTAAATTTGCGCATCTTATCTGGACCTGCTTTAATACATGTACATGTATATCAATGGGAATTTAAGAAAATTAGAATGTTAATCAATCTGGTAGTACTTGAATTCAGAGGGAAAATAGAATAATAGGAAAAGAGTGACATTAATTTTACACTAGAAAAAAACACGCAAAGGTGTAATTACAGATTGTAAAAATTGATCTTAACATCATTTCAACTGATTTGTTTTGTACTATCTCCAAGATGAAAAAGTCAATATTCGTTTCTGTGTACACAATCATGCTCGGATATGACAAGTTGATTGTCAGAAATGATAAAGACAGACTTAGGGAGTGTCCTCATTTGCCAAGAAATAATTGAAACTCTTTGCGTTCATTTTATCTTTTACCTTGATTAGGCTGAGATGTTCACAATGACATAAAATGTTAACAGGACCTTCAAGCAAGACTATATGAATTATATAAATGAAAGTGTGTGCTAACTAACCCTTTCAAATGAATAATTCAAACAGGTCAATGTTATCGTGTATATCCAGGTATTTGTTTAACCCTTTTCCTCATATTGACGACTTTTAACGAAGTTACTTTGTGAAACCATTGTGATAAATAGAGCATTTGCTCTAATATAGGAGCAAATGCTCTATTTATCACAATGGTTTCAAACTTCAAAATTCTAAAATTATCGCTTTCTCCAGTTAATGCTCCTTTTCGGTAGATGTTTTCAAAGAGGTTGTATCTAAAAATAGCCTATGAGGTATTTGTTTAAAGAAAAATGTAACATGAGAAACAATGCAGACTCTGATGAGTGGGCTCCTCTAGGAGCCCTCACCTCTGGGTCTAGACTGTTTGCAAATGATATTATTGACTCATTTCCAACATCTGAAAGGGTTAACGTGTAGTCATCTAATCTATCTTATCTGTACTACAAAAGGATGGATAGACTGTAAGAGGAGTATTTACTGTAAACTATTTTAAAGAATCACTCATTCGAGGCGATTCTTAAACGATTACCCTCATATTAACACTTTTTTTACGCCCTTGTAAACAGAGTGAACCGTCTGATCAGGATATGTTGTGTTTGTTAATGGAATATTATATAGAGCTCTAATTCTAAAGTTTCTGAAAAGGACAAATACAGTAAAACCTCTCTTATAACGGCCACTAAATTACATCAAGTATTGTGTGTTAAAGGCATGTGGCTGCTTAAAGCAAAGTGAAAGTAAAACAGAACGCTCCTATAGGAGCGTTCTGTTTTACTTTCACCTTGCTTAAAGCAGCCACCTGCCCTAAATACCAACTATTCAATACAATTCAGTGGCCGTTATAGAGAGGTATTACTGTATTCCTTTATTCATTGGCTATCATAAAACAAATTAAGTTAACGACTATTCATGAAGTCGTTAATTATTGTATAAATATTCTT
This sequence comes from Azorinus chamasolen, assembly GCA_963576725.1. Classification (NCBI taxonomy): domain Eukaryota; kingdom Metazoa; phylum Mollusca; class Bivalvia; order Cardiida; family Solecurtidae; genus Azorinus; species Azorinus chamasolen. The sequence continues at coordinate 50,488,922 of OY755246.1, read as the reverse complement.
GATGGAAATGATTAACAACTTCTTCCATACAAACGCCTTTCTACTCCTTTGCAAACAGAGCAGACCAAGATCAGACGGCTCCCAGAGGAGCCGTTTGATCAGGGTCAACTCTGTTTGTTTATGGGATTATATAAATCTAGTTCTTCACTCCCTGTCACAGTCAAAAGTTTCTTTGTTGATAATGCTTTAAATTAGTTCGGCTCATTAATATTTATTATGTCATTAATTTCTTACATGAATATTCATTGAGTAAAGGGTTAAGAGAACCAGCAAGATAATGCTTGTCTGAGTAATAAGACATTTAGATGGACCAGTGTGGCATTTTATCTATAGATCTCTTACATCATCAGGTACTAGTACTAATGCGCTGATATCATTGATGTTTAGAGAGTCCGATAATCTCAATGAAAACCCATGGCAGCGTGTATTGGTCTTGTGGTGACCGGTGTGCGCAGAACTGAAAGGAATTCATAGTAGTCACGCACAGCAAATTGCCTTTGAGCTGAGCTCGACAGCAGTTGCGTTATAGTGTCACAATTAACAATTAATGCTGCAAAAGAATATGATTTTTTCTCTCTTTTTTATGAAAAAAATATTAACAATTTGATTGGCACCTGAGGAAGTTACAGCAAAACCTCTATAAAGTGACCACTCAAATGATGTCTTATTTTAGGTTTTTTGAGTGATGGCGGATTAACCCTTTCCCTCATACTAACGACTTTTGACGACTCTGTAAAAGTCACTTTTGTGAAACCATTGTGATAAATAGAGCATTTGCTCCTATAGGAGCGAATGCTCTTTTTGTCACAATGGTTTAAAACTACAAAATTCTAAAATTCTACTTTGCTCTAATTAATGCTCCTTTTCGGTATATTAAAAGAGGTTGTATCTAAAAATAGCCTATGAGGTAATGGGTTAATACCATCAGCATCTGCTTCAGATGCAGCATCAGCAGCCGTACTGTCGAACTCACACCCTCATTTATTCTGTGGAAAATAAATTTGTTAATCCATTTATTATCACGATTCCATAAATAAGATATGTCAACAGACCAGGTCCAGATCAGAAGGCTCCTTCTGAGGGTCGCTGAATGAGTCATCTGATCAGTGTCTGCATTCTTTTTGCTTTGTCAATTACCACCAAGGTTTTAATCAGCATACTATACACATTAATCTTTCCCTCCATAAATATGCTTTCTACGCTTTTGCAAGCAGGGTAGACCTATATCAGACAGCTCCTATAGGAGCCGTCAGATCAGGATCAGCTCTGTTTGCTTATGCTATAATATAAACATGATTCTACAGTTTCTGGCATGGCCAAAATTCCGTGTGTCCATGTGCTATTACACCACTTAATCTAATTAGTATTAATGACGTCAATATTTCTTATATGATTATTCATGGATAAAGGGTCCCAAAACGTTTACCCTTAATAATAGAGACTTACGGGCGGGAACGAGTATCAAACACATAACTTAATATTGACTTTATGTAGGACCCCTCTAATGTGATCACTTGTTGAACAATCATGGCGGTCTTTACTAGCAGGTCGCCGCTTAACTCCTATAGGAGCTATCTGCATAACTTTCATAGTGCATTAAGCTATCACCCGTCTGTAAGACCCAGTATTACACATCTTTTTGGTGGTCGCATTAATGGGTAATGGGATTTACTGTATTTCTTAAGTTACAGCTATTATCAATGTACTGATTTAGTTTATGCGTACATAAAAACGAGACTCTTTAATCCTCATTTATACAAAATGTATCAACAAGTTATCACCGAATGAAATTATTATAATACAAAAAGATGCAGACCCTGGTCAAAGGGGTCCCTCAGCATAGCCATTTGATCTGGATCTACACTGTTAAGTCAGTATCCATGCTTATAAAACGTTTTAGTTGAGTCTGAGTACGTTCTCAAGTTTTTGATTGGTCAGATTTGAGCCAAAGATTTGAGCCTTTGGCTCAAATCTGACCAATCAAAAGCTTGAGAACTCAAATCTGACCAATCAAAAGCTTGAGAACAAACTCAGACTCAACAAATAAGCTTTATAAGCAGGGACCCAGGTCTTACTCGCTTCCCGAACTATAACAGTTAAGGAATGTAAAAGCTAGTGTCTCTATACATGTATGTTGCCCTAAACCCATCGTGTTACTGTTTATATGCCAACACATGTCTTACAATTGTCGACACCTTCTATAAGTTCTACAGAGCAATGCATAGAGTACTTTCTATTTGTATGTTCTTCAACTGGGACCCATTTTACGAATGACCACACATCCAGTTGAGATCGTCGCACGAAGTGAACCTTAAGTCGCATACTAGAACGTGTGATAGCTTTGGTGAAAGTAAATGTCCAGATGAGATGCGTAAATTAAATTCCAAGCATAATTTCAAGAATAATGTCTTTATTTCTCCACCAAACCTTGTGCTGTGACGACCCTTAAGAATCGTCTCAAAGAGTCTCTAACGAGTGGTCACAACATAGGGTTTTGTGGCGAAAAGACGATTTTAGTATTTAAGTACGCACCTCTATCCTCTGGAAATAATTTCAAGAATGAATTCTGTATTTCTCCAACAAACCCTATGCTGTGAATCGCCTTGAAGGGACGATTCTAAAGAGTGGTAACAACATAGGATTGTGTGGCGAAATGAGTACGCACCTTTATCCTCTGGTGAATATATTCTGAAAATGGGTGATCCTTCGAAAGCAAAAGTAGAAATGCAATAAGAGAAAATTACAGACTCGTTTTTATTGAGTCTGTTCATGAGTAGTAATTAAAAGTGCAACACTACTATATTGAATTAGGATTTACGATGAGTCTGGTCGTACGATCTGTCGTAAAACGGGATCCTTTGCCTATCATTCCTGGAACACACAAGGACCATAACCATTACATGAACAAGAGTTCTAAACAAATGATCGCATATCCTTGTACAGTATAAAACGGATCTTGACTCATGTGAATGTCTCATACACCGATATCATTTTGTATACTAAACCGCATATTTAGGAATATTTGTAGAAATACTCTGGCTACAGAGAAAATATGTATTTTCAAAAGCACTATTATTCAAAATCACTATTATCCATGAGAAATAACAAAACAAACTTCATTTCCATATTCGTTATGTGGTTATTTGAAGCTTTTCCCTTGTTTAAATCATACAGCTCTTCTTTAACCGATGCAATGTGTAACCTTTGTTTACCAAACAACATATGAATAGACAGTAACTAGCAACCGTAAATTTGACATCACGCGCTACTGAATGCATGTGCATGAAAGATCTGGACTATCTATTGCACTTTGCATATCACTGAGTATTCTATACACGTGAAACCACCATTCTTGTCATTAAGTCAATATTCCGATATTCGAAATACAATCATTTTATAGATGATGGAATGTTTATATTTGTCATAGACACAGTCCCAGTGCAACACTTGAGCTACGTCTCCAACACATATCTACCATGTACAGTAAAACCCCGCTAATGCGACCACCTAAAAGAGGTATAATTATGGGTGCAAGATGCAGGTGGTAGCTTAATGCAGGACAAAAGTAATGCAGAAAGCTCCTAGAGGAGCTTTCTGCATTACTTTTGTCCTGCATTAAGCAACCACCTGCTTATAAAGACACCAATGTTTATTCATTATGTGGTCGCATTAGCGGGGTTCTACTGTACCTTCATTGTAATCTGAGCTTCATGAACATTTGTTGGATAACCATCGTCAATTACAGTTATGATTATATTGTAAGGGAGACAATCTACGGACTAACCGGGTGACATCTAGTGACTCAGTCACGTGTCAAAATTTGATCTTGTCACCGACTGACATGCTAATGTCACTTAGTTGTGTGTCAACATCGGAAATAACATGTCTAGATATACAATGATGTCTTGCAGGATGTTTAAAATGCATAATGTATAATATATGTTTTCTACTTTTTTTCCACTACAATGTCAATAGATGCATTTCCACGTGTTTATAGTTAAAGCGTGTGATGGTAGTAACATGTACAACAACATAATACGAAGCCACTCAAAGGCATTAGTTCGTTAGTTTGGTGTTTTTTTTGTCTGGGAGATACTTCCGTGTTACTAAAGCAACATGCGTCTGTAATGAAACACGTGTCAAGGCTATCAATAAACTCCTTTCATCGTAATCTCTTAATTTTCCGATCTCCAAGGATACAAAAACCATACTCTTAAAACAAAACTTTAAAATTTCAAACATCACCAGCATAAAGAGCGAAAAAATAGGAATTTTCTTTGAAATAATCATTTAACGATCACTCTGAAGGGCGAAACTATGAAACTCATAGCAAAAATCATATCTTTGATCGTCTGAAACTTCGAACATGACGCATTTCACATTACGCAATACGGGTTTATAACAAAGGCAAAACTTGTTAACTCATTCTCTCCTGGACTATTTTTTGACCCAACCTCTTTGAATGTATCTACCAAAAAGGAGCACTAACTAGAGGAAAGGAACAATTTAGAATTTTGTAGTTTCAAACCATTGTGATAAATAGAGCATTTGCTCCTATAGGAGCAAATGCTCTATTTATCACAATGATTTCATAAAGTGACTTTTATAGATGCGAAAAAAGCGTCACTAGGGAATAATGTGTTAATACATGTAGTATCCACTACTTAATTATAACAGAACAGAACAAACAATCATTACTATTCCGGTTTTGACTGTTAGATTCGACAATAAACCATTCTGCTTTGTTACAAACTGGACCATGTTTGGTCTGTGTAATTAATGTTTATATTGTGTCATCGGGGTATTGTAACAGACGGATAATGATAAGGAATCACGCACCGAAAAATGGGGAATCCCTTTTATACAAAGTAGTGGAGCAACGACGAACCTGAAAACATCTCAATGACCTTATCAGTTCAATGATTAATATGTATAAATAGTAAAATATAAATATTAATAGTAAATAAAAGAAGTTATAAAACAATTCCATGCGTATCGCATTTATGCTTATTGTCTGTAAAAGGGGACAGGAAAATAGTGGAAACTCAGATGAGAGGGACCCTGAAAGTCTCTTTCATCTGATTTTACACTATTTCCTGTGCTGTTTGCTTCAAACATTGTTTTCCTGAGCTCATATCGGCAACAGTATCGGCAACAGTATCGTTGCAGAACACTCCTTAAAATGAAAATTGTTTCACTTTTAATACATATGGGCTAGTTCACTATGACATACCAGTTAAAATGGATAAATCATTAGGTGATGTAATGCAAGGTCACAACGTTGCACAATGAGCACAAGATGTGGTAAATTATCTGTTTAAAGGCATATACTTAATCGTGCATTGCTTTTTACTGTAAGATAATGGTACATACAGAAATCAGAGACAGACACATCCAACATTGTGTCAATGATAAGTTCACCCTTAACCTGATATAGACGCTCTTCCATCTCGTTAGCAAACAGAGTATACTCAGACCAGACGGTTACTTTAGGAGCTGTGTACGAAATAAATTTCAGTTTTGTATTCACCAAGTTATGGTGACTTCTTTTTTTGCACACTAGTTACTGTAAAATCAATGCTTTAATTTTTTCAACTCGGGGCATGCATGTACTGCCATTTACAAACAGTGTGGAGCCAGATCAGGGTGCTCTTCTAGGAGCCCTCTGATCAGGGTCTGCACTGATTGTCATTCAAAAAATCATCTAGACAGTTTAAGCCTTTCATACTGAGCGAACTCTATAGTTAGATACTAATGGGCTATTCCATTCTGGTACCAGTAATTCAGGCCTTAACGTGTTAACCCTTCACTGCGAAATTCAAAATTGGAGATTGGAACTAATTTTACATTTAACAGTACACAAATATAAAGAACGGATACAAGCTAATATATTTAATGCTTTGGAAACCTCTGAAAATGGGCTTCAATGTCAATAGGAGGCGTCTGGCCATGGACTGCACTATTTGCAGCAGTGGCGCTTTTAGGCAACTTTGGCAGTGAAAGAGTTAATATGTATTGATTTACCCTGAATGTTGAATGAAGCGCATCCCTGTTGCCAAAAATGGCAAGGAAACAAATAAGCAGAATTGTTTTGCGCTTGATTCATCTAACTAGCAGGAGTTGAAAAGAGCAAAGCATGCGACTTGTTGAATGGCGACAGAAGTATTTCACATGCATTGCATCTTTATTGTACTGAAGTACGCTATAGATCTGATATGGCTTTTCGAAATTAAAGTGAAAACGAGATACGGGATCATCACGTGGTGTAATTCCTTGACTGCTATTGTCTCTAATATACAAGGTGTGACATTAAAAATATTTTGACAAACTAGGGTTATGACGCCAATACAATATATAGGGCAATATAATAGTGTTCCATCCCTTTCCTGTTTCCTCTGGCTGTCTCATAACCCAATATCATACGCTCCTATCCTTCCTAAATTAGTTCTTCCGCCGTATTCAATTTAGGCATTATTCCATTGCACATACAATAAAATATGTCTACAACGACTGTTAAAATTGTGTCTGTTTTTTGTTTTTTTGTTTTTTATTTAACCTATTTATGTTCATGCCCCCGCCTTTAGGCGACGGGGACATTAAGTTTTAGCCTTGTCCATACGTCTGTGTGTACGTACGTCCGACCGTCCTGTAAAATTTACGCCAGCGATTTCTTGGCTTGTGTATGCTTGAAGGATATGATATTTGGTCTGAAGCATAATCATGGTGAGTTGTACCGTGTCTCCCCTTTTCATGTCAGAGGCGTAGAAAGGCGTAAAGGAGTAAATGATTAACTATTTCTCTGACATTGACAATTCTGTCTGGATCTAACAACAGCATGTGTTCCGAGACACTCAGTAACTCCGCTAACCACTAGAATCCAAACTGTTTGACACGCTGAATAATAATAATATTAATATAGTTTACCTTAAGTAGACAAAGTTTATTAGGCGGCGAAAGGCTTAAATACAAAAAGGGGGCACATATTTTCGCCTATTAGGCCTAAAGCTAAGCGTTTTACCTAATTCCATTATCGAACTTCAAGATGAAAATATAGAATATTACTTAGACCTGCTAAAATATCAGCGTATGAATTCATAACTCATTGCAACAGTAATTGTCGTCTGCAATTATATGGTCGTCTACTACAAATCTCAGCGATACATTTTCTTCCCTTTCCTTACAAACTACAACCAGAATGTCAGTCAGTTGGGATCCCGTTGAGTCAATCTTCTTGCATATATTATCCCTTCGCTTGCTGAATTTTAAAATACATTTCTCCTTCTTTACCCATGCCCTGTTGTATAATTACATATATCTTCACTGTGTACAAGTATTTCGCTGTGCAATCACTGCTGTGGAGAGCACTGGTTGCACAATCAACTTGTAAATAGTGCAGACCCTGATGAGACAGCTCCTGCAGGAGCTGTCTCATCAGGGTCTTCACTATTTACAGGTAGGTATATTGACGTGAATAGCAAGCTAAGGGTTATCACAAAATTCCTCGCTAACGCGCAAAGCGTTGACACTGTTTTTTTTCTGTGCTTCACAAGATTTCAGTAAGACGCGAATGGCATTAACTCTTTCGCCGCCCTAGGCGAATCCATGACAACCGTTGCAAATGGTTTCGATCCAGAGGAGACGAGGTGTAATTTGGCCTCTCATCAGGATCCAAACTGTTTGACACTGATTATAGTTTTGTAAATAAATTTATTAAAACGTAACTTTGGAAACGACAATCTTAGCAGGAGAAATTCATTCGGTATCGAAAGGGTTAGACAGTCGAAAATGTCATGATTGTTCAACGTGATTAGTTACATGTAGTACTGGGAGTGAAAGCTTCATTCCATTTACACTACTAACCATGATTCAAATAAGCTTCCGTCGGTATTAACCCTTTCTATGTTGAATTAGCAGGACTTAGATGGCATTTGCAAACCTTGTAGGGTTTACTCACCTGCAATTCGATGAAGCTTTAGTCAAGCCGCGCTTAACAGGATAAAGTTTAAAGTCATTGCTATAAGTTGCCTTTGCTTAACCCTTTCACCGCCAATGTCGCAAAAATGCACCACGACAAATAGTGCAGTCCAAGATCAGACACCGCCTCTTCAAGGCGGCGTCTGCTCAGGGACTTCACTTTTTGTCTCAAACTCTATTTCCATATATGTGCTTTATTATCCCCCACCGCATAGCGGAGGGGGGTTATAGGAATGGCCTTCGTCTGTCCGTCTGTCCGTCTGTCCGTCCGTCCGTCTGTCCGTCCGTCTGTCCGTCTGTCCGTCTGTCCGTAACAATTTCGTGTCCGCTCCATATCTCCTATACCCCTTGTGGCAGTCATGTCGACTCAAGGTCAAGGTCATATTTGAAGATCAAGTGTTCTTACCTTCAATTTCCATTATAGTTTCGTTATCTCCTATACCCTTTGAAGGATTTTCAAGAAACTTGCCTCAAATGTTAACCAAGTTGAGACGATGTGCAGAACATATTTGGCAGATATGTTGGCTCAAGGTCAAGGTCACATTTGAAGGTCAAGGGTTTTAACCTTCAATTTCCATTGCATTTTTGTGTCCGCTCCATATCTTCTAAACCCTTTGAAGGATTTTCATAAAACTTGAGTCAAATGTTAACCAAATTAAGACGATGTGCAGAACACATGTGGCAGTCATGTCGGCTCAAGTTCAAGGTCACATTTGAAGGTCAAGTGTTTAAACCTTCAGTTGCCATTACAGTTTCGTGTCCGCTCCATATCTTCTAAACCCTTTGAAGGATTTTCATAAAACTTGTATGAAATATTAAATGAATTGAGACGATGTGCAGAACCCATGCGGCAGTCATGTTGGTTCAAGGTCAAGGCCACGTTTGGAGGTCAAGTGTTCTAACCTTTAATTTCCGTTACATTTTTGTGTCCGCTCCATATCTTCTAAAGCCTTTGAAGGAATTTCATAAATGTTTAGTTAAATGTTAGCTAAATTGAGACGATGTGCAGAACACATGTGCCAGTCATGTCGGCTCAAGGTCAAGGTCACATTTGAAGATCAAGTGTTCTTACCTTCAGTTTCCATTATAGTTTCGTTATCTCCTATACCCCTTGAAGGATTTTCAAGAAACTTGCCTCAAATGTTAACCACGTTGAGACAATGTGCAGAACATAATTATGTGGCAGTCATGTCGGCTCAAGGTCAAGGTCACATTTGAAGGCCAAGTGATTTAATCTTCAATTTCCATTACATTTCGTGTCCGCTCCATATCTTCTAAACCATTTGAAGGATTTTCATAAAACTTGAGTCAAATATTAACCGAATTGAGATGATGTGCGGAACACATGTGGCAGTCATGTCGGCTCAAGGTCAAGGTCACATTTGAAATTCGTGTTCTTACCTTCAGTTTCCATTATATTTGTTTCCGCGTCCTATTTTCTTAACAACTGGAAGGTTGAATGTCAACCACGTTAAAACCCAGGTCAATGTCTTAATTTAGGTGGCGGCGGTGGGGGATATAGCTGTCCTTTGGACTGCCTTGTTCCTTTGAAATTTGCATTTATTTACCTCATTTCCTTATTTTACCATATGATTGAACAAAAGTAGATTGCAGACGACAGTTAGAAAGTTGGCACCGAAAGGGTTACATGTAACCCCTTCCCTCTTAGACAGCTTTTGATATCATCGCAAACAGAGTAGCCTAGACTCGGATGAGACAGCTCCTGCAGCTCCTTTTGGAATTATCTAAGTCTGATCATACAGCTTTTGTCTCAGCCAAAGTTTCGTTTGAAAGACTTACATTACAGTAAAACCTCTCTTAACCGGAATTCTAGTAGAGACGAATTTAGATATTTTAGGCAGGTGACTGCTTAATGCAGGGTGAAAGTCATGCAGAAAGCTCCTCTATGAGCTTTCTGCATGACTTCCACCCTGTATTAAGCTGTCACCTGTCTCCAAGACGGATATTTATACTAAATTCAATGTCCGATTAAGAGAGGTTTTACATTATAAAGAATATTCATGAAGTGACGAATTCGCTTATACGTGTTCACTGGGGAATGGGTAAAAGCACAATTACCAAACCTCCAGCGAAATCAGCTAAGCAACACACGCCGTGCGTTCAGTAAGGAAATCGTATGCCATATAACGGAGAAGACCTAAAACTCTTTAATGCCGTCCTCTGAAACCCACATATGGAGGGAGGAGACTGTATGCTTGTATTTTGTCATTTCTCCCGTACCCCAAATGCTCGTATCCACAATTGCTTTGGCCTCTGCAGGCTATCGAGTACATGTTATCTGTGTGATTTTTGTTTTCTTACCGATGTACGTAAACAGTTATATCTTAGGAATACTTTAGTATTTATTTCCATCTTTTTATTATGTCGGTGTAGACATTATGACTTAACTTTTATGACTTCACTTGTTTTACAGTTTCAGAGTTTTACGGTTTATTTAAACGTTATTTTGCCTTGACATCGTTAATCATGTTGTGGAGTTGTCTGGAGGGGGGATTTTGCTTTACATTTTGACTTGGGCAAAGGTGTGAAAGTTTGAGGCTAGGTACCCTGGTTTAAGTCCCCAGTGACCTGTTTTGGCTACTAGCCGTTCCAGGGCGGTACTCCTGCTTTCATCCCATGGTCTACTTTGTTTTTATATGGTAAATGTTTTATGTTTTTGTGCATTTCGTCACGTTTTGTTTTGTAATTGTGCTGTCTCTTGTTTGATGACGTATGGATGTCGTGTCCTTTTGTGTCTGGTGGTGACTGATTTTCCCACTTTTGTAGGTTAGCTACGAGGCTTATAATTAAAAAACATATAAAGTTACATTGCGTTTTACACACTTGGTATGAATATAGCATACATACCAGTGACGAATGTTTGATTCCAATCAGTTGAATACTGAATAAACTAATAAACGCGCCGCTGTCTGAATCATATGTAGGTGTTCGCCTTTAGAAAACAATATCAATATGGCAACCAACTCCATAGTGGCCACGGTGCAGCCGCGCAGGTATTTGTTAACCCTTTACCCAACAGCCTGTTTCTAGTTTTGAAGACATATGACCACTTAAAGCAGGTTGAAAGTAAAGCAGAATGCGCCTTAAGGCGCATTCTGCTTTACTTTCAGCCTGCTTTAAGCTACCACCTACTAGGATATAGAAAATATTTATTATGCAATATGTTCATGACTGTATGAATTTGAAATATTTTCTTCAGCGGAGGAATAAATCAAACACCCTAAAAGCCGCTTCTATCAGGTAAAGGGTTAAATGATTAGTGTCTCTCCGTTGAGAGGTGTGTAAGCTATTTCCGTTGCAAATGTGGCACCACCTACAAACGCCGACACATTAATCTTATTTATATAAACCTTTATCTGATTAAGATTGATGTAAGAATAATGACATTATGAATATTAGTTAGCAAATATGTTTAACAGCATTATTCACAAAGGAATTATTAACCGTGACAGAAACTGACGAATCATATCGATATTATTTCATAAGCAAACAGATCAGATTGCTCCAACCGGAGCTGTCTGATCTCGGTATGTTCTGTTTAAAAATACATGTACTATAAAGGGCTACTCTGTTTGCCGAGGATTGGGATAGTGATCGTATGAGGAAAATGGTGAAATCATGACACTTCTATTACACCATTTCCTATTTGTTCTGCATAAAATTATAGTCATATTCTTATTAAATATATATTAAATATGTAAAGGTCCCCGCACATCCTTCCAGCAGTCGTCCAGTAGTAACACAACTTGTGCAACGTTTTGTAGGCTAGATATTAGAATTAGAAGAAATGACATAATCTAACATAGAGATGTACAGTAAAAACCCTCTAATGCGACCACTTAATGAACAAACATAACTGTCTTCATTAAGCAGGTGGTGGCTTAATGCGGGACGAAAGTTATGAAGAAAGCTCCTATTGGAGCTTTCTGCATAACTGTCGTCCTGCATTAAGGTATCACCTGTCTTTGCCACTGTGAGTTATGCCCATTTCGGTGGTCGCATTAGAGGGGTTTTATTGTACATTATTGATGTTTACTATAATCCTTTCATTGCCCACATTGCTTTCTGCTGGAAACAGTGTACCTCTGCTTCAAGTTTTAGAGTGGACGCTTATTCAATTTCTTTATAAAAAGACAAACCAAGTGTCAAACAATTTGGATCCTGGTGAGACGCCGAGTTGCTCGGTGTCTCATATGGATCCAGAATGTTGGCATATGATATCACAGACCCATCTTCATGGACACTGAATGGGTTAAACAGCATTCAGACTAGTGGCATTTCTTTAGTTGTGAAATATTTAATGAGCAACACGGCATAAACACATATGATCTAATCGGTTTGCCGGAATAAAGCTAGGATTTCCGGATAAGTGTACCCTTTACATTTGAATCCAGGTAAGACATAATGACATCATGAGCACGTGATGTTTTAGTCATGTAAGAAACACTAGAACCAGATTTGTACAATTCCATTAGCAAACTTAACGGAGCCAGATCAGACAGCTGCTCTGAGCCTACACTGTTTGCAAAGGTGTAAAAAAAGACACTCTCTGTTAAATGGATAACTTTAGTATCTCACAATTTGTATGCATTTAAATTGTATAAATATAATGAGGCTATTATATATTGTTCAGTAGAATCAGAACAATACTGCTTTCTATTGAAAGAGTACAACTCTAGTATATATTGTTCAGTACAATACTGTATTCTATTGTACGAGTACAACTCTATTGTATATTGTTCAGTACAACACTGCATTCTATTTCTATTGTAAGAGTACAACTCTATTATATATTGTTCAGTACAATACTGCATTCTACTGTACGAGTACAACTCTGTTATATATTGCTCGGTACAATACTGCATTCTATTGTACGAGTACAACTCTATTATATATTTTTAGTACAATACTGCATTCAATTGTACGAGTACACAGCTGTGTGCTGAACTTTTATTATAGCACCACGAACAAGAAGCTACCCTGATCTGTGTCTACTATGTTTGCAAAGACGCCAAAATACGTCTCTATCCGATGTCTGCATTGAAAGGGTTAACCTTTTACTCCATGAATATTCATGTAAGAAATAATGACGTCATGAATATTAATAAGATGATTTTTTTACAATAGTAATTTAATGAAGAAATGTGTTATCATGGCCGAAATTGTAGAATCCGACCATTTCATTTCAGACCTATGTGCTTTCATAAGCAAACAGAACAGACCCTGATCAGACGGCTCCTAAAGAAGCCGTCTGATCTGGGTCTTCTCTGTTTGCAAGGAAAAGAGTATTTATGAAGTAAAGGGTTAAACTAACCCCAGTTACTGCTATATTAGTTTCTTTACTTTCTAAAATGGCTACAATGTTCTACCTTCCATATTTCATTATGACTATTTTGGCCATGAATATTCAGTAGGTATTAAAATTTGAAATAAACATAGAACAGGGAAAGGGTTAGCCCTTTCCTCTGTATAAATGTATTTTCATAGGAGCGGTCTGATCAGGGTATGTTTTGTTTGCTAATGGAATTTGATAGTTCTGTTTCTCTACTTTCTAAAATGGCATCAATATTCCTCTTTCCACATTTCATTACACGTATGTGTCCATGAATATTTAGTATGTATTGAAATTGGGTATAAACAAAGAACAAGGAAAGGGTTAAACTAAAACCACAAAGGGCGAATTGTGATTACCTATGCAAAACTTTTGGATCTAGATGAGACGCCGAGTAACTCGGCGTCTCATCAAGATGCAAACTTATTTACTATGATTATGTTTTTTAAACCTATCAAAAACGAACTTAAACAATAAAGATTGAAGCAGACGATAACTTTTGCAGAGTTACTCGACTTCGAAAGAGAAAACCTTTAGTGTCCAGTGTTCCTTAAGAAATGCATATAAAAACAGTGTAGTCCCAGATCAGATGGCTTCTGAAGGAGTCCTCTGATCAGGGTATGCGCTTTTTGCTGAACCCATCAATTTCAATGTCTCATCCAGCAAATACTTTGTTTGGATTGCCCCTACCACATGAAAAATGGATGGGTTACAATATGGACCGAGTTTTCCTTTGGTAATATGGGAACAAATGGGTCAAACATTGACAAGATGGCGGTGTTTTAAGCGACCACTTAAAGAAATAGTTTACGACCTTTGTCTCGTTTTTGTGCCTTCATTTTACGCGACTCGTTGGATTAATACTGTGTTTAATTTTCACTTCCTTCACTTTTGCTGTTTCACTCAAATTAATTTTTTTTAGTGGGATTCAATCTCGAGATGCATCACCAGAATGTCTGTTAATCGACTGTTGATTATTAGCCAAAGGGGGATAACAGTATTCTTAACTTTTTACCTGTTCTGTGTTTATTCCAAATTTCAATACCTACTGAATATTCATGAACAAAATAGTCATAATGAAATATGGAAGTTGGAACAATGTATCCATTTTAGAAACTATAGAAACAGATCTATCAAATTCCATTTTCCTATAGGAGCCGTCTGATCTGGGTCTGCTCTGTTTGCAGATGCGTAAAAAGTCGTTCACATGAAGGAAATCGTTAAACAATATAACCTGCCAATAGCGACCACATAATGAACTTACAAGAGGTCTACAAGAGCAGTTCAGTGCAGGACAAAAGTTATGCAGAAAGCTCCAAGATGAGCTCCTAGAGGAGCTTTCTGCAGTACTCTTGTCCTGCATCTAGCTTCCATATGTCTTTAAAACCTAGGATTATTTATGGAGGTCGCTGTAGACAGATTTTACTGTAGTTTGAATGCTACTGGCGATTTTGTTTTATCGAGAGCTAGCAGTAGCATAGATCCAACTGTGAGGAGAAATGAGACCAGGAGCATTCACCGGACATAATCTATAATAGTTTTTGTCTTACTGTTTATTTTTCAAATTTGTTTACATCTTTATATTTTATCTGCATCGTGTCTGTATATAGCAAGATAGCACTGATGCATCGTTGCTTGGCGTGATCAAGGTTGATTTTAACACACTCCCTCATATTGGAGCATTTTGGCACCACTGTAAAAGCAACATTTCAAAACCATTGTGGTAATAGAGAATATGCTCCTTAGGAGCAAATGTTCTATTTATTACACCGGGTTTTAAACTACTCAATTCGAAACGTTTCCATTTCTCTAGTAAATGCTCCTTTTCGGTAGATTTATTCAAAGAGGTTGGGTCTAAATATAGTCTATGAGGGAATGAGTTAAAAGACGCGCAATACTGTATTGGCATGAAAGGGTATAAACTGATCTCTAATCAATACATGATGGAATGCCAGAAGGAGAATGGTTTCAAATGGACTGTAAAATGTGTCGAAATTACGCTGTTGTCTTCACTTTCGTTTGATTAAAAAATGTGTTACACTACCCTTAAAACATTGCTAGTGCAGTGTGTGTGAGGGGGTTGAGAGAGGAAGCTACTACAAGTAGTCAAGACGAGTTTTAACCCATTACCTCATATACTATTTTTAGATATAGCCTCTTTGAATAAATCTACCGAAAAGGAGCATTAACTAGAGAAAAGGAAAATTTTAGAATTTTGTAGTTTGAAACCATTGTGATAAATAGAGCATTTGCTCCTATAGGAGCAAATGCTCTATTTATCACAATGGTTTCACAAAGTGACTTTTGACTAAGTCGTCAAAAGACGTCAATATGAGGGAAAGGGTTAAGGTAACCCGGGCCTTGGTATTTTACAATAACGCATTACCAATAGCGTACATGTTAACCCTTTCTCTGTCCTATGTTTATTCCTGATTCCAATATCTACTGAATATTCATGGACAAACTAGTTATAATGAAATATGGAATATGGAAAATTGCAGCCATTTCAGAAAGCAAAGAAACAGATCTATAATATTCCATTACCAAACAGAGCAGAACCTACAGGAGCCGCATGATCTGGGTCAACTCTGTTTGTAAATGCGTGAAAAGCGTTTATACGAGGGCAATGGAATAACAAGCATAATCTATCGCCAGCCTTGGCACCACTCGTCAGACGTTCCATAAATAACATGTCTTGTATCATTATTATATAGCCCATATTATCCTAGTTATTCGGATCGACAACTTTAGGTAAATAGTGCCGACCCAGATCAACGGCTCTCACAGGTGCCATTTGAGCAGATTCTTCATTATATGCAACTTTGTCTGTCAAGTTTAAATATATCAAATAGACGCCATGTACATCGAGACGTCCAGCTAATTACAGGTAGAGAAAGACCCCGCATGGATTTGCCTGTGTACGGAATAAAGTGCATTTCTTCGTACACAGAGGAAGACCCAGGTAGAACCTCCGACCTACCGCAGGCAAACTGGAAGGCTTCCTTACATGAAACTTCCCAACTATAAGGGATATAAGTGTTTTCAAATACACAAAGTTTTATTCCGTAATTGGACGTAATGGAATACCCATGTAAGAAATAATGACATCATGAATATTATTTAGATTAATTTTTATTATAAAGGCACATGAACACATGGATATTTGAAAGTGTAGTGGCAGATACTGTGTAATCATATCAAAATTGGTTCATACGCCTGAACACACGTTTATATGGAGGAAAGGTTTAATTTAAAAAATGTCATAATTTTTATAATGTTATTTACGATACGTAAATAATTATGACAATTAGTAGAGAGTAAGATCTAATGCACTTTATAAGTAAACAGATCAGACCCTGATCAGACGGCTTCTGTAGGACAACACGGCAATATGAGAGCCTCCGTCGCGATTCGAACTGATGACTCTCTCACCGTCTGATCTAGGTATACTCTGTTTGCAAATTTGTTAAAATTTGTATTTATGGAGTAAAGGGATAGTGCATCCCAACATTAGACAGCAACGCATTGTTAACGCATAACATGCTGGCATTTCTATTTCTCTAGTCATATTACAATAGCACTAATTGCACTGGAACTGTATGATGGAATTACCGATATTCAAGGCATAATGAATGCATGGTAATTTACCTTGTCCACACAGCGTGAAAGCTGTGAAACAAAATAACACTAATGATGAACGCAATGTCGAAGGTTTTTGATTTAACAGATATCATGTATCTGAAAGTCAACAAAGAGCCTACTGAGTCCGTGAAGCAAGCAGCGAGCAGCGAGCAGGTGAACGGGGAATAGTCAATAAACCCGCTACGATAAGCATCGCTAGGTTACATATCGTCGACATCTTGATGTACTAATGCACGTGCTTGACAAGCTGCATTGAATTCACTTCCAATGAGACGCAAAATCTCGTATTTCTCCAAGTATCAGCGGCATTCAGAATATGGCCTTTAAAACGTACAACAAGTGGCTAAATCCCCCAATGTATTAGATATGCACAGTGATATATGTACGTTCAAGTTTGATAAATTAACCTTTAAGAGCATTGCCATATTTCTATATTAGATTTCGCTCAAACCTATAACAATACTTTTCTAAATTTTCTAAACAATTTCAAAACATCATATACTTCAGTTGCAATGTACAGTAGAACCTGTCTAAAATTATCATTTATTTTAAAACAGGGTAGTCTTAACCCTTCGCTTGCTGAATTTTAAAATACAGTTCTCCTTCTTTACACATGCCCTGTTGTATAATTACATATATCTTCACTGTGTACAAGTATTTCGCTGTGCAATCACTGCTGTGGAGTGCACTGGTTGCACAATCAACTTGTAAATAGAGCAGACCCTGATGAGACAGCTCCTGCAGGAGCTGTCTCATCTGGGTCTTCACTATTTACAAGTAGGTATATTGACGTGATTAGCAAGCGAAGAGTTAAAAAGCAGGTGATGGCTTAATGCAGGGAAAGAGTAATGCAGACAGATCATGTAGGACTTTTGACCTTCATTAAGCTGCCACCTGCCTTACAGATCCATAATTAGACCTCTTTTTGACGGCCGCTTAAGACAAGTTCTACTGTAAAAATTTGCTATTTGAATAACACAAATTATGAAATACTTTGAATGCTTACGACAGGCAGAGTCCGATGCAGACAATTCACCCTTGTTTTGCTGGAAAGGCTGGTTAAATTGTGAACTGTTACATTTTTTTTTTATTTTACTTTCATCTGAAACGTTTAAAACTTTAAGAACCTATTGAAATTGTCAAACATTTTGGACCCTGATAATTCGACACTCAGTCGCATTCAAGCTATTCGCAAATTAAGCCAATCAAGTCGCATCTAGTATACAGTAAAACCCAGAGTTCCAGATAAGATTCGAACATTTTCAACAATAGCTTCTTTATTTCTCCACCAAACCCTATACCGTAACCAGTCTTTAGAAACGTGTCGAATTTAACCATTCACTCGCTGAATTTTAAAAAACATGTCTCCTTCTTTACCCATGCCCAGTTGTATAATTACATATATCTTCAGTGTGTACAAGTATTTCGCTGTGCAATCACTGCTGTGGAGTGCATTGGTTGCACAATCAACTAGTAAATAGTGCAGACCCTGATGAGACAGCTACTGCAGGAGCTGTCTCATCTGGGTCTTCACTATTTACAAGTACATGTAGGTACATTGACGCCAATAGCAAGCGAAGGGTTAAAGAGTGATCACAGTGCAGATTTGGTGGAGAAATAACGATTATTTGTATTTGGGTACGCGTCTTTATTTGTAGCTCCGGTAAAACCTCTATAAACCGGACGTAACATCTAGTATAAATATCGATCCTGGAAACAGGTGGCAGCTTAATGCAGGGTGAAAGTCATAGCTCCTCTATGAGCTTACTGTATGACTTTCACCCTGCATTAAGCAGCACCCCCTTAAGATATCTAAATTCTTTTCTACTAGAATTCCGGTTTAGAGGGGTTTTACTATATAGGGTTCAAGCGTTTTGTACCAAGAATTCGGGTTTCGTCGCACTTCCTTCGTTATTCAGTAGACCAAGCCTTAACATGAACTGAAATTCTGTGAATATAATCAGTTTCTCACTACAGTACTAAATAGTTAAAGTCCGTTTACCTCACAACAGAAGCCTAAGGCTTCATATAATGGATAACACTAAACTAAACTATCATTTCGGTGATTGTAACATACATGTACCAGTTAAACAACTGTTTCGGACTACTTTATGTGCATATTCCAATAGAAAGGTAATATAAATTCAGTGTATGGACATATCTTCAATTTGTCATAAACAAATAGAAACCTGAGGTTCTATCTGCCACATGAGAGTGGAATGAGATTAAGTAGATGAGTAAAACTTTATCCACATTACAAAGGTGTACAGTTGAACTTCGATATCTCGAAATACGATAAAACGAACTTTCGGATAATCGAAGTAAAAGTTCGGTCCTTCTAGAATTTATAATACAGATGTGTATACATGTAACTACGCGTGTGACAGCTTAATGCAGGTCGAATGTAATGCTGAAAGATCCTATGCAGGCTTTCAGCATTTACTTTCGACCTACATTAAGCTGTGAACTTGAGAAAGTGTCCAAATTAGAACTAGGATGACCCCAACGTCTGTGCTCTTGAAGTAATTTGTATGGTCCCTTGAGGTTCGAGATATTGAAATTTGACGTTATTTGCAGAATAAAATAAAATAAAATAAAATAGTTTTAGCTTTGCCATGTGTGCAGACGGACATGATACAGTAAAACAGCCAGTGGTTGCTTACCGCATGACGAAAGTAATGCAGAAAGCTCGTGCAAGAGCTTGCTGCATAACTTTCGTCCTGCATTGAGCTACCACTTTCCTCTAAGACAAAAGTTAGACCTCTCTTGGTGTGTTGTATTAAAGGGCGTGGGATACTGTAACCTCAATCCAAGGTGTGAATGACAACACTAATTAAAAGATATAGATAAGAAGAGAAAATAAGAATCCTAGATTGTATCCTTTTATATTTCTCCACTAAACACTCATGTTGATACTCGTTAGAACCGTATCTACGATGCCATTCTAATTAGTGCCATTAACCATTCTCTTGCTGAATTTTAAAATACATTTCTCCTTCTTTACCCATGCCCTGTTGTATAATAACATACATATTTACTGTGTACAAGTATTTCGCTGTGCAATCACTGCTGTGGAGTGCACTGGTTGCACAATCAACTTGTAAATAGTGCAGACCCTGATGAGACAGCTCCTGCAGGAGCTGTCTCATCAGGGTCTTCACTGTTTACAGGTAGGTATATTGACGTGAATAGCAAGCGAAGGGTTAAGATAGGGATATGGAAGTAAGAATTGTACACAGGTCAGTACTACTCTGATATACACCTCTGTGATATACGTGCTTTTTATATAGTGACTGCTAAAAACAAACATGATGTGTAACGTATGTATATTTAGTGTGTGCCCATTACTTCTTTATTTGCAAACAGAATAGACTTCGATTAAGACGGGTCCTGTAGGAGTGGTCTGATCAGGTCTACGCTGTTTGATAATGAAATAATATAGATATGATTTTACAGTTTCTGAAATGACCAACCATTCCCTGTCCATTGGTCAATTATAAAAAAATAAATTAACAATATTCATGATTGCATGTACAAATATCCATGAGGTAAATGCTTAACAAAGTCGACAATACAGTAAAACCCCTCTAATGCGACCAGCAAAAAGGGCATAATTCACAGTGGCAAAGGCAGGTGGTGGCTTAATGCAGGACGAAAGTTAAGCAGAAAGCTAGGAGCTTTCTGCATAACTTTCGTCCCGCATTCAGCAACCACCTGCTTATGAAGACAGTCATGTGTGTTCATTAAGTGGTCGCATTAGAGGGGTTTTACTGTACTTTAAATAGTGTTATTGGGTGTAAGGCATGATTTAAACCACCGTAAGCAGAGGTGTTATGTGAAAACAAATCAGCAACTCAAACTCGTCATTACATTCATATCAGATACGCAAACTATTTGAGTTTTATTGAATTCAGTGCCGAATTCTCGCCCCGAACGTGTTGTATCCTGAAATGCTCTGAAGATGGTTTGCGTGAGTGTTTTATTTATACTGCTTACTCAACAATAATGTACAGAAGAGACACATTGTTTAAAAAATATTTTCGAAAATGAAACGAGAAATTTGCTTTTTTGATCATTTATAATTTATATCTTATACATGAATGATATCATTTCAACGGTATAAACTGTACCATTCTGTCAAATTGCAGTTTAAAGCGGTATCAAATGACACAATTGTTGTACACATACACAGAGCTATAGAAAATGGACTGTGTTTAAATACTAAAATCGTCATTTCTTCTCCAAACCCTATGTTGCGATCATTCTTTAGAATCGTCTCAAAGAGACGATTCTAAAGAGTGATCACACTATGGGGTTTTGGTGGAGATATAAAGGAGAATTTTTTATATATGTTTTAACACTTTCCTCCATAAGTACGCTTTTCTACGCCTCTGTTAAAGTCACTTTCTGAAACTATTGTGATAAATAGAGCATATGCTCCTTGGGAGCAAATGCTCTATTTATCACAATGGTTTCCAAACTACAAATTTCTAAAATTTCCTTTTCTCTAGTTAATGCTACTTTTCGGTAGATTTATTCAAAGGGGTTGGATCTAAAATAGCACCTCATCTATTACTCTGCATGAAACGTACATACTTTAAAATGACTAGTCTGAATGTATCAGTTAATACTGTAACACATAACATTAATTCAGCAATTCATTATGTTCCAGTTTAGATGCCACTTGCAGAGTGTTTATCAATGACGCAAATAACACTGTGGCAGAATTTAATTTCCATGCACTTCCTCTTGACATGAAATTGGATTAATACGAAATAAAACGGATTTTCATTTCAGATTATTTAACACCAAAGTGTAAGAAATTAATGAAGACAATGGAATATGATTCACGCATTTTGAACGTTTTTTTCCTGCCTATTGGGGTAGGTTGAAAGGTTAATTAACCCTTTCACCGCCAAATCCGCAAACATGCACCACGACAAATAGTGCAGGTCCAGGTCAGACGCGGCCGTTTCAAGGTGGCGTCTGATCAGGGATTTCACTTTTTGTCTGAATCTCTATTTCTATATACATATGTGTGCTTTATTCCTTTGAATCCATTTATTTATTTCATTTCCTTATTATACCGAATGGTTTAACAAAAACTGGTTTGCAGACGACAATTGTAAATTTGGCGCCGGAAGGGTTAAACCTTAGCCTGGTATGCATGGTACTATCAACATTTACAAACACTTTTGATACATATAAAATTCATAGCAATTTGGCAGCTCAATATGATCAAGCTGTTTGACACTCATTCAACAAAGCTTAATAGTCGGACGTTATCAAAATTGTACCAGATTACAAATCTAAGCAGATACTATTGTGTTTTCTCAGCTTGGAAAGTGTTACTGTACGCGCGTGGAAAAATGTTTGGTCCGAGGGAATGAAAGTCATTTTGCCAAAGAAATCTCTTTGCAATAGAAAAGAAACACAAATCCTTTAAATAAGAAATAAACATGCATCTTTGCAACCAAAACATATATCTCTTTTTGCAATAGAAACAGATATATTTTGATAATTACAGTAACGTCTCTCTTATATCGATCACATAATGTATCAATATAGGAGTCTTTAAACGCACACCGTTGCTTAATGCGGGGTGAAAGTAATATTGGAAGCTCTTATAGGAGCTTTCTGCATAATTTTTATCCAGCAATAAGCTACCACCTGTTTTAAAAATCCAGAAATATACATTAGATAGATTTTACCGTAAATGGCATTGTACCTATCATTTTTAATTTTATACCATAGTTCATATACATAGATAAATATAACCACCTTTTTGTAATTCTCTACCAAACCTTATGTCGTGGCCAATCTTTAGAATCGTCTCTTCGAGACGATTCTATAGAGTGGTCACAACATCGGTTTGGTGAAGAAATGACGATTTAACCCTTTCGGCGCCAAATTTCTAATTGTCGTCTGCAAACCAAGTTTGTTAAATCATTCAGTAAAATAAGGAAATGAGATAAATAAATGCAAATTTCAAAGGAATAAAGCACAAATATAGAAATACAGATTGAGACAAATAGTGAAGTCCCTGATCAGACGCCGCCTTGAAAAGGCGGCGTCTGATCTGGGACTGCACTATTTATCGTGGTGTATTTATGCGACTGCGGCGGTGAAAGGGTTAAGTATTCGAGTACGCACTTTAATCTGTTGCTCTGTAACCTCTTTGGAAAAAAGACATATTGTATTAATAAGAATGTAGATGCACTTTCCACACAATTGATCTCAGCGAAATGAACACGTACATTGTACATTTATCAAAACTTCTTTCAATGGAAATACTTTGTTTTTAATGTGTTTTTTCAGCAATATAGTTTTTATCGTGAATATTAACTTTTACCAGTTGTCAAATCGACGTTAACCCTTTAATTGAAAGATGAGCATTTTAATGCCTTTGCAAGTAGAGTAGACCCAGATCAGATGGATCATGTAGGATCCGTTTGACCATGCTCTGTTCTGTTTGCTTATGGTAACATATACTGATCTTATTCTACAGTGTCTGCCATGGCCAAACATTTCTGAGTCCATATGCCGTTATTTTAAAAATAAAATAAAAACAGCTATATATTATTTTAGTTCTTACCTGACTTTTCACCAGGTTAAGAATCAAGATGATGAATTAATAAATTAATTTATAACATCAATTATATAATATACGTTATAGATACAACATGCATAGATACACTTACCGCTTTTCTTCAATAGTCTGTCCTGTACAGGTGGTCAGTAACATCGCCAGCACCGTGCCTATAATCAGAATCCAGACGCTCGTGTGTTTGGACATCATGGTTTGGTTGTTAATGCAGTTCATGGTCTCTTCACCAAATGGTGTCTAAATGGTATTGTTCGCCTGGTGTTCAGATTGGTACTGTGTTTGAAAAAATTCCAAGTTTGGTTTAGACTTTCAGCAATAACAGATTTCAAACACTGCCCTCTCTGTTATAAGATATACACGTCTGATTTTGAGAGCTACTTTCTAGTAAATGAAAAACGTCTGTGTAGGTTTTAATCTGTCTAAGTGAAGCAAATATAATTTTGTTTTTTACTATTTTCCGTTATATGTTATTTGTAGAAAGTATTTCCAAACTTCGATTAATTTTGCTAATTTTAGTAGAAAGAGCACAGAGAACGTTTACAATGCCAATACTGATGCCTTCAGAACTCTGTACGTTTTATTCTAGTGTCCGTAATTACCAATACAAAGTGTCATAATGTGCTGAGTGACGTCATCCAATTAAATCTAAGATACTGTCTTGCAATGCTTGTTGGTAATGTCCATCGCTTCATTCCATCTTTACGGAGCAATTGTCCCGTTTGCTTCCTTGAAGTAAATGAGAGATCAAGCCACAGATCCGCTAGATTTATCAATACTTGTACCAATGTAAAGCGCTGCGATACTATTGGTGACGAAACGCCTTCACAATATGTTCATGCCCACACTTTATGCCTAGACTGTCTACCCGAGCTTCTCACGATTTATTAATAATAGTCCAGCATTTGATTTAGGAACTGCATTTATGTATTGAAATGAACTATATTTATATATTGAATAATGACTTTTGCAATGGCTGTTCTTTATGGTCTGGCAATTGGGGAAATTCAGTCGCAATGACTTGACACGCTGACCATTTCAACTAGGTGTATAGGGAGTTTATTAGCGGGATCTACAAGTACAATTACTGGACTAATTGCGACGAATGCTCGATACACCCATCAACATCAGTAGACATATTGTATTTTGTTGTACATAACACTGTCAGTGCAATAACATTATTTCCTATAATTTCCCATAATATTTCTTTTCGGAAATTGAATCCGCGGGTTTCTCAGCGTATTATCTAATATTCAATTCTTATTAACTGTTAATAGGAAATGACCATTAACGGTTCCTACTGCTTGGTAAATTGACACTGCTAACCCTTTCCCTCACATGAACCCTTTTTTCACGGATTTGAAGCGCCGTCGAATCATTGTCTGCTCTGTTTGCTTATGGCATGATATAGATCTGATTCTACAGCTCGTGTCAAGGGGGAAATCCCTTAATGTTTACGTTATAAAAAATTATGATGGCATTATTTCTTACATGAATATTGAATAGGTACATGTTAAGTCAATATATCTCATCATTTTATAATTATTTACAAAGAGGCTGCAGCTGCTTGTACTGTTTTCAGTAAGCTGTATGTGGTCATATAGTTATTTGATACGTCTTAACCCCAATGTTGTAAAAAGACAAGTCTTCCCAAGTTTGAATCTATTCTGTTACGACTACAGTAAAACCTCTCTATAACGGCCACTAAATTATGTTAATTAGTTGGTATTTAGGGCAGGTGGCTGTATAAAGCATGGTGAAAGTAAAACAGAACGCTCCTATTGGAGCGTTCTGTTTTACTTTCACCTTGCTTTAAGCAGCCACCTGCATTTAACACCAAATACTTGATGTAATTTAGTGGCCGTTATGGAAAGGTTTTACTGTATATCCGATTTGATTGCGCTTTAGAAAATTTTGACCGAGAGCAAGCGGTTGAACCATAGTCGATCCTGATAAACCGCAAAGTTACTCGGCGTTCATCTGGATTCAAGCTATTTGGAAATAAAGAGTCATGTCACAGATATCGCGTATTGGTTAACCCTTACATCGCTGAAATTTCAAATGGACTAGTCCAAAATTCAACAGATCAATCCAATGGTGAATATTAAGGGTGTTTTCCAAAGAAACGTGTAACATGACAAACAGTGCAGACCCTGATGAGAGTGCTCCTCTATGAGCCCTCTCATCTGGGTCTACACTGTTTGTGAATGATATTTAGTGACTCGTGTCCCGCACAGTAAGGGTTAAACTCTTTTATTTCATACAAGCAAGCGATCAACTGATCAAATCAGAGTTAAACCCATTGCCTCATAGGCTATTTTTAGATACAACCTCTTTGAATTAATCTACCGAAAAGGAGCATTAATGAGAGAAAAGATTTTTTTTAGAATGTTGTAGTTTGAAACCATTGTGATAAATAGAGCATTTGCTCCTATAGGAGAAAATGCTCTATTTATCACAAAGGTTTCACAAAATGTCTTTTACAGAGTCGTCAAAAGTCGTCAATATCAGGGAAAGGGTTAACCGGTACATAAGTTTCTCTGCAATAGTTATGTTTTACAGTTTTACAGACATATTGGAAACGGATGAAATACGATATTCTATGGATTGGGCTCATGTAGTTATCTGAATCAAGATACGATTTATCCACCCATATACCACAACGTTTTTTGTTTTCTCATCAACTGTCAAATCGACATCTGAATGGTGTGGTGCCAACGTTTTAATATTAATAATAATATTCTATCAGCTGTTTTGGTTGATTTAAGTGAGGTATAATTATGTCTAATGTCTTCAAAATACTTCTTACCATGCATTCTGTCAGACCTACCTTTATTCCTTATATGTAGCATGATAATTAACCTGGGGTGTGTTTTATAATCGCAAATCTGAATCAAGATTACAGATCACGATTGTGATTCGGTTTTTTTTTTATCGAATCACGAACATGTTCTTTAATCAGGCTAATCAAGCTCTGACCTCTATTAAAATCTAATCATAATCAAATTGGCGGAACTCACACTAACACCAGAGGAGACACAATTTCAAACCATTCTAGAAATGGTTATGGAAGGTAACAGTTGAAGTAACAGTTAATTTCTATATGCTCTCGAAGTAAATATGTTCTCAACATATTTTTTATTTTATTTTATTATATATATTATTTTATTTATTTATTTATCTATTATTATTATATTTTTTTTATTTTCTATTTTTATATTTTATGTTTTTAGTTTTAGTTTTTGTTATTGTCGATGTCTAATTATCGACAAAAACATTAACTGGTCGACTCTGGTACTCGAAGAATTGCCGGGCACACCCAATTAGTATTTTCTTTTGTGAGATGAACGGCCATGTTTAGTACAACATGTCATATCAAATTGTTATAATACCATGGCAATCGTGATTAAGTTTGTGTGTATAATCAAAAGCATGATTTAGGAAATAAAACACACCCTGGTTCCTTTTTTGTCGCAACTCCTAATTTTCGACAGTTATAACTACATGTATTCGCGCAGTCAAAATTATCACACGTTCTAGAATGTGACAAGTTAGATTGACGTCGTTTGACATATATCACGATGTATAAACCTGTACCGGTTATTTGAGCTCTGTACCGGCTATTTTAGCACTGTACTGGTCGTTATTGAATATTGTCGTACGTTCTAACATACGACGAGCGCAACTGGAAGTTGCGATCGTCGTATTTTAGAACTTACGACAATTTCAGTCGTACGGCCTTTCATAAAGCCGGATCCTGAATAGCACTTGCAAAACGGTTTTGATTCAATTGATACGCTCAGTAATTCGGTGTCTCATCCTGGTCCAATGCAGTAGTTTCTCAAACGTTCTCGTATGAATCGGAAGTATACCATGTTACCAATCAGAATTGTAGCAAACAAGTATTAAATCCTTTCCTCCATAGGCTAATTTTAGACCCAACCTCTTTGAATGAATCTACCCAAAAGGAGCATTTACAAGAGAAAAGTAAAATCTTAGAATCTTTTTGTAGTTTGAAACCATTGTGATAAATAGAGCATTTGCTCCTATAGGAGCAAATGCTCTATTTATCACAATGGTTTCAGGAAGTGGTTATTACAGAGGCGTAGAAAGGCGTGTTTATGGAGGACAGGGGGCTTAGTTGTTAGGGCAGGTGAACGGTTAGAGTGAGCTTGAATCCTTTACACCATGAATATTCAAGTTAGAAATGATGACAGCATGAATATTAATTAGATTAATTTTTAAAATGATATATTAACACATGAAAGTTCTGACAAATGCAGAAACTGCAGAATTAGATATATGTTATTCTCTAAGCAAACAGAGCAGACTTTGATCAGACGGCTCGTATAGGAATAGAAGGGCGTATTTATAGAGTAAAGGGTTAACTTTAAGCACGTAATTTAGTGAAAGGATTTACAGCAAGCCTGTTCTCCGTTATGTAACAATTACCTGTGTTATCAATAGCGTTTTGTTTGTTTTATGTTAATGTCTGAATAATACCACTGATCACTTGTTGTTATGGAAACATTTCTGGTATTAAAGCATAATGGGGGCATCAATTTTCTGAGTGGTAATTATGTGTAGTTCTTTGAGAGACATTTGCCATTTTAATACATGCTTATGAAATGTTAATGTATACAATACCAGGACACTAATGAATCAAGCTTTTAGTTTGTTAACCCATTCCCTGCTCTATATTTATAACAAATTTCCATACCTATTGAATATTATATTCATGGTCGAAATAGTTATAATGAACCATGGAAGGTGGAACATTATAGCCATTTTAGAATGTAAAGAAACATATCTATTCACTTCCATTAGCAAACAGAGCAAGCCCTGATCTGACGACTCCTATAGGAGCCGTCTGATCTGGGTCTACTCAGTTTGCAAATTCTTGAAAACATGTTTATATGGTTAAATTCAGTTACAACTACAGTAAAACTTCTCTAATGCGACAAACAAAACATATCTAATACTTGGCCATAGAGACATGCGGTAGCTTAATGCAGGACGAAAATTATGCAGAAAGCTCCCGTAGGAACTTTCTGCATAAATAGTTTCCTGCATTAACCCTTTCATTCAAATAAACGCGTTTTCACGCATTTGCAAACAGAGTACACCCAGATCAGACGGCTCCTATATTTTGTTGGTGGAATTTGACAAATCTGTTTCTTTACTTTCTAAAATGGCTACAATGTTCAACCTTCCATATTTCATTATAACTATTTTTAACCTGCCTTTTAAGATGTCAATGCCTATTAATGGTCGCTTTAGAATTTGCTGTATTTTGATTAGTCTGTAGAATACGACAAGATTTATACACCAAGTATTACTTAAATGTAGGCACATAGCCTCGATTCGTGATAGAATAAACATTAGCTCCAGATTTGTGGATAAGATACGCAGTGACAGCATGTAGTGCCTAGCTGTGGCAATAACAACATATAAAACTCATAGATTCAGTTTTGGTTGGAATATATATCCAATTCAGAACCTGTATGAAATCAGTCTTGTGTAGTTGGCACATTCTTTGAATGAAAGTTTTCTGGCTAAAATTAACCATGTTAACTATCGTCCAGGGTTGGACAAGTTTCACCTAGGTTCTGTCTGTCCTAAGGACAAGTGGAATTATTTTTTACTTGTTCCGATTTTCTCGTGAATATTTACGATTCATATATCTACTAGTAGGCAAAGGTATTTTATTGGTATTTACCTTTATCAACGCTGCAGGAGAGTGATATCCAACCACAGCAAGCAAGACAATTCACATGTGGACTTTGCCAGCAAATTCATAATGTATAAATTGAATTTTCATTAAATAACTGTATTATTATTTATGTTACGAAACTGTTATAATCATCGAGCACGGGGACTAGCCTTGGAGGGTTTATCAAAATATACATCATGTAATATGGAAATACTTTTCACATTGAATGAAATTTTAATTCACTACCTGGAGACGCATCGCTTTCTTATTGCAATTTAGTGTACTTATAATATAGACCTAAAAAGCATGCTCGAATTCAATTTTTTTAGTCAACTCTTTTAACCCTTCGCTTGCTATTCACGTCAATATACCTACCTGTAAATAGTGAAGACCCAGATGAGACAGCTCCTGCAGGAGCTGTCTCATCAGGGTCTGCACTATTTACAAATTGATTGTGCAACCAGTGCACTCCACAGCAGCGATTGCACATCGAAATACTTGTACACAGTGAAGATATATGTAATTATACCACAGAGCATGGGTAAAGAAGGAGACATGTATTTTAAAATGCAGCAAGCGAAGGGTTAATTCTTCACCAGATCACATAGTGTGACAATTCTATAGAATGATCTCCTCGAGACGATTCTACAGGGTGGTCACAGCATAGGATTTGGTGGAGATACGACGTTTGTACTATTTGAATACGTACCTTATCTATAGTCGTTTAAAATGTCCTAAAATACATTTGTCCACAACAAGAGTATGTTTAATATCACAGCTGGGAACCAATAGTCAATATATAGCAGCAATCTGCTGTTAAACAGTTTAATTAAGTGGTATCAATTAGATGGCTGTATTGTCAGACCTTCTAAAATACCAAGGCAATAAATCAAGGCAGATAGTATGGCATGTCTCGCCCATCCTGTGGGCACATGGTTTGGATTTATTGTTAACTGCCATGTGTTAAAATCTACTCGTCCCGAGCAAGCGGACGGTTATTTTTTGCCGGGCGTTGTATCAGTGATCCTGTCTCAGAAACGACAAGTTTATAATTCCATTGAAGCATAGCATTACAGTAATGTATGATTTACTGTTTAACCCTTTCGGTGCCAGCATTATCGTCTGCTGAGCATAGTTTCGTTTATTTTTAGTGTAAGTGTGTGCACTTTTTTTCATTTTCTTTATTAAACAGTAAACAGGGTTTCAAACAGTTTGTCCTGATGAGACGCCGAGTTACTCGGCGTCTCATCTGGATCCAAACTGTTTGCATGTGATATCATAAACCTGTCATTGTGACACGGAAGGGGTTAATACTAACGAGAGCTGTGGATAAGACGCGTACATGTCTATCGAAATCTTTTAATTCTCAAATAACTATTATACTGTGAATCTCATCAGATTCGGCACTACGAGGCGATTCAAATGAGTACCAGCAAAATACGGTTCAGTAAAGAACTGTAAATTTTTACTCAATGAAATGCTGACACCTTTGACATTAGTTAGATGAAGTTTCATAACAGCATGCGATCGAGACATTTTGAGAGGACAGAAACTGTTGAATCAGGTCTATATTGTTCCTTAAATAAACATAGCAGAAGCTGACCTGGAAACTTCTGATCTTGGTTTATTCTGTTTGCAAAGGCATTAACCCTTTCCTCCATAGGCTATTTTAGACCCAACCTCTTTGGATGCATCTACCGAAAATGAGCATTAATTAGAGAAATGGATTTTATGCCCCCAAAGCTAGGCTTTGGCGGCATATAGTGATCGCACCGTGCGTGGGTGTGTGGGTGGGTGTGTGGGTGTGTGTACCTTTTGTCCGGAGTATATTTCCTTTGTCACATCAGCTACGGATACCAAATTCGGTATGTGAGTTCATCTTGGGATGGCGGAGTGTCGCGTACCATTTAAATGTCACTGTGACCTTGACCTTGACCGTTGACCTTGATTTTACAAAAATCTTGTCCGGAGCATATCTCCTATACCTTACCAGCTACGGATTCCAAATTTGGTGTTTGAGTTCATCTTGGGATGGCGGAGTGTCGCGCACCATTTCCAGGTCACTGTGACATTGACCTTGACCTTGACCGTTGACCTCGATTTTAAAAAAAAGCTTATACCTTACCAGCTACAAAAAGCTTGTCCGGAGTATATCTCCTATACCTTACCAGCTAAGGATTCCAAATGTGGTGTGTGAGTTCATCTTGGGATGGAGGAGTGTCGCGTACCATTTTCAATTCACTGTGACCTTGACCTTGACTATTGACCGATTTTACAAAAAGCTTGTCCAGTGCATATCTCCTATACCTTATCAGCAACGGATTCCAAATTTGGTATGTGAGTTCATCTTGGGATGGCGGAGTGTCGCATACCATTTTCAGGTCACTGTGACCTTGACCTTGACCTATGACCTCGATTTTAAAAAAAGTTTATACCTTACCAGCTGCAAAATGCTTGTCCGGAGTATATCTCCTATACCCTACCAGCTACGGATTCCAAATTTGGTGTGTGAGTTCATCTTGGGGTTACGGAGTGTTGCGTACCATTTTCAGTTTACTGTGACATTGCCCTTTGACCGAGTTTACAAAAAGCTTGTCTGGAGCATATCTCCTATACCTTACCAGCTACGGATTCCAAATTTTGGTGTGTGAGATCATCTTGAGATGGCGGAGTGTCGCGTACCTTTTTCAGGTCACTGTGACCTTGACCTTGACCTTTGACCTTGATTTTACAAAAAGCTTGTCCGGAGCATATCTCCTTACCAGCAATGGATTCCAAATTTGGTGTGTGAGTTCATCTTGGGATGGAGGAGTGTCGCGTACCATTTTCAAGTCACTGTGACCTTGACCTTGACCTTCGACCTCGATTTTACAAAAGGTTGTCTAGAGAATATCTCCTATACCTTACCAGCTACGGATTCCAAATTTGGTGTGTGAGTTTACCTTGGGATGGCGGAGTGTCGCGTACCATTTTCAAGTCACTGTGTCATCTTGACATTTGCCCTCGATTTTACACAAAGCTTGTCCGGAGCATTTCTCCTATACCTTACCAGCTACGGATTCCAAATTTGGTTTGTGAATTCATCTTGGGATGGCGGAGAGTTCAGATCACTGACCTTGACCTTGACCTTTGACCTCAATTTTACAGTCCGGAGCATATCTCCTATACCTTGCCAGATACAAAAAGCGTGTCCATAGCATATCTCCTATACTATGGAGCGGTATTTGGGTCAAAATTAAAACTAAGCGAATACTGTCATCTACGTACTATTTGTTAATTTAGATACTCATTTCGATGTTGTTAAATACAATTTATCTATTTAAACTTCTATTTTAATTGTCTTTTCCGTTTTTCAAAAATCTAATTTTTCATTCGCAATCTCAAAAGCTAGCCGCCTTATTCTACATGCCTCATTTTATATTCTTCATTCTATATTCTTCATTCTATATTCTTCCTTCTATATTCTTATCGCTAAACGGTAAATGTTTCAACTCAAATTATTACGAAACTAACTCACAAAATACTAGCTCTAGCTACACTACGCGATGACAACGTTAAACGGTATTAGTAAGATTGTAGAAAATCATTGTTAGTCATTGAAAATCATTGTTATGTACAGAATATAAAGCGTTTATTTTGTTAATAGGGTGCCATCCTCGATTCGACATGTCTAAATTTAGATTTATATATAAATAAAATTCCCCCAAATCAGACAATATACGTCCGTGGCCGAGTGGGTAAAGCTGCTGGCAGTTAACAGTTCTGGTATTGATGGTTGGTTGTTCAAATCACGGCAGCGACACATTTTTTTTCTTTTGGAATGTTAGTTGTTAACGCTTAATGCTTCATGACTATATTTCTAAAGTCTGAATTGCAAATCGGTAAACGGTAAATGCTTCAACTCAAATTATTAATATTGAAGTTTAATCCTTCCCTGTTGAATATTCATGTAAAAAATAATGCTATCGTGAATATGTATTAGCTGATTTTTAACAATGATATATGGACACATGGTTTTTTTTATGTCCCCCAACGGCGGGCATATAGTAATCGCATTGTCCGTCCTTCCGTCTGTCCTTCCATCGGCCTTTCTGTCTGTCCGTCCATCCGTTCGTCCCAAATTTCGCGTCCCTTCTGTAACTTTTTTCTGTGAATTGATTTCAAAATAACCTGGCACAAATGTTCACCACAAAAAAGACGATATGTCGCGTTCAACTCCCTGGTCCATGGGTAAAAGGTCAATGTCATCCTTCAGGGTCAAAGGTCGGGGGTATAAGTGTTTCACAAACACACTCTTGATTGGTAATGGATAGAAACTGCAGAATCAGCACTGTTATATTTCCATAAGCAAACAAATTGGACCCTGTTCAGACGGCTTCCTTAGGAGCCGTCTGATATGGGTCTACTATGTTTGCACAGGCCTAAAAGGCGGTTATTTGAGGGGAAGGGATAATACATACATCCACGCGAGCTTATTACAATGGACATATACACGCAGTGTCGACCCAGATCAGAGGACTCATAAAGGAGCTTTCTGATCAGGATATGCAGTCTGTCATTCAAAAAGTTCTAGCAGGTGTAAGCCTTTCACACTGCGTGGACTCTATAGTTAAAAACTGATGTTCCACTGTGAAAATTCAGACTTGATAGATGGAAGTTAACCCTTTACCTGATAGTCCAGTAAACCCTCTCATGCAGACAGTTTCTAGAGGAGCTTTCTGCATGAATTTCACCCTGCCTTAAACTGATACCTGTCTCCAAGACTGATATTTATACTGAATTTAACGTCCGGTTTAGACGGGTAGATCCTGATTAGAAGACTGCTGTTTATAACTTTCGTCCTGCATTAATTTTAAACTCAGAATTATAATTATTTGTAGAGATCTGCTACTGTGCACAAACTGTATTAACATGTATACAGGCAATCAAGCACCAGTGATAGCTCTCCGATTAACCCTGTACCTATTGAATATTCATATAGGAAATAATGACGTCATGAAAATCAATTAGAATAGTGTTTAAAATGGCTGATGTGAACACATGGACTTTTAGCCATGGCAGAAACTGTAGAATCAGATCTAACCATTTCATAAGCAAACAGAGCAGACCCCGATCAGACATTTTATATTCTTTCTTCACTATATGCACTCGGGAGTCAATCAGCTTGAATACTGATGCGGCAATGCCGCACTGAACCACCCGGTGTCTGATCTAAATCCAAACTGCATGCAAAATCAATCTTGGATTCACTCATAGTATGGTAAAGGTTGACACTTTCCCCCATCTATTCATGTAAAAATCATGAATGTTAGAATATGAATTAGATCTAGATCCTAGATGTATTTTATCATGGCATCACGAACAAGTGGTAGAAACATTAGAATCAGATCTACATTGTTTCATAATCAAACAGAGTAGACCCAGGTCAAACGGCTCCTATAGGAGCCGTCTGATATGGGTCTGCTCTGTTTGCAGTATCGAGTCAAAAGTCGGTCATATGAGGGAAAGAGTAAAAGGCCCTTATTCCGACACCTTAAGACACATATTCTTCGTAACGATAAGAGTTGTATTTCGACATGGCAACAAAGAAAGACGTACATTTACCATGGTTTTTGAATTACTATTGCTTATGAACGTGTATGAGTTTGCAGTGCAATACGTCACTAACTTGATCTGTTTTGGGTTTTTTATTTCGACAGGGGGACTTATATGACTTATGACGTAAAGATGACGCGCAGTAATGCCAACACAGTTTCTTTTAGTTTTATTGTCAGATATACAAAATGACGTCATACAACATAACCCTCGCCACTCGTGAAAATATACCGTCTGGTGTTCTCTCGATGAAATAAATTTCGATCTTCCACCGAAAATAACAAATATCCTCTATATATTCTTTACCTTACAATGACTTTCAATGATTAACAATGATTTTCTATAATTCCTAAATACCTTTTAACGTTGTCATCAAGTAGAGCTAGTATTTTGTGAGTAATTTTCGTAATAATTTGAGTTGAAACATTTAGCGATAAGAATTAAGAATTTAGAATTAGGCATGTAGAATAAGGCGGTTAGCTTCTGAGATCAAGTAGAGCTAGTATTTGGTGGGTTGAGATCAAGTAGAGCTAGTATTTGATGAGTTTGTTTCGTAATAATTTGAGTTGAAACATTTAGCGTTTAGCGATAAGAATTAAGAATATAGAATGAAGAATATAGAATGAGGCAGATCAAGTAGAGCTAGTATTTGGTGAGTTAGTTTCGTAATAATTTGAGTTGAAACATTTAGCGTTTAGCGATAAGAATTAAGAATATAGAATGAAGAATATAGAATGAGACATGTAGAATAAGGCGTGTAGCTTCTGAGGACTATAATTTTGACCCAAATACCGCTTCATATGTACCTACCTCGGGACATATACGACTATAACTGTATATAATAACTTGTAATGAACGTAATCAATCCATATAATTATGGGGGAAAGGGTTGTAATGGCAACAAACGAAAATATAAATGCTTGCTAATTCAAATAGATCGTGAATATAATTAATAAGCATATGAAACAAAAGAAAACAAAACATAAAAAACAACGATGAGACTCTCTCTGCGATTAGACTCTCTTTCTCTCCTCTCTCTCTCTCTCTCTCTCTCTCTCTCTCTCTCTGTTTGTTTGTGTTCGTCATTCTTCCGTATCATGGTTTTCTTCATACATCGTCTTTAACCTTTAGCTAACTGAACAAATTCTACTCTGGGAGAGAATATCCTCTTTAAAACATTGTTTTCCATTTCTTAAAACAACAACAACAAAACAACCAGTTTATTTACAGTTTGACAAGTGTATTAACCCTTAGCCTGCTAAGCGCGACCTAACTGACATTTTCAAACACCTTGGATCCTGATGAGACGCCGAGTAACTCGACGACTCATTAGAGTCGAAACTGTTTGACACTCAATATAATAGAATCTCAAAAGTAACAACGGCAACAAATCGGAGCATAAGCAGACTTCATTTTATAGCAGGCTAAGGGTTGATCAGTTTGACAAGACTGTTTGGATGTGGATAAAAAAGATCTGGATTTAATAAAGTCACACTGTCTGACATGTGTGCATGTGTTTAATCTTCATGTCAACAGGCTACATGGATATTATTAAAACAGATAACGGGTCATCTGCCTAATGATTATGTATACGGGGATGTGGCTCGGTGGTAGATCGTTCGCTTTGCATGTGAAAGGACCCGGGTTCGATCCCCGGCATATCCATGTATTTGTTTTTTTACATAGACCATTACTTCACAACTTTAAAAGTCAGCTGCTCGTCACATTGACCTTGATTTGATTTTGGTTTTTAAACTGTACCATGCATCTCTACAAAATAATTTCCCTTAAGAAAACAAACAATAGGCCAATCCGACATACTCTTGTAATGCGTTGGTGTATGTCCGAGAAACCTCCAATTATGCTGAGGGTTATGCATAGAGAAAGTGTCAATACACCCGTGTTCTGCATTCAAAGGGTTAAATGATATTCTTAATTTCTTACATAATTATTAATTTCAATCAACCTAATCTATTTCTTATTTTTACCCTTTACTTAATGAATAGCCATGTAACTTTATGGATATTTTATCAAGGCATAATTTCTTATTACCCTAAATATTCAAACAAACATAGGCAAGTGGTGAAGACCCAGAACAAACTATCATAGTATAAATATCAGTCTTGGAGACAGGTGGCAGCTTAATGCAGGGTGAGAGTCACGTAGAAAGCTCCACTAGGAGCTGTCTGTGTGCCTTTCATCCTGCATTTAGCAGTCACTTGCCTAAAAGTATCCAAATTCTTCTCTACTAGATTTCCGGTTTAGAGGGTGTTTTCTGTATATAGTGCAACTCTGAAATATCCAGCTTTTTAAATGGATGGGGAGGAGAAACTTGGTATCGGAATATTTAGAGTAAACATGATATGAATATTTGACTATGGCAGAAACTGTAGAATCATCAGATCTATTTATTCCACAAGCAATCAGAGCAGACCCTGATTAGACAGACAATGTATAAGCTGTCTTATCTAGATATACTCCGCTTGTTTGCAGTTTTTTTTGTTTTTGAAACTCGTGCAAGTGAATGATTGAAAAGGTACTATATACGACTTAATAAGATAAATTGCTTGCTTTAGGTGAAAGGCTGAAATTTGAGGACAAACGTGTTATGCTGAATTTTTTGTTCTTTATTTATACAAATATATTAACACAATACAAATATATTAACAACACCAAATTAAATTATATTTGAACACACTCGCACACGAAAACTTACGCACACACACGCACACTTATCACCAAAACAAAATACTAACAGAGTTTAAGCCTTCACTCCAATGACTCCATATACATGTATGTACATTTTCACGCCTGTACAAAAGTTAGTAAAATTCAGATCAGACGGATCCTGTATGAGCTGTCTGAACAGCAGCCTCTCCGTTTGCGTATGAAATAAGTACAGCCATGGTTAACATTTCCTCGCTTCATATGCCATTATAAAGAGTCATCTAATTAATATTCATGAGGCATAACTTCAGGGTAAAACCAGGTTACATAGACGGCTAATGAAAACGTGCAAATTTGACCCATGCTAACAAAGACCTTCGATTACACATACAATGATATAGCACTAAAACAAATTTTAATGTTTCAAGAAATATCGAAAATGAATAATGATAACAATTGTATTAATTAAGGATTTACCCTTACAGTACGGAACACGAGTCACTGGTGTCCTTTGCAAATAGTGAAGACCCAGACGAGAGGGCTCCTAGAGGAGCTTCTAGAGGAGCCCTCTCGTCCGGGTCTGCGCTGTTTGTCATCTTACACTTTCTTTCGCAAAGTCCTTAAATATTCACAATAAGCTTGACTTGTTTGAATTTTGGAATATTCCATTTGAAAATTCAGTGTAGTAAGGGTTAAAGTCAAATGTTTCAAATAGTATACACACTTAACCTTTAGCCTGCTATGGGCAGATGAGGGAATATCTTTGCAAACAGTTTGGATCAAGATGAGACGCCGAGTAACTCGGCGTCTCATCAGGATCTAAACTGTTTGACTCCCTGGTTGAATTTTGATAGACAAATTGATTATAACATGAATTTTGAAAAATGTAGGTGAAAAATTCTGTAAAAATAATTTAATTTTCTCAGCAGGCTAAAGGTTAAAGAAATCCTAAATCTCTGTAAACGAGTATTACATGTATCTTGATACTAGTCTTCTCTATACAAGATATGTCGATACAAATTTGACTACAACTGAACTCATCCTCATAGGGATGACTCAAAGGAGTGAGGTTAATCTATTTCCAAGTTAGCGCTTTAACCATTTACCCCATGAATATTCATTAAAGAAATAATGACATCATGGATATTAAATAGATTAGTTGTTATAAATGCACATGGACACAGGAATTTAAGGTCAAGGCAAAAACTGTAGAATCATATCTATATTATATCATTGGCAAACAGAGCAGACCGTGATCCGACGGCTGCTATAGGAACCGTCTGATCTGGGTCTACTCCGTTAACAAAGGTGTAGAAAGGCGTATTTATAGAGTAAAAGATTAAAATCTGATACATTGGGTCCAATTTAATTCTCCATCTCATATAAACGCGTTGCATGCCTTTGCAAACAGAGTAGATCAAAATCAGACGACCCCTGTAGGTATCGTCTGATCAGGGTCTGTTCTGTTTGCATATGAAATCATTATAGATCTGTAGTTTCTACAAATACCAAACTACTGTGTGCATAGGCCGTTATATAGCGTCATTATTTTTTACATGAATATTCAAATCAGAAAGGTTTAAACATAACGCCCATATGCTTTAATCGTATCTATAACTATTACAGTGGTTATTCTGAATATAATAAAAACAAATCATAATTATAATGATTCATCAATGCTTAGCAGTATACAGTAAATCCCTAAAATACTTAAATACTTAAAATGATAAATCTTTCAAGCGGGTCGTAAATTAATGATGGACAAAAACAAAGTTCCATCAATTTATGTTATTCCCTTTGTCCAGCATTAAGCAACAACCTGCTTTTAAAGACTGCTTTGTTAATAAATTATGCGGTCGCTTTAGCCAGGCTCTACTGTAGTAAGTAAATACAGTAGAACATGTCTTAAACGGCCCAAAAAGGTATAATTATGGGTCTGTGGTAGTTTAATGCAGGTCTAAGGTAATGCAGAAAGCTCATATAGGAGCTTCCTGCAATATTTTTGCCTGTATTTAGCAACAACCTGCTTTTTTATGTACAATAAATGAATGACCAGTTAAGATAGGTTCTATTGTAATTCATCAAAACAGCAGGTTCTCCCCCGAAGTTTGATATCACGATTTACCATTTTCCTGATAAACAAGCCTTTTATCATAACTTTGTAAACAGATAAGACCCCGATAAAATGGGCCCTGTATAGAATTAGTCTGATTAGGGTCTTTTCTGCTTATTGGATTATATAGATTTGAATACAGTTTCTGCCTTGGACAAATATACTATGTTCATATGCCATTATAAAAATACTAACCAATATTCATGACGTCATTACGTCTTACATGAGTATTCATCAGATAAATGTTAACAATGATATTATCTACACATTTCTTGGAAACCTATTCCGGAAGTTACTTTCGTTCTGAATTAACCCATTTGCGCCCAGTGGATTCTTCCATGTTTATATATTGGATTCGTTAAAAAATTTTATCTAAGGGATACCTGGCCTAAACTTTCAATTTCGGTTTTATATTGAAATTCCTATCAGCAAACAGTGTAGACTGATCAGACGCCGAATTATGCGGCGTGTGATCAGAGTCTACACTGTTTGCCTATGTCCCATATATGGGATCGTGGACACAAGTGGGTTAAGCTTGTCAGGAATTAAGCATTTACTCCATACATACACAAGTACACGCCTTTGTAAGCAGAGAATACCTAAATCTGACATCTACTGCAGGAGATGTTGATCAGGGTATGCCACATTTCCTTATGGAATAAGATATATCAATATCCTATTCTAATTTGTCAGGACCAAAACATTTAACACAATACTCATTCACATTCAGTTAATATTAAGAACTTATTTCTTAAACGAATATTCGTCAAATTAAGATTGAATGGTCATTTAAGACAGTGTTATCTGTACCATCCCTTCACTTGTCGAACACCCATATATTGACCCGTATATGAATTGACCATTTCCCTGCAGAATATTCATGTATGGAGTGAGCGAGTGAGTTGGGTATGGAATAATCACATCATTGGTATAAATTAGCTGAGTTTTTATGGGTGGCATATGCACACAGGATGTTTTGGTATTGGAAGAAACTGTAGTGTCAGATCTAAAAATTATTTCACAAACAGACAGAAACCCTCAGACATAGGTCTACTCTGCAAATGCTTGAAGTGATTATACGGAGGAAAGGGTTAAACACAATCTTTACTAGTTTAACCCTTTCTCTGATGACTATTTATGTAAGAAATAATACATGTATGAATCTTCATTCATAATACAATTATTACAGAGGGTGGTTACTAGAGATTACGTATGCACAATGGTGTAACATGAATTTGATTCAACTCGAAAATTCTGCTTTCAAATGTACACGCATTTGTTGAATCTGCCAATATACCTTCCTTTTAGTTCTTGCCAAAGGGAATACTTCTTGCTGAATAAACAATAATACCCCCGATTGCAATTAAGCCCCATAACCGCGTCAAGGTAGGAGGTAAATATGGGGTGGCCAATTTTCCTTTTTCTAAAAAGAATACACAAACAGAAAATTTACAGAAAAAAGTGTTGCCCGCAGGAAAAAAGATAGAAAGAACCCATTAAATGAGTGACTTGTCAAAACGCTTGATCCTGTCTGAAACTACATGTACATGTCTAAATGCCAAATCGTCTATCTACAGCTGAGAGATCAAGCAATATCCTTATGCATCTGTCCAATAAAGAAGTTTTAAATACAGTCAAATAAAAATGCAAGCGCCCTGTGAGCTTGCTAGATCAGTCAATTGCTTTTAATAAAGTTCTCTGAGCATTTGACGGTTCAGACAAGTATCCCCTGACAGGGATGAAATTATGAAGTTTGCTATCTACTAATAGAGGACTCAGTTCCAGGACAGGCTGTAGTGGTTGAAATCACGGGATGCAGTTTGCTTCTTGCTCACAGACGGTTAAATCACGACAGACTAAGGTGTTTATAGTTCAGTTTGCTACTCAAGTAACGTAAGTGAAGTAAAATGAGGCAAAACGTACACCAGCAATTTCGAAGTAATAGAAAATTGATTCCTAGTAGTCCCTAATGCCCTATATGAAATCCTAACACTGAGCAAGCAACCTCAAAAGTGCTGGTACACGACTGCCTAGAATGCAGATAAGCTGTATTTATTTTATGTCAAAGATGCAGTTTCATTTGTACTGTAGACCCACCAAGACACCTGAAGAAATCTACCAAAATACTAAACTATCAATACTACAAAACGATCTATGAAAGTCCGAACCAAAAATGTAACATCACTGACTTGTCTTTAATGTCACACTGGACCGAGAAACGACCAAAGCACATATAAGGTGCTTGGTGAGATATAAATATATACATGTATATATAAAAACAACGTTAAACTTTAAACCAGAACAAAACTACAGCACTATAATAACTATAGACTGCTGAAATTAAAACCGCCTATAACCAAGAAGTAGACTGCATCGCAGGAACACTATAGCATGTCTGGAAATCGAACCCTCTGCCAGTAGATGTAAAAGACGGACGGCAGGCTGAAAAATACTCATTGAGCTTTAACCTTAGCCCAATCTAAAAGTGTATGCAAGTAGGACGATATTAGAAACAGACATTTTATGATATCGGCCCCACATCAGACCATACCACACACTGTACCCATAAAACATAAATCCCATTGACTGATCGGAATGAGAATAAAATAAATATGGACAGTTGCTTTCAATAGCTCAAACCTTAGGGCAACACAATTAACGAAGTAGTTATAAACGTAAATTTACTAGAAGAAAAAGGAAATTTGGCCATTAGAATGAACGTATCGTGCATTTCTAAATATCTGGTGACAGTATAGACCCAGAACAAATTCCCCACTGTTCTAAGTGAGGCATTTGGATTGGATCGCCACTGCCTGAAAACGTCACAGCATCCTAGAGTCCTTGCAGCTTTCTCGTCCCATTATCTTCCTTTTCGCCCCTTCGTCGCCAATGTTATTCCGCTAAGTCGCGGTTGGTTCCTCCGTCGTCTTGTGGTTGCTGGCCTCTTCATTCGTCCTTGATGTTCCAATGCAGCTACCCTACTTCTTCGGACCCGCCCACTCGGCCCAATGGGAACCATCCGTGAAGATAGTCGTCGTGGAAGACTCTATAACGCCATGCAGCCAGTCATGGGTTGGGGACTTGACGTCATAGAGCTGAATAGTCTGCCTCGGTCCACCGTCGCCTCGTCATCTGGTCCCTCTGGTGGCATCTTGGTCCTGTCATCTTGGTGGCATCTTGGTCCTCATCTTGGTCCTTCCTGGTGTCATCGTGGTCCTGTCATCTTGGGCTTCATCTGTTCTACAAAAAACTACATACAAAAGAAGGTTAAGGCTGAAAAGAATTTATGGATTAGAACATATATAACAACACTAACAACAATACATATGCAAGAACACTCAAAATACAATTCCAAAACAAAACTAGCTATACAAATACTAATAACAACCATACATGTAATTAGAAAAAAAACGCGCGCGATGTGGTACGACAAACAAAAAATAAACATATCAAACACTCTAAACCCATATATATCAGTAAAACTAAACATATC
Organism: Azorinus chamasolen; assembly: GCA_963576725.1. Classification (NCBI taxonomy): domain Eukaryota; kingdom Metazoa; phylum Mollusca; class Bivalvia; order Cardiida; family Solecurtidae; genus Azorinus; species Azorinus chamasolen. The sequence goes on along the minus strand of OY755246.1, from coordinate 50,445,768 downwards.
AAACAATCTATAAACAGCTGAAAATGATTGGGATTAGAACAAATATAACAACAACAATACATATACATGAGCACTCAAAATACAATGCAAACAACGTTAACAATATTAATATCAAAACAAACTAGCAATACAAAAACTAATACATGTAACAACCATAATGAGAAAAAAACCGAGCTGACCGATCAGCTTTTAAACGCGCGCGATTCGGTATCACATTCAAAAACTAAACATATCAAACAATCTTAATCTATCAACAGCTGAACATGATTGGGGTTAGAACAAATATAACAACATCAACATTATAACAAATACAATAATACTCAAAATACAATGAAAACAACGATAACAATATTAATAATATCACAACAAAACTAAACTACTGTAGCAATACAAATATTAACAATCACGACGAGAAAAAAAACCGAGTTGACCGACCAGCTTCTAAACGCGCGCGATTCGGTATCACATACAAAAACTAAACATATCAAACAACCTTAATCTATCAACCAATAAACTATGAACAAACCTAATTAACCTGAACCCTTTGTGCACACTTCAAACCTAAACCCCGATTCCTCTTATGTTCCATCCTTCAGCGCAGCTCCCGGTGTTGGTCGTTGTCATCGTGGTCCCTCCTGGTGCTTGGTCCCTCCTGGTGTCATCTCGGTCCCTCTAGGTGTCATCTTGGTTTCATCTTTTGTCGTTGCAGCTCCCGGTGTTGGTCCTTGTCGTAGTTCCTCTTCGTCACCCACCATGGCGACCCATAAGGGTCCCATATAACACTACCCCGCCGTAGATGCTTAATTTAAATAAAAACATACATATCTCTATAGCAGTGTATATTGGGCGACATCCAAAGAAATAAATTCAGTGAAGCGACATAGTTCGTCTGGCTAATTTATGCCATGTGTTTAGATACAGATCACAGGCATCAAACAAGGGTTTTCTTTCCCCTTTGTTGGATCGGTGTTAGGTTTGAATGAACCGTTTCTCCATAAATACTCGGTGTGGTGTGCTGTGGTCTAGTGTGGTGTGCGGTGATCTAGTGATAACGCGCTTGACTATCAGTCCGGAGGTCCGGGGTTTAAATCCCGGCACCTCCCGGAAATTTCAGAGACGCTTTTCCGTGTCTCCCACCCGCACCTCCTCTCCACCCAGGGGTTAAAATGGGTACCTGTGAGGTCACTCGCCGGTTCTGCGACTGCATGATTACACCATATGTTAGCAGTGCTCAATATTGTAGGCCAGTGACTCAATGACCAGGGGAGTACATGTACAGTGGGCTGAGCGGTCATTCGGACTGAAAGTAGACTATAATTAGGTACTTTACTTTTTGATTGGGTCAACGTAGTTGTCCCAATCTATAGCTATCCCTGGATTTAGATTGAAGGTTGTAGCCATTTTAGAAAGCAAATGAACAGACATTTCAAACTCCATTAGCAAACGGAGCAGACCCTAATCAGACGGCTCCTCTAGGAGCCGACTGATCTGGGTCTACTTTGCTTGCAGATGCGTGAAAACGCGTTTATATGAGGGAAAAGGTTAACGGAACAGTTTGAGTGCTAAACGGTTCGTTTCAGGTCAGCAGATCCCATGTGTATATACAGTAAACCCCCTCTAAACCGGACGTTAAACTTTCTTTCAGAATTTATAATCTTCACAACAGCAGGTGTTAAGTGCTTGTGTGGCGGCCGTAAAACGTCGCCCCGTACTTCATTCTCAGTGTTGTTATACCTTCTGGTCCTTCGAGATCATGAATTTCAGTACTTCTTGTTTTGAAAATTGAATACCGCTTAAGCCGGTGCTGGGGGGGGGGGGGGGCGTGAGCAGTGTTGCACTTTCAATTACTGTTCATGAACAGACTCAATATAAAACCGAGTCTGCAATTTTCTCTTTTTGTGTTGCAATTTTTGCTCTCGGGGGATCACCTCCCTTCAGAATTTGTATAAATATGTCTTGGTGGCAGCTTTATGCAGGAAGAAAGCAATGCAAAACAGCTCCTGTTCGAGCTTTCTGCATGACTTTCACACTGCATTAAGCAGTCACCTGCTTAAAAGTATCTAAATGCTGTTTTACTAGAATTCCGGTTTAGATGGGTTTTACTGTACTTCGCAAAGCAAGTTCGATACCGCTACCTGTGTATTAAGAGTTCGATACCAATGCATGTGTATATTTATCTGCAAAGTTGTACATCCATCACAATGAAGCTGTGTATTTCAACGACTATGTTGTCATGTTCTAACCATTTCCTTCATGAGCATGCATATAAGAAGTAATGGCACTAAGGATGTGAATCGGAAGAATTTCTATACATGTATAGTGGCATACAAACGCTGGATAATTTGGTCATGATAGAAACTGTAGCATGTTAGATCTATATAATTACATAAGTAAACGGAACAGACACTGGTCAGACGGTTCCTAGAGCTTGACTTGTACAATGTATCGTCGACCTTTGACTAGGTCTATAATTTTTACTCGTTTATACACACGTAAATTGTAAAAGTTCCACCCTAGTTACATAAATCATGGGTAAACCGAATAACAGAGGACGTATTTACCATTTACTTAAAAAGTACACGTGTTTACGTATATTCAGAATAGACCCAATTCAGATAACTCCAGTAGAAGCTGTCTGATCAGGGTCTGTTCTGGTTGTTAATGGAATATGGATTAGAAGAATTGTTATACCTGTAACGGCATACAATTGCAGGAAATTTTGGTCATGACAGAAACTGTAGTAATTTCATAAGCAAATCGAGCAGGCCCAGATCAGACAGCTCCTACAGGGACCGTCTGATCCGTGTATACTCTGTTTTGCAAATATGCCAAATGCATCTCATGATGTAAAGGTTTAACACGAATCATCTAACATCTAAAGCGTATTCAAATCTCTTGAATATTCATGTAAGAAGTAATGACATCAAGAATATTAATTAGACACATTTGTAACCGGGTGTTCTTATACAGAAACATACCCGCTCAGACTCGGGATCGAACCCGGGTCGCCAGGTTCTTAGTCATGCACTCTACCATGTCGCCATAAAAGTGTTGCCCGCAGGAAAAAGATATAAAGACATGAAATTATGAAGTTTGCTATCTTCTAATAGAGGACTCAGTTCCAGGACAGGCTGTAGTGGTTGAAATCACGGGATGCAGTTTGCTTCTTGCTCACAGACGGTTAAATCACGACAGACTAAGATGTTTATAGTTCAGTTTGCTACTCAAGTAACGTAAGTGAAGTAAAACGAGGCAATACGTACATCAGCAATTTCGAAGTAATAGAAAATTGATTCCTAGTAGTCCCTAATGCCCTATATGAAATCCTAACACTGAGCAAGCAACCTCAAAAGTGCTGGTACACGACTGCCTAGAATGCAGATAAGCTGTATTTATTTTATGTCAAAGATGCAGTTTCATTTGTACTGTAGCCCCACCAAGACACCTGAAGAAAACTACCAAAGTACTAAACTATCAATACTACAAAACGATCTATGAAAGTCCGAACCAAAAATGTAACATCACTGACTTGTCTATGATGTCACATTGGACCGAAAAACGACCAAAGCACATATAAGGTGCTTGGTGGGATATAAATATATACATGTATATATAAAAACAACGTTAAACTTTAAACCAGAACAAAACTACTGCACTATAATAACTATAGACTGCTGAAATTAAAACCGCCTATAACCAAGAAGTAGACTGCATCGCAGGACATCAAACACTATAGCATGTCTGGAAATCGAACCCTCTGTCAGTAGATGTAAAAGACGGACGGCAGGCTGAAAAATACTCATTGAGCTTTAACCTTAGCCCAATCTAAAAGTGTATGCAAGTAGGACGATATTAGAAACAGACATTTTATGATATCGGCCCCACATCAGACCATACCACACACTGTACCCATAAAACATAAATCCCATTGACTGATCGGAATGAGAATAAAATAAATATGGACAGTTGCTTTCAATATCTCAAACCTTAGGGCAACACAATTAACGAAGTAGTTATAAACGTAAATTTACTAGAAGAAAAAGGAAATTTGGCCATTAGAATGAACGTATCGTGCATTTCTAAATATCTGGTGACAGTATAGACCCAGAACAAATTCCCCACTGTTCTAAGTGAGGCATTTGGATTGGATCGCCACTGCCTGAAAACGTCACAGCATCCTAGAGTCCTTGCAGCTTTCTCGTCCCATTATCTTCCTTTTCGCCCCTTCGTCGCCAATGTTATTCCGCTAAGTCGCGGTTGGTTCCTCCGTCGTCTTGTGGTTGCTGGCCTCTTCATTCGTCCTTGATGTTCCAATGCAGCTACCCTACTTCTTCGGACCCGCCCACTCGGCCCAATGGGAACCATCCGTGAAGATAGTCGTCGTGGAAGACTCTATAACGCCATGCAGCCAGTCATGGGTTGGGGACTTGACGTCATAGAGCTGAATAGTCTGCCTCGGTCCACCGTCGCCTCGTCATCTGGTCCCTCTGGTGGCATCTTGGTCCTGTCATCTTGGTGGCATCTTGGTCCTCATCTTGGTCCTTCCTGGTGTCATCGTGGTCCTGTCATCTTGGGCTTCATCTGTTCTACAAAAAACTACATACAAAAGAAGGTTAAGGCTGAAAAGAATTTATGGATTAGAACATATATAACAACACTAACAACAATACATATGCAAGAACACTCAAAATACAATTCCAAAACAAAACTAGCTATACAAATACTAATAACAACCATACATGTAATTAGAAAAAAAACGCGCGCGATGTGGTACGACAAACAAAAAATAAACATATCAAACACTCTAAACCCATATATATCAGTAAAACTAAACATATCAAACAATCTATAAACAGCTGAAAATGATTGGGATTAGAACAAATATAACAGCAACAATACATATACATGAGCACTCAAAATACAATGCAAACAACGTTAACAATATTAATATCAAAACAAACTAGCAATACAAAAACTAATACATGTAACAACCATAATGAGAAAAAAACCGAGCTGACCGATCAGCTTTTAAACGCGCGCGATTCGGTATCACATTCAAAAACTAAACATATCAAACAATCTTAATCTATCAACAGCTGAACATGATTGGGGTTAGAACAAATATAACAACATCAACATTATAACAAATACAATAATACTCAAAATACAATGAAAACAACGATAACAATATTAATAATATCACAACAAAACTAAACTACTGTAGCAATACAAATATTAACAATCACGACGAGAAAAAAAACCGAGTTGACCGACCAGCTTCTAAACGCGCGCGATTCGGTATCACATACAAAAACATATCAAACAACCTTAATCTATCAACCAATAAACTATGAACAAACCTAATTAACCTGAACCCTTTGTGCACACTTCAAACCTAAACCCCGATTCCTCTTATGTTCCATCCTTCAGCGCAGCTCCCGGTGTTGGTCGTTGTCATCGTGGTCCCTCCTGGTGCTTGGTCCCTCCTGGTGTCATCTCGGTCCCTCTAGGTGTCATCTTGGTTTCATCTTTTGTCGTTGCAGCTCCTGGTGTTGGTCCTTGTCGTAGTTCCTCTTCGTCACCCGCCATGGCGACCCATAAGGGTCCCATATAACACTACCCCGCCGTAGATGCTAAATTTAAATAAAAACATACATATCTCTATAGCAGTGTATATTGGGCGACATCCAAAGAAATAAATTCAGTGAAGCGACATAGTTCGTCTGGCTAATTTATGCCAAGTGTTTAGATACAGATCACAGGCATCCAACAAGGGTTTTCTTTCCCCTTTGTTGGATCGGTGTTAGGTTTGAATGAACCGTGTCTCCATAAATACTCGGTGTGGTGTGCTGTGGTCTAGTGTGGTGTGCGGTGATCTAGTGATAACGCGCTTGACTATCAGTCCGGAGGTCCGGGGTTTAAATCCCGGCACCTCCCGGAAATTTCAGAGACGCTTTTCCGTGTCTCCCACCCGCACCTCCTCTCCACCCAGGGGTTAAAATGGGTACCTGTGAGATCACTCGCCGGTTCTGCAACTGCATGATTACGCCATATGTTAGCAGTGCTCAATATTGTAGGCCAGTGACTCAATGACCAGGGGAGTACATGTACAGTGGGCTGAGCGGTCATTCGGACTGAAAGACTATAACTAGGTATTTTACTTTTTACTCCTTGCTACGCCTCTGTATCCTTTATCTAATAAATGCTAATTTTCGGTAGATTCATTCAAGGAGGTTGGATCTAAAAATAGCCTATGGAGGAATGGGTTAACCGTACAGCTGGAATCCAACCCAGCGTTATGTAACATAAATCACAAAATCTGGATGTTAAAATTTGCGAACAATTGTTTAAAACTGTAACGGTTAGGCTACTGTTAACACTTTCGTTGTTCTATATTTATTCCAAATTGTAATACCTACCGATTATTCATGGACAAAATAGTTAAAATAAAATATGGAAGATTGAAAGTTGTAGCCATTCTAGAAAGCAAATGAACAGACATTTCAAACTCCATTAGCAAACGGAGCAACCCCTGATCAGACGGCTCCTCTAGGAGCCGTCTGATCTGGGTCTACTTTGCTTGCAGATGCGTGAAAACGCATTTATATGAGGGAAAAGGTTAACGGAACAGTTTGAGTGCTAAACGGATCGTTTCAGGTCAGCAGATCCCATGTGTATATACAGTAAACCGCCTCTAAACTTTGTATAGATATGGCTTGGTGTCAGCTTTATGCAGGGTGTAAGCAATGCAAAAAAGCTCCTGTTGGAGCTTTCTGCATGACTTTCACACTGCATTAAGCAGCCACCTGCTTAAAAGTATCTAAATGCTGTTTTGCTAGAATTCCGGTTCAGATCGGTTTTACTGTACTTCGTAAAGTAAGTTCGATACCGCTACCTGTGTATCAATAGTTCGATACCAATTCATGTGTATATTTATCTGCAAAGTTGTACATCCATCACATTGAAGCTGTGTATTTCAACGACTATGTTATCATATTCTAACCATTCCCTTCATGAGCATGCATATAAGAAGTAATGGCACTATGGATATGAATCGGAAGAATTTCTATACATGTATAGTGGCATACGAACGCAGGACAATTTGGTCATGATAGAAACTGTAGCATGTGAGATCTATATAATTCCATAAGTAAACGGAACAGACACTGGTCAGACGGTTCCTAGAGCTTGACTTATACAATGTATCGTCTACCTTTGCCTAGGTCTATAATTTTTACTCGTTTATACACACGTAAATTGTAAAAGTTCTACCCTAGTTACATAAATCATGGGTAAACCGAATAACAGAGGACATATTTACCATTTACTTAAAAAATACACGTGTTTACGTATATTCAGAATAGACCCAGATCAGATAGCTCCAGTAGAAGCTGTCTGATCAGGGTCTGTTCTGATTGTTAATGGAATATAGATTGGAAGAATGGTTATACCTGTAACAGCATACATTCGCAGGAAAGTTTGGTCATGACAGAAACTGTAGTAATTTCATAAGCAAATAGAGCAGGCCCAGATCAGACAGCTCCTACAGGGACCGTCTGATCCGTGTATACTCTGTTTTGCAAATATGCCAAATGCATCTCTATGATGTAAAGGTTCAACACGAATCATCTAACATCTAAAGCGTATTCAAATCTCTTGAATATTCATGTAAGAAGTAATGACATCAAAAATATTAATTAGATACATTTGTAACCGAGTGTTCTTATACAGAAACATACCCGCTCAGACTCGGGATCGAACCCGGGTCGCCAGGTTCTTAGTCATGCACTCTACCATGTCGCCATAAAAGAGTGCTTGTACAGCAAGGCCGTACACGTGATGACAAACCTACACACTGTGGCACATTTTTATACCAGCACGTACACACAGAAAGTTTTGGCAATGGCAGAAACTGTAGAATCAGATCTATATTACATAATCAAACAGAGCAGATCCTGATATTTAGCTCCTACAGGAGCTATTTGGTCACGGTCTACTCTGTTTACAAAGGCGTTAAAGGTGTAACTAATGGGTTGAAGCCATAATACTTAATTTGGACACATGCAAACAAATTATGAATCTGAAGTGATTGACACGAAGCTTTAGCATACTTTGGGTAAGCTCATTAACCCTTTACTCCACATTCATGTAAGAAATAATGACATATTGATTAGATAAATTTTAATTATGTCGTATGAACACTTGGTATGTGATTCTTTAGCCATATAGAGCAAGACTATATGATCTGGATCTACTCTGTTTGCATAGGCATTCGCATCGTACATATGGAGTAAAGGACTTAGCTTTCATAACACTGCAAAACCCATTGGGAACTTTAATAACTTACCGAGCCACGACTAGAGACGGACTTTGCCGAGGTTCATTAAGTGGTCGCATTAGAGGGGTTCTATTGTATGATACAGTAAAGCTCCTCTAAAGCGACCAAAAAAAGGCGATAGACATTAATATCCACGAGGGAAAGGGTCTACTCGGTTAGCAAAGACATAAAAATGTATATATGGAGTCTTTACTTAATAGTGCATAACCAATAAAATATCTATCGATTTAGCAGCACATTTAGTGTTGTGCAGTATTGAAACCATTGTGATAGATAGAGCATTTGCTCCTATGGTGCAAATGCTCTATTTATCACAATGGTTTCTAAATGCGACTTTTGCAGAGACGCCAGCATGCGTCACTAAGGGGTAATGTCTTCACTGGATGAAGATTAATCCTTTACCTCAAAGAGATGAACATTTGGCACCTTCATACACAGGGTAGACACTCCAGCAGGAGCCGCTTGCTCGTGTTAGTTCTGATTGCTTATCCAGTAATATAGTTAGTTTAAACATATTTTATTTCAATATATATTGAAAGGGGTTTGGCCACAAGTTCTTCCAACATTAGTTACGGCCCTTCCCCTACAATTTTAACATTGCAATTGAATATTTAACAATATGGCTATATACACACAAAAAAAGACAGGAGGAAAAAGTAGGAGAAGCAGAAGTAGAAGAAGATGATTAGAGAAGAAAGAGAATATGTCTAAATGTTGACAACATATCAAGAAGAAAAGACAAAGGATATGTATGAAGGTCTAATAGTACTAGGTACTGTAAACTGAAGTTTGGCAATTTAGTGGTCATGCTAAAGTGACTGCTGCTGTAAGGTGTATCTTTCTGTGATGCTTCAGATCTAGTAATTACTACACTCCGACATTAAGAATCCTTAAACTGTAGCAATTAAAACACCAGTAAAAATAAATAGCAGAAAAGAGTTTGGATCTGATTCAAAACTTGTTGTTACTGCTCATTCAACTTTTGTGTAACACTTAGAAATTTATCAACACTGCCCTGATGATTACCAACAGCAAGAATTGAGTCAGGAAAAATAAACTGTCCCTAACATTTTGATGCTCATTCGAATCTCTTAGTATTCCTTATATAAATCTGAACAGCTTCAAAAAGTGTGCAATTATCTTTAACAGAGACAGAATTCTTTCCGAATAATATAGTTTTTACTGTTTTTAAAACAATGATGTGATGACAATATCCTGGAATATCCTAATTAATGTTTATGCTGTCAATTTATTACTTGAATAGTCATGGGTTAATAAATATTCAAGGAGTAAAGGACCAAATAAATAAAAAGAACCAAAACCTAAAAAACTGCAAACTCCACTATGGAACAAACTCCTAAACACAGTTAGTTGTCAAGCAATGTGAAAAGAAACAGGTAACAAACGATAATACTCACTGACCTGTGTACTCTAGCCAAACTCCTCAATTTCACAAACACAGAAACACTTGCAGCAGTCATGTACGAAGTCTAGTGAACGAATGATATTGTCGTAGTTCTTTTGTATCCACACCTGTGATATTTTTGCTGGAAAGCGTGCAAATACGAGTTGAATACTTAATAGCCAACAACTCGCGATATTTTCGATTCAGCCATTGATTGAAGTTCAATTGGACATGTATAAATCTAATCTCAGAAAATTGCTCCCCATAAAATAGATCTCAAATAAGATGATCACTGAAACGTTTGTATCCAGATCATAATTGTACTTCAAATTCAGTCTTTTAAACATTGATTTTAACAAATTTGAAGATTGGTACTACTATTTGAAAAGGTAGTTTGATCATGATAAATTAGGTGTTTGATTAGGATCAAAACCGTTTTTACTCTGGATCAAAACCGCTTTATACTCTATTTGAGTCTAGCTCCTGTCTAACATTATTACACATAGCATGCGTGTTTCAATCCTTGTACGCTGGCAAAGAAATGTGAAGAGTGTTTGGATCCAGGCAGGGTCATCAGGATCCAAGACATGTTAACTGAATAGAAGAAAAGTTAACCTTGAGAATTGTAGCAGACGCTAATTGTCAGACAACACAATTAATTATTGTAAGAGAGTTAATAGTTATATTTGGACATTTCAAGAAACCGTTTTTCATTTTTCAGCTTGCAAATAATACATGTGCTATTTACTACTTTATATAGAGGAAAATGAAAGCGCATTATCTGAATCAAATATTCTCTGTCTGTCTGTCTGTCTCTCTCTCTCTCTCTCTCTCTGTCCCCTCTCTCTGTCCCCTCTCTCTCTGTCTGTCTGTCTGTCTGTCTGTCTCTGTCTGTCTGTCTGTCTGTCTGTCTGTCTGTCTGTCTGACTGTCTGTCTGTCTGTCTGTCTGTCTGTCTGTCTCTGTCTGTCTGTCTGTCTGTCGTCATTCTGTCTGTCTGTCTGTCTGTCTATGGAGCGGTATTTGGGTCAAAATTATAGTTATGATTTTACCAAGCGAATACTGTTATCTACGTGCTAGTTGTTAATTTAGATACTCATTTCGATGTTGTTTAATACAATTTATCTATTTAAACTTCTATTTTAATTGTCTTTTCCGTTTTTCAAAAATCTTATATTTCATTCGCAATCTCAGAAGCTAGCCGCCTTATTCTACATGCCTCATTCTATATTCTTCATTCTACATTCTTCATTCTATATTCTTCATTCTTCATTCTATATTCTTCATTCTACATTCTTCATTCTATATTCTTCATTCTACATTCTTCATTCTATATTCTTCATTCTATATTCTTATCGCTAAAGTTTAAACGGTAAATGTTTCAACTCAAATTATTACGAAACTAACTCATCAAATACTAGCTCTAGCTACACTACGCGATGACAACTATTGAATATTCATATAGGAAATAATGACGTCATGAAAATCAATTAGAATAGTGTTTAAAATGGCTGATGTGAACACATGGACTTTTAGCCATGGCAGAAACTGTAGAATCAGATCTAACAATTTCATAAGCAAACAGAGCAGACCCCGATCAGACATTTTATATTCTTTCTTCACTATATGCACTCGGGGTGTCAATCAGCTTGAATACTGATGCCGCACTGAACCACCCGGTGTCTGATCTAGATCCAAACTGCATGCAAAATCAATCTTGGATTCACTCATAGTATGGTAAAGGTTGACACTTTCCCCCATCTATTCATGTAAAAATCATGAATGTTAGAATATGAATTAGATCTAGATCTAGATCCTAGATGCATTTTATCATGGGCATCACGAACAAGTGGTAGAAACATTAGAATCAGATCTACATTGTTTCATAATCAAACAGAGTAGACCCAGGTCAAACGGCTTCTATAGGAGCCGTCTGATATGGGTCTGCTCTGTTTGCAGGATCGAGTCAAAAGTCGGTCATATGAGGGAAAGGGTTACAGATACCATTCGTTATCACCAATTCATTCATACAAAAAGCATAGATTCTATATAAACAAACCAAATGTTAGCGTGTTTTCTTTCTCGAAACGCCGAAATGTTATTTGCTAAAATACTGGGTTTGACACCTCTGTTTATATGTAGAGTAAAAGACCCTTATTTCGACACCTTATGACACATATTCTTCGTAACGATAAGAGTTTGTTGTACTTCGACATGGCAACAAAGAAAGACGTACATTTACCACCGTTTTTGAATTACTATTGCTTATGAACGTGTATGAGTTTGCAGTGCAATACGTTACTAACTTGATCTGCTTTGGGTTCTTTATTTCGACAGGGGGACTTATGACGCGCTTATATGACTTATGACGTAAAGATGACGCGCAGTAATGCCAACACAGTTTTCTTTTAGTTTTATTGTCAGATATACAAAATGACGTCATACAACATAACCCTCGCCACTCATGAAAATATACCGTCTGGTGTTCACTCGATGAAATAAATTCCGATCTTCCACCGAAAATTACAAATATCCTCTATAGATTCTTTACCTTACAATGACTTTCAATGATAAACAATGATTTTCTACAATTACTATATACCTTTTAACGTTGTCATCAAGTAGAGCTAGTATTTTGTTAGTTAGTTTCGTAATAATTTGAGTTGAAACATTTAGCGATAAGAATTAAGAATTTAGAATGAGGCATGTAGAATAAGGCGGTTAGCTTCTGAGATCAAGTAGAGCTAGTATTTGGTGGGTTGAGAACAAGTAGAGCTAGTATTTGGTGAGTTAGTTTCGTAATAATTTGAGTTGAGACATTTAGCGTTTAGCGATAAGAATTAAGAATATAGAATGAAGAATATAGAATGAGGCAGATCAAGTAGAGCTAGTATTTGGTGAGTTCGTTTCGTAATAATTTGAGTTGAAACATGTAGCGTTTAGAGATAAGAATTAAGAATATAACATGAAGAATATAGAATGAGGCATGTAGAATAAGGCGGGTAGCTTCTGAGAACTATAATTTTGACCCAAATACCGCTCCATACTATACCGTACCAGCTACGGATTCCAAATTTGGTGTGTGAGTTCATCTTGGGACGGCTGAGTGTCGCGTACCATTTTCAGGTCAATGTGCCCTTGACCTTTGACCTTGATTTTACTAAAAGCTTGTCCGGAGCATATCTCCTATACCTTACCAGTTACAGTTTCCAAATTTGTAATTTGTAAGTATTGGACAGGTATGCTAAGGCAAACAATGTAGACCCAAATCAAACTACAGGGTCTACACTGTTTGCTACTACATAAATACTATTCGTACATGGGTAGGCCATGCTGTTCAAATACTTGCAGTGTCAGGACTTTCAGATGAATTACAGCATTATAACAATATAGACCCATATCAAACAGCTCCTGTAGGAGCTACTGGGTCTTCATTGCTTGCTTACAACACTACCTAAATCAGATGCTATACATGCTTATGCAAAGAATGTAGATCCATATTAGGTAACTTATATTGCAGCTGTCTAAGAGCCAGTGTTACATGAAACTTTTACCATTCGTTTAGAATTGACTGAGGGTATGTTTTTAACGTTAAGGATCGACACAGGGTCTTTCTTAAACGTTAAGAATCAACTTAACAGTAACACTCAACACAGCATGTTTTTTTTAACATTGAAATTTGACCCTGTGTCATTTTTTGAAAACGTTAAGAATTTACCCAGGATCTGTTTTTAACGTTGACAATCAACCCAGGGTCCTTTTTAACGTTGAGAATGGCCTAGGGTCCTATTTAACTAAGTTTCGACCCTTGGTTCTTTTCTTAGCTATCATAATCGTCAAAGGTTCTGTTTCTAATGTTAAGAACTGACTCCTGTGTCATTTTTAACAGCATCAAAATTTCATGTTACACCTGCATTACATTGTATTGTTTTCCCGCCAAAATGCATTTCGGTGTCAAACACTTTGGGGGCATTTGTCACCCGTGACGACTCTCTTGTTTTTTACAAGTTTGTAATTTGAAACCATTGTGATAAATAGAGCATTTGCTCCTGTAGGAGCAAATGCTCTATTTATCACAATGGTCTCAAGAAGTGACTTTTACAGAGGCATAGAAATGCGTGTGTATGGAGGAAAGGGTTAAAAGGCGTAAATATGAGGTAACGTCTTAAGATATCTTTAATGCTACCATCTACAGATCTGTGGATATTTCGGTTAACACCGAGACAACCTCAAACTGATATCAACAAATGCTATAGCAGATGTGCTTACTTCTATATTTCTATAATTGTTGTGGAAGCTGATGTTTTGCAATGAATCACTTTGATCACTCTGACCTTTACTGATGAATACTGTTGCGTTCTGCAAAATCGTTGCTTGTAGTATGTTATTTCTTTAGAAACATGTTGATTTTGCAGCCTTTAAAATAACTGTGCAAGCCGTGTGTATATAGCCAGTCACGTGTTTTAAACCTTTCCCTGTTCTATAATTGTTCAAAATTTCAGTACCTACTGAATAATCATGGACAAACTAGTTAATATGAAAAATGGAAGTAGAACATTGTAGCAATTTTAGAAAGCAAAGAACCCGATCAATCAAATTCCATGAGCAAACGGAGCAGACCCTGATCAGACGGCTCCTATGATCTGGGTCTATCAAGTTTGCAAAGAGTCTAGGATATTTGCCCCCAGGACTTTGTCCTCTGACATTTGCCCCACATTTGGACGGGCATTTGCCCACCTACTGTTTTGGCTTGGGCAGACATTTGCCCCCCTGGTATTTTGACGGGGTGGAGATTTCCCCCCTTCATTTTTTGCCACCCACCCACCGCACCCCTTACACATTACAAATATTGTAGTCACCATGCCATTTTAGCCGTTTATGTGTTGTTGAGCAAAATCTGGTTGACACTTCCAACCTTTTCTATTTGTCAAAATGGTGAATCAGAGTTACAGGGAACCTCAGAGCAATAGATGTGGCTCAACAACACATAAACAGTTAAAATATGTCACGGTGTCGACAATATTTGCAATGTGTTAGTGAGCAAAATTTGAAGGGGCAAATGTCCACCCCGTCAAATATACCAGGGGGAGCAAATGTAGCAATTTGGGCAAATATCCACCCAAGCCAAAACAGTAGGTGGCAAATGTCCACCCAAGCCAAATACGGGGCAAAGGTCAGGGGCAAAAGTCAGGGGGCAAATGTCCGTTTACCGTTTGCAAATGCGTGAAAACACGTCTATATGAGGAAAAGGGTTAAACCGAACAATTAAGATTACTAAACGAAAATGTCCAGATAGGAATTTGATTATAACGCTGTCCCAACATTTCTTTCTCAGTAAAATGTAATTATTTGTGTAGTTGTTTTTGAGTAATTCATAATCCTGTAAAATTGTATTGGCTATATACATGTATATGCTTTATACAACAATGCCAAATACAGTTATGTTATGTTGTATATATATATTTGTCTGCAATATTACCCCCAGTGTAAGGTTTTGTAAAAGTATCCAAGGGGTAATAATGAAACTATCATGTTTTATTATTCTATTACTTTATTCTTTCGGGACCTAATGAAATGTTAGTAATATTAAATTCCTGTTGGCAGGTTTGGTTTGTATTGGGTTTATTAGCTCGACTATTCGAAGAATAGTGGAGCTATCCTAATCGCCCCGGCGTCGGCGTCGGCGTCGGCGTCCGCTTCACACTTTGTTTAAAGTTTTTGTTAAAGTCCACTTTTTCCCTCTAACCTTTGGAATAAAGCTTTGAAACTTAGAACACTTGTTCACCACCATAAACTTTATCTGTAGGTAAGAGTACATAACTCTGTCAAGCATTTTGACAGAATTATGGCCCTTTTTAACTTAGAATTTTTGGTTAAGGTTTTTGTTAAAATCCACTTTTTGCCTCTTACTTTTAGAATAAAGCTTTGAAACTTGGAACACTTGTTCACCACCACAAACCTTATCTGTAGGCAAGAGTACATAACTTTGTCAAGCATTTTGACAGAATTATGGCCCTTTTTAACTTAGAACTTTTGGTTAAGGTTTTTGTTAAAGTCCACTTATTTCTCTTTTATTAAAGAGTTCAAAGAGATCCTACATCCTGAATACTATTAAAGATATTTTACTGAGACTGATTACTTGCTTCTAGTATCATTGGACACTATTTCAGTCCACTATCAAGCATTTTTACACTAACAATTCTGAGAATAGTCGAGCGCGATGTCCTGTGACAGCTCTTGTTTTATAAATATTTCAAACATATCACAAGTATTTTTTATCGTTATTAAGCAATGTGTAGTTTAACGATATCCCTATTGGAATATTTATGTAAGAAATAATGACGTCACGAATATTTATACATGAATATTTTATAATGGCATGTGTACACAGGATATGTTGCTATTGGTAGGAACTGTAAACATACCTCTATTATAATATCATAATCAAACAAAACAGACCATGATAAGACAGCTCCTACAGGAGCCGTCTGATCTGGGTCTAATCTGTTTGTAAAGGCGTGAAAAATAGTTTATATGAGGGAAAGAGTTAATAAGCTATACGCATATGAACACCTTTGCTAACAGTGAACCTAGGCGAGACGGGTCCCGTAGGAGTCGTTTGAGCAGGATCCGCTGTGTTTGCTTTTGAAATAATGCTTTTGAAAATATGAACAGCAAAACCTCTCTATAACGGCCACTAAATTACATCAATTATTTTGTGTTTAAGGCATGTGGCTGCTTAAAGCAAGGTGGAAGTAAAACAGAACGCTCCTATAGGAGCGTTCTGTTTTACTTTCACCTTGCTTTAAGCGTCCACATGCCCTAAATACCAAACTAATTAACACAACTTAGTGGCCGTTATAGAGAGGTTTACGCCGTGGCAAAATTGTCCTGCGTTCATATGCCATTTTTATTATCTATTTGGTAAACATGATGATATTATTTCTTGCATGAATACTCGTGGACTAAAGTGCTATACGGTCTGTATTGAGATTTGTTCTATCGTTGAATGGGGATGAGATTTTAGATTAAGGTTATATTTTTTTTTTTAAAAATGATTACCCCCACCCCCACCCCCGCCATGCCTTATTGTGATGTGCAGATGCACACTTTGTTTTTCTTACGAACTACCGATTGTTTTGTGAAAATAGATCAGGAATTTACTAAATGAGTAATTTAATATTTAATCAGGAAACACCACCATTATTGAATAATTTGTCCCCAAGGTATCGCTATATTGCAAGTGATAAGTACAAGATCAATTCATGCACTACTTGCGAACACAGTTAGGGTGCTTTAATTGTCAGATGTTATCAGAGTAGAAGTTTAAAGAATTTGTGCAGCGAAAACAAGATAATAATTATTAATGACCTCGTTTGTCAATATGAAGCAAAACACGCAAAGAAAATTCCACCTTACACGGTCATTAACCATTTACTCCATAAACACGCATTTCTACGCCTTGATAAATAGGGCAGACACAGATCAGACAGCTCCTGTAGGAGCCGTCTGATCAGAATCTGCTCTATTTGCTTAATATAATATGATATAATACAAATATGATTTGAAAGTTTCTATCATGGCCAAATATTCCTGTGTCCATATGCTGTTACATGTATAACGATTAATATAATTAATATTTATGATGTCATAAAAAAAATTTGCATGAATATTCGGGGAGTAAATGGTAAAAAGAAGACTACATGTACTTTAAATCACTTGGTAACGTAATGCAGAACAAAAGTAACGGATACCTTTCTGTATAACGATTGTCTCGCATTAACCTTTGACCTGCTGTGGGTTACAAACAGTATGGATCAAGTTACCTCTGCAAAACAGGGTCCATGCTTATAAAACGTTTAGTTGAGTCTGAGTTCGTTCTCAAGTTTTTGATTGGTCAGATTTGAGCCTTTGGCTCAAATCTGACCAATCAAAAGCTTGAGAACTCAAATCTGACCAATCAAAAGCTTGAGAACGAAACTCAGACTCAACTAAAAGCTTTATAAGCATGGATCCAGTTTGGAACAGGGTGAGACGACGAATAACCCGGCGTCTCATCAGAATCCACACTGTTTGACAACCTGATAGCGTTTTAGAACAAAAAGCAAAATACGTCAATTTTGACAATAATTTACTTAGCAGGCTAAATATTAAGCATCTCCATCTGGTCGCTTGAAATGGGTAAACTGTACTTGTTTTGAATGAAGACGTGTTTGAATAAAGTATTGTATCAATAGCTTGAGAATGACATTTCGAAATGATATCTGATTAGCATATTATTCTATAAAAACAGTTTTCGTCATTCTCTTCCCACAATCTGGGTGTGTAGATTTCCTTGGATTTCAGTTATGGCACGTAGGCGGAAGGAAAATATTCTGGTTCACTACCACGTATTGGCTGTTTCAATATACATTGTTTCAATTATCACGTTTTCTTCCTTTTTCTTTCAAGGATATAGTCATGGCATCGAACGATTTTGATCCAGACGAGACACCGAGTACCTCGGCTTCTCATCTGGATCCAAACTGTTTCTATAGGTTAGATTCGCCATTGGCAGCGAAAGAGCTAAATGGATACAACAATTAAACAGTAATAAAATTGCGGAGGAAAATAAACGTTCTGCACCATGAATTCATCAAGGACCATTATGCTATTCCTGTCACATGTATGTTTGTTTGCTTATACGCACTGTTTCCTTTGGTAGATTTAACCCTTCTCTTGCTGAATTTTAAAATATATGTCTCCTTCTTTACCCATGCCCTGTGGTATAATTACATATATCTTCACTGTCTACACTTATTTCTCTGTGCAATCACTGCTGTAGAGTGCACTGGTTGCACAATCAATTTGTAAATAGTGCAGACCCTGATGAGACAGCTCCTGCAGGAGCTGTCTCATCTGGGTCTTCACTATTTACAGGTAGGCATATTGACGTGAATAGCAAGCGAAGGGTTAATAGCATATAATATGATGACCTTTGCAGTGGTTTTAAACCTTTACTTCCTGACTACATATGTTATTCATATGTTATTTATACATATATGTGTGGATATGGACGATAAACATCTTGTTTAAGTCCTAAAGAAATAAACGTTTGTTCTTCTGTTCCTGAACATTCATTTCAGACATGATAACGTCATGGACATTAATTGGTTTAGTTTAGTTTGTGTTTATTAACGTCCGTTTCTGCCAACTATGGGCTAATTGGACGCCCCAGAGACAGAGAGAGAGAGAGAGAGAGGCGGAGAGAGATAGATAGAGAGAGAGAGAGAGAGAGAGGCGGATACAAAGAAACCCATGCGCAAGAACTTGGTTCCGTAGGGGGTCGAACCGGGACAGTAATTGGGGTAAGTTTTATAATTGCATATAAACACAGACGAGCTATGGTAGAAACTGTAGAATTAGATCTATCAAATTCCATAAGCAAGCAGAATAGACCCTAATCAGACGTCTCCTACAGGAGTCGTCTTATTTTGGCATACTCTGTAAAGCGTTGATATTCGTATCTATGGAGTAAATGGTTAAATTAGGTATGTAAGGGTCTTTAGTTGAATTATTAACCATTTTTCATTTTGGATACCATATAGAACATGCAAACAAATTAGTTGTAATTTTAAATGATAACATTCAGAAATTGAACATTTTCATATTCACTGACAATGGTTAACAATTAGAACCCGGCTACAAATGCACTGGCGTTGGATTTATTTATCTATTCAACCCTTTCCCTTATGTAAGCGCATATTTACGCATCTGATCAAAGGGCCCCTATAGGAGCCGTCTGATCAGGGTTTACTCTGTTTGCTTATGGTGTATTATAGATCTGATTCTACAGCTTCTGCCTGAGCCAAAATGTCCTGGGTTCATATGCCATTATAGAATACAATCTAATTCATGTTCATGGGGTCATTATTTCTTACATTAATATACAGCAAGGAAAGGGTTATCGCTTTGGCTGTTCAATATATATACAGTAAAACCCCTCTAATGCGAGCAGCAAAAAGGGGCATACTTCACAGTGGCAAAGGCAGTATAGGAGCTTTCTGCATAACTTTCGTCCTGCATTAAGCAACCACCTGCTTATGAAGACAGCCACGTTTGTTCATTAAGTGGTCGCATTAGAGGGGTTATACTGTATAATGAATGATGGCATCATGAATATGTATTAGATTAATTTGTATGATGGTATATGTACACAGGATGGTTTGGCTCAGGCAGAAACTATAGAATCAGATCTACACCATACCATAGCAAACAGATCCGATCCTGATCAGCTGTCTGATCTGGGTCTACTCTGTTTGCAAATGCGTGAAAAGGCGTTTATATGAAGGCAATGGTTAAGTCTCAATCATGTACATACAAAAACAGTTAGAAACGTAGAATGCTCACCAATATAACTGTGTACACAACCATTCATTAAATAATTATAAGAGTCTATACACATTATTTATCATAGCCAATCAACCAATATAGATCTGCAAGACTTTCATTTTGAACGGACTCCATAATTTAACGCTGATATACCATTCCACTTTAAACATTCAAATTTCAAAAGTTAACGATACATAATGGTTTGAATTTAGTATGTACACTGCTGCTATGTTTGTATATGTTTCGCTGCAATGTTGTATAACAAACAGCAGGGGTCAAGGTGAGAACACCGAGTAACTAGGCCTCTCATCGGGATAAAAACGGTTCCAAGTAAGCATATGATTTTAACCGAAAAGGGAAAGAAATCAGCAATAGGTATTGAAGCAAACAATAATTTGTGCCAACAGCAATAAAATATTGATACACTGAGACACGTAATTGCTTATATGATTATCAGTACATTATTATTTATTCATTTTGCACTGTTTCAATGGTTGAGTTTGGTTTTACTTATCACGCTTCATCAAACTTTAAGGAGCCAAACAAATAGTATTTGTTCTCAGAATGACAATGAGAATCGGCGTTGAGTACGTAGACAACGCGCTCAAAAAAGTCCATGTCGATGCATAGTATTCCGCGGTATAATATATAATATATGTAGCTTTTCCTTAATTATAGTTGTTGTCCAACTCTTTCCGTTTTAAATACTTCACCATCTGCTAACCCCACCACAACCCATCTGAAATACATTGAATGTACACATACAGTAAACCTATCTAAATCGGAATTTTAATATAGAAGGATGAATGTATATTTAAGGCAGATTGTTGCTGAAATGCAGGATGAAAGTCATACAGAAAGCTCTCAGTTTAGAGCGGTTTTATTGTAATCTTATATAAACAATGGTTTATTCATTACAATATGACTAACTACATGAGCTCCACAATAATTGACTATATGAGCTCCACTTACTTTTCAATCTGGGTGAATAAAATGGGTGTGTCTTGTCTTAACTCCTTTACCTTGTGAATATTCATGCAATAAATAATGATATCATGAATATTACGTGCACGAATTTTATAATGGCATATGAACTTAAGAATGTTTAGCTATGACAGATACAATAGAATCATATCTATATTATTTAATAAGCAAACAGAGCAGAAACTGGTCAAACGGCTCCTTTAGGGAACGTCTTATTTCGGTCTACTGTTGTTTTTTAGTCTACTCTGTTTGCAAATACATTAAAAGGAGTCTCTTTTGAGTGTTCAAGTGTTCATTCAAGTGTTAAGAAGTGTGAGTCGCCAGTTTGTGGAGTCGTCAGTCTAGACGTTTTTTACTCTTGGTTTCAGACTCACACTATTAACTCTTCGCTTGCTATTCACGTCAATATACCTACCTGTAAATAGTGAAGACCCATATGAGACAGCTCCTGCAGGAGCTGTCTCACCAGGGTCTGCACTATTAACAAGTTGATTGTGCAACAAGTGCACTCCACAGCAGTGATTGCACAGCGAAATACTTGTACACAGTGAATATATATGTTATTATACAACAGGGCATGGGTAAAGAAGGAGAAATGTATTTTAAAATTCAGCAAGAGAAGGGTTAACACTATACATGTAGTCGGAAAATGAAGTTGTATTACCCGGTGGCACCCATCGCATTTCCGACATTATTAAAGAAGCCTTAACGCATTTATAAAGAATGGATCACTTCATGAGTATTCATAAAGTCAATCTTTATAATGTCATAGTTTCGGCTTACACAAACGCTGAGGGTCATATGTATAACATTCCATAAGCAAACAGAACAGTCCGTTATCAGGCGGCTCCCACATTGGCTGGGTTTACTCTGCAAAATGCGTGGAGCGTTTATATGAATGAAAGAGTTAACGATTTCTAATAGTCAGGATAATGTACATTTGCCATTAATTTGTAGTTTGTTTCTATATCCGAGCTAATCAATGAACGAAGTTGGACCTATATGAATATATATTAGATATTAACTATTTATGTGATAACATAAATCGGAACATTCTGCACCCATATCTCGCTAACCGCGACCTAACACGTATTAACCCTTTCACCGCCACAGTCGAGTAAATCCACCACGACAAATAGTGCAGTCCCAGATCAGACGCCGCCTTTTCAAGGCGGCGTCTGATCAGGGACTTCACTATTTGTCTCAATCTCTATTTCTATATATGTGCGTTATTCCTTTGAAATTTGCATTTATTTATCTCATTTCCTTATTTTACTGAATGATTGAAAAAACTTGGATTGCAGACGACAATTAGAAATTTGGCGCCGAAAGGGTTAAAGCAAACAGTAATGGGTAAAGTCAAGTGCCTTTGATATACAATGATTCTTTTATGTAATATAATTATGTAATAGTCAATTTGACAAATACGCAAATGGATACGCACTCAGATAGTTTTCGTTATGCTATTTGGTTATTTCCTTTTTAAGCTGTAACAGTCAAGTCATTCAGCAAATTCAATCAGTTGGAAGCGGGTTTCTGTATTAATCGCATCTAAATTAAGTTCCACTCTTAACTCGAACATAGTCATCAGCATCACAAGTCCCCGGTTTCAATTTTAGTTTTGAATTTCCGGCATAGTTGTTCCAAAACCAACGCATTTACAGCACCAGGCAGTTTGGATCCTGGTGAGACTCCGAGTTGCTCGGTATCGCTACTGAGACCCGGATTGTTTGCGATGGTTAATAAAGATTCGAGATTGGTAGCGAACGAGTTAAGGAGACATTTACCTAATATAATCACATTATACAAAACAAATGGGATGAACGTTCGCTCAAGTGTGCATGATCATAATGGAGACTAATTATATATTGATGCTTAGTGTACATGGGTACACTCCGTGGGCGACGTGGTGGTGATAGTTGAAAATGGTTTAACCCTTTACCTGATAGAAGCGGCTTTAAGCGAGTTTAATATATTCCTCCGCTGAAGAAAATAGTTCCAATTTTTAAAATATTGAACATATAGCATCATAAATAGTTTCTATATTCTAGGAGGTGGTAGCTTAAAGCAGGCTGAAAGTAAAGCAGAATGCGCATTAAGGCGCATTCTGCTTTACTTTCAACCTGCTTTAAGTGGTCACCTGTCTTCAAAACTAGAAATAGGCTATTGGGTAAAGGGTTAACCACCATTTCCCTCATATTAACTTGTTTACACGCATTTGCAAACAAAGTAGACCCTGATCACACGGCTCCTATAGGAACCGTCTGGTCAGGGTCCACTCTGTTTGCAAATTGAATTTGATAGTTCGGTTAATTTACTTTCTAAAATGGCTACAATGTGTCACCTTCCATATTTCATCATAACTGTTTTGTCCATAAGCATTTAGTACGTATTGAAATTTGAAATAAACACAGACCAGGGAAAGGGTTATTCCTTTACTCAATGAATATTCAAGTAAGAAATAACGACATCAGGCTTTTGATTGGTCAGATTTGAGTTCTCAAGCTTTTGATTGGTCAGATTTGAGCCAAAGGCTCAAATCTGACCAATCAAAAGCTTGAGAACGATCTCAGACTCAACTAAAAGCTTTATAAGCATGGACACAAGAATACTCGTATTAATTAGATCATTTGTATAATGGCATATGATCTCAGGAAATTTTGGCCATGACAGAAGCCGTAGAATCATATCTATACTACAAATGTATATCATAAGCAAACAGAGCAGATCCTGATCAGGCTGTGTCTAAATGAGCCGTCTGATCTGGGTCTACTCTGTTTGCAATGGCGTAGACAGGCGTATCTATGCAGTAAAGGGTTAATTCCTATCCTGATAACGTTTGTCCAAATTTGGATCGGGCACAATTTTGAATACTTCCGATACCAACCTCTGAGAATCTATTGACCGAGTGTTCACCCTTTCCCTAATGAATATTCATGTAAGAAATAATGACGTCATGAATATTAATAAGATTATTTTTTATAATGGCATATGAACACAGGACATTTTGGCTCATGCAACAGCTGTAGAATCAGATCTATACTACACCATAAGCAAACAGAGCAGACCCTGATCAGACGGCTCCTATAGGAGCCATCTGATCTGGGTCTACTCTCTTTGCAGATGCACCAAAGAGAATGTAAATTGTAGCAGACGACACACTTTGTAGACGATACTAGATCTACATGACAGTGAAAGGGTTGATATGGCGAAACAAGACAAATATTCATGGGTGATATACCTATGTATGTTGTATGCAGTAGAACTTGTCTTAAGTGGCCATCTGAAAGGCACGTGGTAGCTTAATGCAGGTTAAAAGTAATGCAGAAAGCTCCTATAGGACATTTTTACACTATTTTTGCCCTGCGTTAAGCAATCAACTGCTTTTTAAGACTACTACATTCAATAAATAAATGGCTGCCTAGGACAGGATTTTTCTGTACTTAGATTTGCGTGTGTTTGTACATGTATTGGGGATTTACGTCGCTTTTAACGCCATTCCCGCATATTGACGCCTTTTGACGCTTCTGTAAAAGTCATTTTTAAATCATTGTGATAAATAGAGCAAATGCTCTATTTATCACAATGGTTTCAAAACTACACAATTGTCATTTTCTCTAGTAAATGCTCCTTTTCGGTAGATTTATTCAAAGAGGTTGGATCTAAAATAGCCTATATATGAGGGAATGGGTTAACAGTATTTCAGTCATATCGCGACGTCCAGATAATTACAGATGAAGGAAGACCCAAGAAATCATTTGTGTGTATGGAACAAACTGCATTGTTTCATGTACAGAAGGAAACCCGGAGAGAACCGCCGACCTAGGTACATGTAAGCCATCTGGAATGCTTCCTGGAAACCACAGTGGTGTGTGGGGCTAAGTGATCGTCAGTCAATGGCCATAACCACTCGGTCACAATATATGTATGTGAGCGTGATTGCTCTTCATCTGTTCAGGTCTTTTTTTCTATTATGTAATGTCGTCTGCAAAAGGTTATCGCCTGCTTCAATTTTCATCCTTTTATGTTCTTTCTCTGAATTCATACGCAATTTAACCCTTTCGGCGCCACATTTCTAATTGTCGTCTGCAATCCAAGTTTGTTAAATCATTCAGTAAAATAAGGAAATGGGATAAATAAATGCAAATTTCAAAGGAATAAAGCACATATATAGAAATAGAGATTGAGACAAATAGTGAAGTCCCTGGTCAGACGCCGCCTTAAAAAGGCGGCGTCTGATCTGGGACTGCACTATTTGTCGTGGTGCATTTATGCGACTGTGGTGGTGAAAAGGTTAAAGCGAAGTTTGGGTCCTAATAAGACGGCGAGTTATATGACGCCTCATCTGTATCCGAACTGTTGGCAAAGATGATGGCATATTCGCTAACGGCAGAGAAAGAGTTGAACAGCAAAACTAGAAACCATGACTAATGGACCAGTCGTCTAGCTGGCATTTGGCATTAGGGTCTAAGTACGAATGGGATTGAATTTTTATTGTTGCAGCCATATAGGCTAACAGTGATTATACGTTCCCTTCAGTATCATATAGGAGACTTTGCGATAGTCTTTGCAAACAGTTTAGATCCAGATGAGACGCCGAGTAACTCGGCGTCTCATTATGATATAAATAGTTTGGTACCCTTGCACTATTTTTTTGAAAGAAATGGAATAAAAATATCCCCGTATTTTTAGAATTGAAGTAGACCACAATATTTGCAGAGGAGACTTGCTCAGACTGCAGAAGGTTAACAACCTCTGACCTTTAACAAGGTATTAATAATTTCACATGCTTATAAATTTACTTGCGTTTCTATTACTATATACATTGTACTATATATGTAACTAGTAGTTGTAGTAACGGTTATGACAATAGACGTAGTAGTAAAATAGTAATAGTAGTAGTAGCAGTAGTAGTAGTAGCAGCAGCAGCAGCAGAAGCAGTACTAGTAGTAGTTGTTGTTGTAGTAGTGGTAGTAATAGTAGTAGTTATTGTTGTTCTAGTGATAATAGTAGTTGAAGTGATAGCAGTAGTGGTAGTAGTAGAAGTTGTAGTAGTAGAAATAGTAGTAGTAGAAGTTGTAGTAGTAGAAGTAGTAGTAGTAGAAGTAGTAGTAGTAGAAGTTGTAGTAGTAGAAGTTGTAGTAGTAGAAGTAGTAGTAGTAGAAGTTGTAGTAGTAGAAGTAGTAGTAGTAGAAGTTGTAGTAGTAGAAGTTGTAGTAGTAGAAGTAGTCGCAGCAGTAGTAGTAGCAGTAGTAGTAGTAACACTAACAGCAGCAACAGTAGTAGTAGTATCAATAGCAGCAGCAACATAACCAGTAGTAGTAGTAGTAGTAGTAGTAGTAGTAGTAGTAGTAGTAGTAGTAGTAGTAGAAGAAGTAGAAGTAGAAGTAGTAGTAGTAATAGAATTACATTATATACACATAAATATGCGATAAACATATGATATACAAATGACTTTTTTATCTCATGAACAAAAGCAAGGTATAAAACTATGAGCACTATTGACATAACACTTGTCACAACAATAAACTGTCCGAGTAGTGCAGTGCACACTTGTGTCCGTATCTAAAAGTGCGCGTAAGAAATTATTTTCGTATACGTCTGAAAAAAAGAATATACTGGCGCCAATGATTTTAAGTGTCCAGGCTGGTCAGTCTAGTTGAAAAAGGGTCGTCTGCATATTATGACTGACCCGCAGACGTCTTGAATGTCGTTCTTTAGCATGTCTCTTAGAGTTATATATTCGCGCTCAGTTTATGGATAGTTTTCGCAATACGGACTGTTACAGATAAAGCACTCACCGTGTTGCAGCGTTGGTACTCTGTATCAAGCTAATGCGATCTATCATTTTCAAAATGGGTCTTTAAAAGTTTCTATTTAATGTTTTATATTAGACAATAGGTTGCAAAATCGAATGCAGAAATATAAAAACACAAAATCGTTATCTGATAATTGTCTCAGGATCCGAAATTTCGGTTTTCGATCGTACTAAAATTGTCGACATTGTTGTTTTTGCAGGTACTTGATCGTGGCATATTTCCAAGGTGTAGTATATACGTATTAACAACCCCAGAAAGTTAATATTTTTCGAGTAAAGAGCAAATATCTGTTATAAAACCACACCAAACAGTAGTTTTGAATGTTAGGTACCTTTCGCAGAATCTATACAAGAATTGTAGTATCCTTTTCTCTAAAACAGCAACAACATCACCAGCATCGGTGCCAGTAGCAGCAGCAGCAGATGAGTATGCTTCAGCGACTGAGGCTTATCCAGGTCAGCACGGCTTGCAGTTGAAACCTGTTTCCAAAGTCTTTATAATATAAATATCCAAAGTACAAATATGAGTCATGCAGGAAATACCACATACAGAACAAACAGCAGCTCGAACAGCAACACAAGAAAAACCAGCAAATGCACATGACTATCATAAACATAAAGAGACGTACAATGACAAAACAAACACACAATAGAGAGAATATGGAAGTACTGCCTTGGAACGGCCAGTGACAAAAGTAATTTTGGGTTAAACCGCTTTAGGGGCGCCCAACCTTATACTTATTCCATCCCAACCCTAAATTACAAACAGTGTAAATAAACGTATCCCCAACCGCGATGACAAATACAGTGGTAAAGTGCATGTAAAACGAAAACATTTAAGTGAAACAAATTGTACCCAACTATCACTAGTGCACTCAATGATTTAGCTGCAAACAGAGTAACTGTAGAAAAGTAATAAAGGATGCGACAGAAACGAAATAGTACAAATATCTGACGCCCTCCTTCCGTTTCCGGATTTAAGAGGTTGCTTTCATAGAGTACTAACCCTTTCTTGTCGGCGTACATGCAAAAAGGGCAGCGTGATTGCCAACTGTAAAAGGGTTGACAACCAGACACGCAGGATGTTGTAGTACTATAGGATCATAAACATTTTTAACATATTTGATGAACAAAGTGAGAAAATTGGTATGTCCAATAATCTTACGAAGTTTGTAAATCACATCACCATAACATTCAGGATGTGAAATACCGTGTCGCAGGAGCGCCTTGATATTACACTTGTACTTGCCAATAAGTGAGAGATTTCGATAATAAAATTTAGAGAAAGTTTTTCTTAGTTTATGGTATCTATATCCTTGCTTAAGCAGCTTTTCAGTTAAAATGAGATTTCGGCTGTTAAAATCGTCAACAGATGAACAGGCTCTATAGCAAAACGATATGAGAATCTCCGTCAAGATGAGGGAAATTTACAATATTAAAATCAAAAGCATCTCTATTGTCATACATTTTAGAAGAGATAATTCCATTTTCAATTTTAAGGTCTAGATCAAGAAAAGCTGCATACGTGTGGAGAGGGTAAGCTTTATTCAATTTGAGTTCTTTTGGGTAAATCGTAGGAATCAGAGCATCAAAGAAGGGGTTATCTACGTTTAATAAAAACAAATCCAAATATCGAGAAGTTTCATTGAAGGATTTTGTAACATCTTTTTGTGATTGTGGATTCAAACGTAACATGAAATCTCTGTCATAGCAGCAATCGGCGACCAGTGGTACACAATTCGTACCCATAGGAATACCAATCACCTGACGGTACATAGCATTCCCATAACGTAAAAATATGTTATCCAGAAGAAAACTTCTGAGCAAGTCCAATTGGTGTAACATTTCATTTGCTCGTCAGTAAAGAAAGCTTTATCAGCATTACATGCCAGAAATGATGTTTTTTTCTCGGACAAGTACTTTCTGGATTAAGTAAGTAAGTTTATCTTTGATTAAATTATGGGGAAGGGTTGTGTGCAAAGTAGAAAATCGTATGTGCTTACAGTGGATGCAAAAAAACTTTTGTTCTTAAGTTTGCTCAATACTTATGAAGAGTTCTTAATAGACCACTAGAGATTTATTCCAGAGTTTTCATAAGTCTTATCACAATAGAATTTTACATGTTCTTTTATCATCTTCGTTAAACAAGAAGTCAAAAGTATAGACACTTTAGTAGTTGTACAAGAGCTAGAATTTGAAATGAAACGCGCTTGTTCTTGTTGTGTAATTTTAATGTCAGTTCCAAGCTGTTCACACCTTTTGACATGGTCTGAAACGATGGTCTTTTCGTCAGTAGTAACTGAAATGTATGACTTGGTATTAATAATTTCCTGCTTCAAGACATCGAGTTTTAGATGTAATCGTCAAATAATAATCAAATTATTCGATGCCTTATCAGCAGGAACAAAAACGTATTTTGAATGGAAATCCTGTAAACCCTTTTTAAGATGTCTAAAGAAAGTCTAGGTTCAGGTGGAAGAAGGTGTTCATTAGAGCTATAAAATGAAATGCGTTTGTCAATTATATCAAACATTATTTTTTTCCAATTTGAAAGAGCATTAGACTCAACATGTTCTCTTCGACACCATTTTAATACTGAAATGTTGTAAAGACTCAGTAATCTGACCTCGACCAGAGTTAAGATCTATCAAGGACGATATTCTATATTTGGGACCTTTATCCAGAAGAGATCGTAGACGTTTATCTTTAATTATCTCGAAATTACCAGTAATCACATGACCAGCTGCAGAATAGCAAACTTCTTTATTACAAAAACGTGCGGTAACACAGGTGAAGAAATATAAATGTATACACACTGAAGATTAATCATACAAGTATGCAAGGTATTTTTCCGTTTACCATATATGTTGTAAGGAGATTTGCCGAAACGAAATCCAAAGTCCATCAAAAGGCATTTCGTATTCTATATTAGAATTAAAGATATATGCTACGCAAATTTCCGTAAATTTTGCGTTTCAAACTGACTTCTGAATCGTAATCTATGTACCTTAACACTTATTTAACACTAAACAACACGGTTAGCAAATGGTTGTTTGTGTTAAAAAATAGAAAAAATGGATTGCTACGGAAACCAATGCAACAGCCTTCGCCTTTGGCCGGAATCTGTCGTAAGATTCAATTTTGCATAGCGGAAATAATCATTCGATATATATGTAGGTCAACAACCAGTGTCAGCCATTGTACATGTGATAACAACCTAATTAATATTCAAAGCGTTGTTCCGAAATGGAATCGGAGTCATTCAGAACTTGGCCGAAGATGTCCACTGATTTCCGTACAAAATCCCCGTTTCTGAAAAATGGAGACTCCTTTTAAAGAATTAAGTAGTACATTGTATTCGGATAGCGATAATATTTAGCTGAACAAATATATCCTGTCGGAAAATGGGTTGTAAGCATTATTTCCATTATATGTATACGTGTACAGCTTCTGGTGTTGACAATTCAAATTGATTAACGATATAATTAGCATACATGTACATGTCTACATGTATACACACTGAGAACTGAATAATAATACAACCAACATGTACATGTACATACACACAGAAAACAACCCAGCAAGCAATTCACCTTCGACAATCGTATAAATCGTTCTTATATGGCTTTCAACTTGTGCAATAGCCTCATTTAGAGGTGTGTTGTCTATACCTAGACACTATGACTGCAGCAAAATTGAAGCTGTGTTTCAGAAATAAAAGAAGGCCGTTACTATCAATAAAGTCATCGTGTAAGTAAAGGGTTAACCATACAACCACGTCCGCCAGCTCAATTAGTTGTAGTGGTAGAATTATTATAATTATAATTAGTAGTAGTATTACTAGTAGTAAAATTAGTGTAGTAGTAGTAGTGGTGGTTATAGTAGTAGTTGTTGCTGTTGTTGTAGAATAGTTTTAAATACATGTATAACGTTTTGGGACTTTACCGTAAGTAGTTCGACAATTCGAAAAATCATTAAGGATCTAACAAAATAAACCCATTTTGCTTGTAATTGCAAAAAGTGTTTAAACAAACAATTAAACGACTTTACGCGTTAGGTATTAAATGTTGATTAAATGTGCTTTTATTCTCCTCTCTGCACAGTCAATGGAATATTGTATCAACGAAACTACTCACTCATAGCCGTGTCTAAGTATCAGTGTCCACTTGTGTACTTAAATGATAGTAAAACTCCTACATAGTAACATACTTATTAAACTATTTTCACCCTTCTCAAAAACAACGAACAAGCTAATCTAGAACAGCACACTAGTCTAAGCTATTAAGAACAATGTAGCATCTTGCTTATAGGTCAATGGCACCATACGACATACAGGGATTTGGCGTTCATTCGCAGCGCAAACTAATCATTCTCTGGGAAAGTCGTTAATTACGTTGCGACAGGATCTTTGAATGACATGCAGCCGTTCTGCTGCAAAAGCATTTAGATATTTTATTGCATATACTTATGTTTTTAATGGGAAGGAGTGAATGTTGGAATGTAGTAATTCTATCTACGGAAGCCAAAATAAAATAAAACATCATCAATACTACAGTAGAACCCCTATAATACGAACACTTAATGAACAAACATAGCCGTCTTTATGAGCAGGTGGTTGCTTACTGTTTGACTAAAGTAATACATAAAGCTCCACTTGGAGCTCCACTAGGAGCTTTCTGCATTACTTTTGTCCTGCAGTAAGCATCCACCTGCCCCTACCACCCAGAATTATACCTCTTCTAGGTGGTCGCATTAGAGTGGTTTTCCTGTAGCACCTTTATTTCTCCACACAATTCTGTGTTGTTACTACTCATTAGAGACGGTTCAAAAGAGTAGTCATAGCGTAGCGTTTGGCGGACAAATGGCGAGTTTAGCCCTTTCACCGCTGCAGTCGCATAAATGCACCACGACAAATAGTGCATTAGGGTCTGATCAGGGACTTCACTATTTGTCTCAATCTCTATTTCTATATATGTGCTTTATTCCTTTGAAATTTGCATTTATTTATCTCGTTTCCTTATTTTACTTAATGATTTAACAAACTTGGATTGCAGACGGCATTTAGAAATTTGGCACCGAAAGGGTTAGTATTTGAATACGCACATTTATCCAGTGCTCGGTAATATAATTCATGATAGAATGAAACACACACATGAAATGTAGGTATGTCCAAAGGATGTACCTTGGAAAGGTGGCCATTTGTGGAGCTCTTGTCATTGACATCTAAAGTTAAATAGATATTTGTCCACTGAACACATTGCATTTCAACTCATCGGCAGTTCTGTATCAATATTGTCAGTTTGTTGTATTTCCAACTTCAATATGAAATCATAAACAGTGTAGGTGTTGTAAATATAAAAAATATATCACAATTATGTTCATTTTGATGTATCTTAACCCTTTCGATGCCAGCATTGTCGTCTGCTGGGCAGAGTTTCGTTTATTTTTAGTGTAAGTGTGTGCTTTTCTTCCATTTTCTTTATAAAACAGTAAACAGAGTGTCAAACAGTTTGGATCCTGATGAGACGCCGAGTTACTCGGCGTCTCATCTGGATCCAAACTATTTGCATGTGATATCATAAACCCGTCATTGTGACACGGAAGGGGTTAAGATACGGTAAAGCCAAACTTAACCGGAATTTTATTAAAAGAAGACTTGGGTAATTTTATGCAGGTGGATGCTTAACCCTTTCCCTCATTTAAACAGGTTTTCACGCATTTGCAAACATAGTAGACCCAGATCAGACGGCTTCTATAGGATCAGTCTGATCAGGGTCTGCTCTGTTTGCTAATGGAATTTGACAGGTCTGTTTCTTTAGTTTTAAAATGGCTATAATGTTCAACAATCAATTTTTGTTGTAAACTATTTTGTCCATGATTGTTTAGCAGGTATTGAAATTTGGTCTAAATATAGAACAGGGAAATGGTTAGTATGAGATGAAAGCCACGCTAAAGGAGCGTTCGGTATGACTTCAATTCTTCATTAAGTTAAGTTGTCTTTAAGATTCGGTATTGCTACTACAGCGCTCGTCTGGTTCAGGGGGATTTAACTGCATATATAATATTTGTGAAAAAATATAGCATGTATGTGTATGAAATAAACTGTTGAACTTTGATATCTCGAATATGGATAACTCAAACTTCGGGATAACTCGAACTAAAAATTCGGTCCTTCCAAAACTTACATTACAGACTTGTAAAATGTATCGCTACAAATATCTAGAAACACATGTGACAGCTTAATGCATGTCTACAGTAATGCTGAAAGTCCCAATATCATTAAGCTGTGAACTTTAAGATTGTCAAGATTAGAAATCGGATGACTCGACCTTCTGTTATCTCGAACTAATTTGTATGGTCCCTTGAAATTAGAGATATCAAAGTTCAACTGTATAAGACAAGTACTTGTTGTGCTTGCTGTTTATTTATTTATATATGAAAAGATACCTGATGAGAGAGTATCTGTATACATGTACTTTAGTTCTCTATGTAATATTATTTGATTAAATTATTCACAGATATTTTACGGTAAACTCCTTTAGGACCGGCCACTTAAAAGGGTCTGCACTGAACTTTTCTTTAGAAAAATCCCTAAATATTCACCGTAAGCGTGGCCAGTTTGAATTTTGGAAAAATCCATTTGAAAATTCAGCATTATAAAGGTTACGGCAGTTTAATGTAAGACGAAATGAGCTTTCTCTATTTCTGTAATACTGTTGTTCCACCTTAAGCATCCACTATGCTTTAACCCTTTCTTCCGTAAATACAACTTTCTACGCCCGTACAAACAGAGTATGCCAATAGAAGCTGTCTGATCAGGGTCTGCTCTGTTTGCTCATGAAATAATACAGATATGATTCTGTCATTGGTACAATTTCATGTGTTCATGTGCAATCCAATTAATACTCATGATTTATTTCATAAATATTCATGGAGTAAATGGTGAACACTTATCTCGCTTTTCGCGACTTAGCAGCATGGAGCCGCCAGAAGAGCAGCATGGATCCTGATGAGACAGCGAGCTACTCGATGTCTCATCAGGATCCCAGCCGTTTGACACCCAGTCCATACTGTCTCAAAAGCTTGATCGAATCGGAAATAGTCAAAATTGCACCAGTTCTATATGGGAGGTTCAGACAGTCGTTTAGTCAGGGTAAGGAATAAAAGACCACGAGGTCATTTCATTCACGAAGGGGTTATTGTAGTTATGATCTACTGTTCACGTGTTCATCATGAAAGAATTATGGGTCCATGCTTATAAAACTTGTAGTTGAGTCTGAGTACGTTCTCAATATTTTGATTGGTCAGATTTGAGCCTTTGGCTCAAATCTGACCAATCAAATGCTTGAGAACTCAAATCTGACCAATCAAAAGCTTGAGAACGAACTCAGACTCAACCAAAAAGTTTTATAAGCATGGACCCTGGCTTTAAAATACGTACCCATGAAGTAAAGGGTTAAAGGATTATTTCTAGGATCCTTGTTACAGGCATGTGCTATATACTCTCCCACCTTTTATTAAGAAACACCCACGTCGAGCACAAGAAGGAACATTTCGGATGGGCACGAGATCTGATTGCAATCATTTAAAATGTCATCATTAATGCTATGGTTACATATTTCAACTGCAAATGATACCATTCAGTCGTTTAAAACACCTACCTAGCAGAAACAAATGTAGGCCTCTCTTATGTACTGTATTGTAATTTAGTGGATTTATGTTAGCAAGAACATACAGCAGATATATGTTCACGTCAATTGCTTCCATAGGAACTATTTTCGGACTGAAATTGTAGTGCATCATGGTTATCTGTGTATATATTTCATTTCATAATGGTTGAATGTGTTCCTTACAGATGTCATTGAAGTGTATGTTTATGAACATTTCGGAGAAACGTCACGTAAACAGGATAAAACGGGACACTTAACGCTAAGCAATGAGTTAAACTTTAGTTGTTCATGTCATAAGATGTAGAATGATACAAAACATCAATATTTGCATTAGGCATTATCATCCCAATTTGACATGAGACTCATGCATAGTCCGTGTATTATCATCGGTAATCTTCGGATAACTTTCCGAAGGTATAAGAATGCGCTATAAGAATACACTCCTCGTGGAACATGATTATTACCGACTTTTGGTTTGTCAGTTTTTGTCACAGAGTATTACGAACAATCCCGATAAACACGCCGAAACTTAATCGAGTCTCAGGTCAAATTGGGAGGATAATAATCAGCTGATTTTAAACATTTACTAGAGGTCCAGATAAGATGCGTAAATTTTCAAGAATTACTCCTTTATTTCTCCACTAAACCCCATACTGTGACCACTCTTTAGTGTCGTCTCTTCGAGACGATTCTAAATAGTGGTCACAGTATGGGGTTGGATAGAGAAATGACGATTTTAGTATTTGGGTGCGCAACTTTATCTGTAGCTTTGAATTTTACTTAATAAAACTTATTTTTATGTATTTGAAACTGAGTACACCCAGATCGTAAGTTTCTCTTTAGAAGCTGTCTGGTCAGAATCATCTTTGTTTGCCAATGGAATAATATATATATATTTCTATTGTTTCTGTTATAGCCAAACTTCCTTTTATTGTTATGTACCATTATAAATTTAAATCAGCTGCCAGTCAATATTTAAAAAAGGTCGTTATTTCTCTAAAACACCTACGTATTTCATCAAGTAGTCTCTTTAACCCTTTCCCTTTTCTATGGTTATATCAAATTTCAATACCTACTGAATATCCATTAACAAAATAGTTACAAAGAAATGTGGAAGGTGGAACATTATAGACATTTTAGAAAGCAAAGAAACAGATTGTTCACATTCTATTAGAAAACAGAGTAGACCCTGATCAGACGGCTCCTCTAGGAGCCGTCTGATCTGGGTCTACTCTGTTTGCAAATGCGTGAAAACACGTTCACATGAGGGAAAGGGTTACCGGATTTCACTATTTATATGAGGACTTTATCCCCCTCCATTATATCCTGACTTTATCTGTTTAATTTACGACCTCGTCATCATATTGTGCTTATACAGTGTCAACCAGATGACAATAGGTTACGACATCGATGTCTGGTTTCATTTTGTCATAGAGCTTTTCATTTGCTAATGGCATATTACTTACAACATATCGAGGATTGAGCGGAAAACCGTAGTACCTACAATTCATGGGGGTAACACGTGATGATATTTGAAACCAGCTTTGATCCAAATGAGACGCCGAGTAACTTGACGTCTCACCGGGATTTGAAACTGTTAAACACTCTGATAGTGTTTTTAAATAAAAATAACAATTGAGCTTTGACAAAATTTGGGAAATTTATGTTAAGGTTCAGCGATATAGTTAATACAGTCTTACGCTCAATCCTCGCAATGCTCATAACCTTTGAGATATGGCATAGAGGGTGTCACGTGTTTGGTAGCATGTCATTCGTAGTTCACGCCGACTGATTTCGCCATTTCACAGCCTCCAATCGTGCAACGTCACTGGTTTCTATCACTTTTGATCGAACAACCTATGACAGTCTCATTTTCCGTTTGTAAAACTGACTATTCAGAGAAATTAGCAAAAGAGGTTATTTGAAAGTATCGTACTTGTCTACATTCATGCAATATGACAGTAATACAGAAGTCTTTGATAGTTTTCAGTTTCCGTTTGTAAAACCCACACCACAGAGAAATCTCTCTTAGCCCTTTCCCTCATATTGACGACTTTTGACGACTCTGTAACTATGGAGCGGTATTTGGGTCAAAATTATAGTTATGATTTTACTAAGCGAATACTGTTATCTACGTGCTAGTTGTTAATTAAGATACTCATTTCGATGTTGTTAAATACAATTTATCTATTTAAACTTCTATTTTAATTGTCTTTTCCGTTTTTCAAAAATCTTATATTTCATTCGCAATCTCAGAAGCTAGCCGCCTTATTCTACATGCCTCATTCTATATTCTTCATTCTATATTTTTCATTCTATATTCTTCATTCTTCATTCTATATTCTTCATTCTATATTCTTAATTCTTATCGCTAAACGGTAAATGTTTCAACTCAAATTATTACGAAACTAACTCACCAAATACTAGCTCTAGCTACACTACGCGATGACAACGTTAAACGGTATTAGTAAGATTGTAGAAAATCATTGTTAATCATTGAAAATCATTGTTATGTACAGAATATTAAGCGTTTATTTTGTTAATAGGGTGCCATCCTCGATTCAACATGTCTAAATTTGGATTTATATATAAGTAAAATTCCCCCAAAGCAGACAATATTCGGCCGTGGCCGAGTGGGTAAAGCTGCTGGCAGTTAACAGTTTTGGTATTGATGGTTGGTGGTTCAAATCACGGCAGCGACACATTTATTTTCTTTTGGAATATTAGTTGTTAACGCTTAATGCTTAGCCTAATGACTATATTTCTAAAGTCTGAATTGCAAATCGGTAAACGGTAAATGCTTCAACTCAAATTATTAATATTGAAGTTTAATCCTTCCCTGTTGAATATTCATGTAAAAAATAATGCTACCATGAATATGTATTAGCTGATTTTTAACAATGATATATGGACACGTGATTTTTTTTATGTCCCTCAACGGCGGGCATATAGTAATCGCATTGTCCGTCCTTCCGTCTGTCCTTCCATCCGCCTGTCTGTCTGTCCGTCCATCCGTCCGTCCCAAATTTCGCGTCCCTTCTGTAACTTTTTTCTGTGAATTGATTTCAAAATAACCTGGCACAAATGTTCACCACAAAAAGACGATATGTCGCGTTCAACTCCCTGGTCCATGGGTAAAAGGTCAATGTCATCCTTCAGGGCCAACGGTCGGGGGTATAAGTGTTTCACAAACACACTCTTGATTGGTAATGGATAGAAACTGCAGAATCAGCACTGTTATATTTCCATAAGCAAACAAATTGGACCCTGTTCAGACGGCTTCCTTAGGAGCCGTCTGATCTGGGTCTACTATGTTTGCACAGGCCTAAAAGGCGGTTATTTGAGGGGAAGGGATAATACATACATCCACGCGAGCTTATTACATTGGACATATATACACGCAGTGTCGACCCAGATCAGAGGACTCCTAAAGGAGCATTCTGATCAGGATATGCAGTCTGTCATTCAAAAAGTTCTAGCAGGTGTAAGTCTTTCACACTGCGTGGACTCTATAGTTAAAAACTGATGTTCCACTGTGAAAATTCAGACTTGAAAGATGGAAGTTAACCCTTTACCTGATAGTCCAGTAAACCCTCTCATGCAGACAGCTCCTAGAGGAGCTTTCTGCATGAATTTCACCCTGCCTTAAACTGATACCTGTCTCCAAGACTGATATTTATACTGAATTTAACGTCCGGTTTAGACGTATAGATCCTGATTAGAAGGCTGCTGTTTATAACTTTCGTCCTGCATTAATTTTAAACTCAGAATTAAAATTATTTGTAGAGATCTGCTACTGTGCACAAACTGTATACAGGCAATCAAGCACCAGTGATAGCTCTCCGATTAACCCTGTACCTATTGAATATTCATATAGGAAATAATGACGTCATGAAAATCAATTAGAATAGTGTTTAAAATGGCTGGTGTGAACACATGGACTTTTAGCCATGGCAGAAACTGTAGAATCAGATCTAACCATTTCATAAGCAAACAGAGCAGACCCCGATCAGACATTTTATATTCTTTCTTCACTAGATCTATATGCACTCGGGGTGTCAATCAGCTTGAATACTGATGCCGCACTGTACCACCCGGTGTCTGATCTAGATCCAAACTGCATGCAAAATCAATCTTGGATTCACTCATAGTATGGTAAAGGTTGACACTTTCCCTCATCTATTCATGTAAAAATCATGAATGTTAGAATATGAATTAGATCTAGATCCTAGATGTATTTTATCATGGCATCACGAACAAGTGGTAGAAACATTAGAATCAGATCTAGATCTACATTGTTTCATAATCAAACAGAGTAGACCCAGGTCAAACGGCTCCTATAGGAGCCGTCTGATATGGGTCTGCTCTGTTTACAGGAGTCAAAAGTCAGTCACATGAGGGAAAGGGTTACAGATACCATTCGTTATCACCAATTCATTCATACAAAAAGCATAGATTCTATATAAACAAACCAAATGTTAGCGTGTTTTCAAATGTTATTTGCTAAAATACTGGGTTTGACACCTCTGTTTATATGTAGAGTAAAAGGCCCTTATTTCGACACCTTAAGACACATATTCGTCGTAACGATAAGAGTTTGTTGTACTTCAACATGGCAACAAAGAAAGGCGTACATTTACCACCGTTTTTGAATTACTATTGCTTATGAACGTGTATGAGTTTGCAGTGCAACACGTTACTAACTTGA
Organism: Azorinus chamasolen; assembly: GCA_963576725.1. Classification (NCBI taxonomy): domain Eukaryota; kingdom Metazoa; phylum Mollusca; class Bivalvia; order Cardiida; family Solecurtidae; genus Azorinus; species Azorinus chamasolen. The sequence continues at coordinate 50,406,475 of OY755246.1, read as the reverse complement.
TCTGCTTTGGATTCTTTATTTCGACAGGGGGGGGGGGGGGGCTTATGGCGCGCTCATATGACTTATGACGTAAAGATGACGCGCAGTAATGCCAACACAGTTTTCTTTTAGTTTTATTGTCAGATATACAAAATGACGTCATACAACATAACCCTCGCCACTCGTGAAACTATACCGTCTGGTGTTCACTCGATGAAATAAATTTCGATCTTCCACCGAAAATAACAAATATCCTCTATATATTCTTTACCTTACAATGACTTTCAATGATTAACAATGATTTTCTACAATTACTAAATACCTTTTAACGTTGTCAGCAAGTAGAGCTAGTATTGTATGAGTTAGTTTCGTAATAATTTGAGTTGAAACATTTAGCGATAAGAATTAAGAATTTAGAATGAGGCATGTAGAATAAGGCGGTTAGCTTCTGAGATCAAGTAGAGCTAGTATTTGGTGGGTTGAGAACAAGTAGAGCTAATATTTGGTGAGTTAGTTTCGTAAAAATTTGAGTTGAAACATTTAGCGTTTAGCGATAAGAATTAAGAATATAGAATGAAGAATATAGAATGAGGCATGTAGAATAAGGCGGGTAGCTTCTGAGAACTATAATTTTGACCCAAATACCGCTCCATATGTAACAGTCACTATGTGAAACCATTGTGATAAATAGATCATTTGCTCCTATAGGAGCAAATGCTCTATTTATCACAATGGTTTCAAACTACAAAATTCTAAAAATGTCATTTTCTCAAATTAATGCTCCTTTTCGGTAGATTTATTCAAAGATGTTGTATCTAAAAATAGCCTATGAGGTAAAGGGTTAGGCAATTATTCGACAGTATTAGTTTTCTCTAAATTCGTGCAATATGACAGTAATACAGATGGCAGTTTCCTTTTCCATTTGTAAAACTGACTATATAGAGAAGTCTCTCTAATTAGCGATTAAACGATAGTATTTTCTTTTGTATACAGTAAAATCTCTCTATAACGACCACTAAATTACATTAAGTATTTGTGTTAAAGGCAGGTGGCTGCTTAAAGCAAGGTGAAAGTAAAACAGAACGCTCCTATAGGAGCAGGGGCTGCTTAAAGCAAGGTGAAAGTAAAACAGAACGCTCCTATAGGAGCGTTCTGTTTTACTTTCACCTTGCTTTAAGCAGCCACCTGCCCTAAATACCAATTAAATAACACAATTTAGTAGCCGTTAAAGAGAGGTTTTACTGTACATTCATGCAATATTACAGAAATACAGAAGGCTCCATATCGAGTTTTCTGCTTTACTAATACGATCCCATCCTAATAAGTACATGCATGTATGTACGTCTTTAACCCATTCCCACATTTAAACGCAATTTCACGCATTTGCAAACAGAAGATCCAGATCAGACGGTTCCTGTAGGAGCCGTTTATCAGGGCCTGCTCTGTTTTCTTATGACATTATAATAGATCTGATTCTTCGGTTTTAACTTATACCAAAAGGTATTGTTTAATCTATCTACCGTGTGTAGAAATTACCAATTGATCGGTAAAGAAGTGTAGATTTTGTAGCACATGTCCATGAACTTTTGTCTATCCCCTTGTACATATGCCATTATAAAAATGCAGCTAATAAATATTCATGATGTCATTATTTCGTACATGAATATTGAACAGGTAAATGGTTAATAAAGCTCGATTTTGATTTACTTACAGGTCGCTCGCAAGTAGTTCTAATGTTTCCTTTTATGGAGAAGCAAATCATTTGGACAGTCGTATAAATGTTGTGGTATACGCAAATATAGCTTAATATTGTTTGTTTTCATTACTTTTGGTAATCTTTGACTGACTGTATTTTGGTTTTCATACTAACATGAAAAAAAGGCCACGCCTTGTCTGGACTACTTTGTATTCGTCCCCAGATATATGAATCGGTATTAAATGTTGAAAATATATGATTTGTGAATAGTGTTTCTTTCTTACATTCAGTAGTGATATTGAATTACAAGGAATATATAGAATATAGTTTTGTTTTCATTGAGGTATGAAAAAGTGTGACCAATATGTTTTCCATACCTCCATGAAAACAAAACCATTCTATACATTCCTTAAATTAATAAATATATTATTTAATCTTGATAAGTATACGAGCTATGGGAACAAATATCTGAGTATTGCAAACAATTAAGAGACAAAATTGCTGCTCTATTCTCAGTTCTGAACGCCATGTCTGGCCAGATTCTATACGGACCAAACCTTGTAACAATCTGCAATATTTCATAATGTACAATGACACATTGTACATCTTTATAAGATATCTTGTCAATTATCTGGATCCATAATGTGTGAAAAGATCCGACTGCACATGTAGCTATTTCTATTGGATTTCTATTGGATTTCTTAAAGGACAAATATAACCCTTAACCCTTTACTCCATGAATATTCATGCAAGAAATAATGAGATTAATTGATTTAAAAGCACATGGACATAGGAATTGTTGGCCTTGGCAGAAACTGTAGAACCATATCTATACCATAAGCAAACCGGGGAGACCATATCAGACGGTTCCTTCAGGAGCTGCCTGATCTAGGTCTACTATGTTTCCAAAGGTGTAGAAAGCAGTACAGATTGAGTAAAGGGTTGACGAACGGGAAGCGGATATATGAGATTTTTTGTACAGTGTAAACCCAGATCAAAGGGTTTCTAAGAGAGACCTTTGATCAGAGTCTGCACTGTTTGTCATAAAAGTATTTTCTTCAGTGATAAAGATTGATTCAGATTTTGTTTAACCCATTCCCTCATATTGACGACTTTTGACGACTCTTTAAAAGTCACTTTGTGAAACCATTGTGATAAATAGAGCATTTGCTCCTATAAGAGCAAATGCTCTATTTATCACAATGGTTTCAAACTACACAATTCTAAAATTTTCCTTTCCTCTATTTTATGCTCCTTTTCGGTAGATTTATTCAAAGAGGTTGGGTCTAAAAATGACCTATGAGGGAAAGGGTTAAGTTTTATTTAGAAAGGAGGAACCAGTTTTGTTTTTGTTTATTCAGCAGGTTAATGTTTAAAAACTAACTCAGCATGCGTTTGTTTAATGTGCACGTGATGTCATATTTAAATTCGTATGGTGCAGTGCCATATAAAACCATGCTTTAATGCTTAATTATTTCTTCAATATCGCCCAAAGTGTCATAACGTTGTGACATTCTAAATGATTATCCACTGTATTTAGTTAGAAATAGAATGTGGTATCAATGACTTATTGAATAATATGTATGAGATGTATCATGTGAAATTTACCGTTTTGAATAATTTCCTGAACTTGCATTGATACATTTCATGACAAACAAAATCCTTATTTAGATTTTTTAAGACAATACCATCTGCATTATACTCATATCCTATGTCCTTTTTCATGACAGAATGCCACATTTACCAAACTTATGACAGCATTGCGGCTCGCAACTGTAATGATATACCTTTCCCGTATGATGGCCATCCATCATTACAATGATTATAGTGTGTGTACATGTACAACCGAAGCTATCTTAAGCGACCATCAAAAAGTGCTATAATCATGGGTTTGTAAGACGGTGGTAGCTTAAAGTCACATTATATCTTTCATATAGATACGCAAGAGGTTTGGTATAGAAAATATCTCAATTTTACGTCTTGTTTGCTAAATAACGACACAGGAACATATCGCAGAACTGGTAGAATATCTAAATTTTGCACGTATATGATGATAGTTAATCACGTGACCTCCGACGTTAATTTATATAGAAATTTTGTTCTATTTTTGAATTTATTGCCTAGTGCAACAACAAAAGAGAAACTAGAACTGAAAAAGCATTTCACGTTTCTTTGCGTAAGCGGACGATGTACCACTGTCTCTTGAGTGATTGTTTGTTCTCCTTTTATATCAGCAATCTATGCGACTTCACCGTGTCGACGCTGCCTGTAGGTCGCCATTTTCATTCACTTTCTTTAAGCGCAGACATCACTTGACGATCACGTTACAGTAGCTCATTTGTATTAAAGTGATACATGTATTCTCTACTTGCAATGTGTTTTAACAATGCTTAACAGTTACAACACTCATTTGTTTAAATGCTGAAAAGACGTACATCGCAAGAAAAACAATCGAATACACAACCTCCATGTGTTTAATATGTTTTCGGCAATGTATTAGTAAAAATATATATAGTATCGATGAACACGATTTATTTTGTATCACATGGGCATTTTTCGATATAAGTTCAAATTGACAATAAATAATAATAATTGAACATCATTAGGGTCTGCACTGTTTTTCATATATCACTTTTCTTTCGAAAAATCCCTAAATAGTCACCATAAGTTTGACCTGTTTGAATTTTGGAATAATCCAAGACACAACCTCCATGTGTTTAACTTGTTTTCGGCAATGTATTAGTATTTATTCGGCTCGCATTTTAGTTTCGTTAACTGTTTGACCAAGGTCGATAATATTTTGTTGTAAAACAAAAAATATATAGTATCGATGAACGCGATTTATTTTGTATCACATGGGCATTTTTCGATATAAGTTCAATTTGACAATAAATAATAATGATTGAACATCATCAGTGTCTGCACTGTTTTTTATGTATCACTTTTCTTATCGAAAAATCCCTAAATAGTCACCATAAGCTAGACCAGTTTGAATTTTGGAATAGTCCATTTGAAAAGTCAGCGTTGTAGGGGATAAGTAAATAGATCTTACATTTATCAGACGTTTCCTACAAGAGCCGTCTGATCTTGATTTACTCATATTGCAAAGACGTTAATAAGCGTTCCCGTTAGGTAAATTGTTTAACTCTTTGCACGCTAAGTAATTTTTCGTCTGCAACAATTGTCGTCTGCTTCAATTCTTAAAATAACTTTTCTCTAATTTCTTTGTAAAATTATGAGCTAGATGACAAACAGTTTGGATCCTGATGAAACGCCGCATTATGCGGCGTCTCATCTGGATCCAAACTGTTTGTATATGTAATCACTGTTTCGCCGTTACCGTGCAAAGAGTTAATGTTGCTTCTGTTCGTTCACACCGACAACACGCATTGCTGTACCCTTTTTAATCAATCTGCCATTGTAAATTAATGAATACTTCACAAGTTCTCCCATTTTGTTTATGTACGGGCTTACAATAAGAATAGCATAAATGAAAATAGGCCAAGTAATTCATCTGGAGCAATCCCAACTCTATTTATTGTTGTAATTATCTATGTTCTCCGTATTCACGCTTATCCTGCCGAAACAATTGGATCCAATATGTTTGCAAATGTGGCTTAGTCGAGTTTTTCATGACACTGGCATTAACCTATTTACTCCAGTATTATGTAGTTTAAACATTCGAGCAAATTGACTTTCGCAACAAACAGTTGAACATCGATATCTCGAACTCGGATAACTCGAACTTTGAGATAACTCCAAGTAAAAGTTCGGTCCATCCAAAGTTTACAATATAAAATGATTCTAAAATGTATCACTGCGAATATCTAGAATCTCATGTTACAGCTTAATACAGGTCGAAAATAATGCTGAAAGCTCCTATAGGGACTTTCAGCATTACCTCCGACCTGCACTAAGCTGTTTACTTGAAAAACAATTCAAATTAGAAATAGGATGACTCGAACATTTGATATCTCGAAGTTCGATATATTGAAGTTTACCTATATTAATATTTCACATGAGCGGCTCCTGCAAAAGAGCTATTAAAGAAATGTCCATTCAACACCACTCGCGAGTACCCAATTCCTACTACTTTTCAATAATCAAATAAAACTTTGTTCCATTTTACAGCTTTCTATAACAAGACATATTGCATGTAAGTGTAACTGAAAAACTCTTTGTGTTCTTTTATTGATCCTTATTTACCCAGCGCCCATTGTTAGAAACAGGCGAAGAGTGAAGACCCAAATCAGAAGGCTATCGATGGCATCCTCTAATCGGGGTCTGCACTATTGGATTGACCAATTATTTTCAAGGTCATATCTGGCACGAAATCTTGCTGAAGCACTCTTTCAAAATGTAATTAGATTGCATTATGATACATATTTGACGGAAGCTAAAGGATACTCAGATGCGTTAAGACTTCAAGAAGGCACATAATCATTAACCCATTACTCCAATATTCATGTAAGAAATAATGATGTCATGCATATTAACTACATTAATTTGTATGGTAGGACACGAACGCAGAAATAGTTAGACCATGGCAGAAACTGTAGAAATCATATCTATACCATACCATAAGCAAACAGAGTAGACCCTGATCAGACGGTTCCTGTAGTAGCCGTCTGACCTTGGTCTACTTTGTTTGAAAAGGCGTTGACATGCGTATTTATGGAGAAAAGGGTTACATGTAAGACGTGTTCGTTTCGGAAGACATCAGCCTTACAGTTCATTTCAAGACGACTGCAGTAACAAAGTTGCAGTATATTGGCACCAAAACGGTAATTGCAACAGTAATTGTACATAAACCTTTTCTGTTTATTTGTGTCCCAAAGGTTGTTGTTTGAGTAATAACATTGTTTTCTCCCGCAAACTTTCTCTCATGAGCTCATACATGGGACACAGCCAAACAGTGTAGACCCAAATCAGAGCGTCCCTGAAGTAGTTCTCTGGTCAAAGTCTGCACTTTTGTTATACCAATCAATGTTTTAAGACTTTCACCTCAATATATGTTTTTGGCAGGAATCCCTCGCTTGACGAATGGATAGGTATCAATTTTCAATTTAAACGAATTTACAGTGAATAAAACGCTGAAATGTATAATTAATAACATGTGGAAACATTTTGCGTATCGACATTGCAAGTATGTAAATTAGAACATGTTTACAGAACAAGGTATAAGGCTTAATGTTTTATCAATGCCAAACAAGTACTAAGTAAGCAATGTAGAACTGTTACACGTTCATTATAATTGGCATCTCATTCAAAATGTGCCCATTTCTGTGTCATTGTGCTGGTAAGTTATAAACCTAACGCATGCCAAATCTGTATCTACATCTGGCCATCAGAAATACTACTTTAGTAACTATCTTAAGGTTGTACTTGTACAACCGAACCTATCTTAACCCTTCTCTTGCTGAATTTTAAAATACATTTCTCCTTCTTTACCCATGCCTTGTTGTATATTTACATATATCTTCACTGTGTACAAGTATTTCGCTGTGCAATCACTGCTGTGGGATGCACTGGTTGCACAACCAACTTGTAAATAGTGCAGACCCTGATGAAACAGCTCCTACAGGAGCTGTCTCATCTGGGTATTCACTATTTACATGTAGGTATATTGACGTGAATAGCAAGCGAAGGGTTAAGCGACCATCAAAAAGTGGTATAATCATGGGTCTGTAAGAAGGTGGTAGCTTAAAGCCACATTATATCTTTCATATAGATGCACACGAGGTTTGGTATAGAAAATAACTCCATTTTACGTCTTGTTTGCTAAATAACGACACAGGAACATATCGCAGAACTAGCAGAATATCTAAAGTTTGCACGTATATGATGTTAGTTAATCACGTGACCTCCGACGTTAATTTATGTAGAAATTCTGTTCTATTTTTGAATTTATTGCCTAGTGCAACAACAAAAGAGAAACTAGAATTGAAAAAGCAATTCACATTTCTTTGCGTAAGCGGACGATGTACATGTACCAATGTCTCTTGAGTGGTTGTTTGTTCTCCTTTTATATCAGCAATCTATGCGACTTCACCGTGTCGACGCTGCCTGTGGGTCGCCATTTTCATTCAGTTTCTTTAAGCGCAGACATCACTTGACGATCACGTTACAGTAGCTCATTTGTATTAAAATGATAGTCTCTGCTTGCAATGTGTTTAACAATGCTTAACAGTTACAACACTCATTTGTTTAAATGCTGAAAAGACGTACATCGCAAGAAAAACAATCGAATAAACACCGAAGAAGACACAACCTCCATGTGTTTAACATGTTTTCGGCAATGTATTAGTATTTATTCGGCTCGCATTTTAGTTTCGTTAACTGTTCGACCAAGGTCGATAATATTTTGTTGTAAAACAAAAAATATATAGTGTCGATGAACACGTTTCTTTTTGTATCACATGGGCATTTTTCGATATAAGTTCAAATTGACAATAAATAATAATGATTGAACATCATCAGAAGCTGCACTGTTTTTCATGTATTACTTTTCTTTCGAAAAATCCCTAAATAGTCACCATAAGTTTGACCAGTTTGAATTTTGGAATAGTCCATTTGAAAAGTCAGTGTTGTAGGCGATAAGTAAATAGATCTTACATTTATCAGACGTCTCCTACAAGAGCCGTCTGATCTTGATTTACTCATATTGCAAAGACGTTAGTAAGCGTTCCCGTTAGGTAAATTGTTTAACTCTTTGCACGCTAAGTAATTTTTCGTCTGCAACAATTGTCGTCTGCTTCAATTCTTAAAATAACTTTTCTCTAATTTCTTTGTAAAAATATGAACTAGATGACAAACAGTTTGGATCCTGATGAGACGCCGCATTATGCGGCGTCTCATCTGGATCCAAACTGTTTGCATATGTAATCACTGTTTCGCCGCTAGCGTGCAAAGAGTTAATGTTGCTTCTGTTCGTTCACACCGACAACACGCATTGCTGTACCCTTTTTAATTAATCTGTCATTGTAAATTAATGAATACTTCACAAGTTCTCCCATTTTATTTATGTACGGGCTTACAATAAGAATAGCATACATGAAAATAGGCCAATTAGTTCATCTAGAGCAATCCCAACTCTATGTGTTGTTGTAATTATCTATGTTCTCCGTATTCACGCTTATCCTGTCGAAACAATTGGATCCAAAAGTTTGCAAAAGTGACTAAGTCGCGTTTTGCATGATACTGGCATTAACCTAATTACTCCAGTATTATGTAGTGTAAACATTCGAGCAAATTGACTTTCACAACAAACAGTTGAACATCGATATCTCGAACTCGGATAACTCGAACTTTGAGATAACTCCAAGTAAAAGTTCGGTCCATCCAAAATTTACAATATAAAATGGTTCTAAAATGTATCACTGTGAATATCTAGAAACTCATGTTACAGCTAAATACAGGTCGAAAGTAATGCTGAAAGCTCCTATAGGAACTTTCAGCATTACCTCCGACTTGCATTAAGCTGTTAACTTGAAAAACAATTCAGATTAGTAATCGGATGACTCGAACATTTGATATCTCGAAGTTCGATATATTGAAGTTTACCTATATTAATATTTCACATAAGCGGCTCCTGCAAAAAAGCTATTAAAGAAATGTCCATTCAACACCACTCGCGAGTACCCAATTCCTACTACTTTTCAATAAACAAATAACTCTTTGTTCCATTTTACAGCTTTCTATAACACGTTATTTATAGACATATTGCATGTAAGTGTAACTGAAAAACTCTTTGTGTTCTTTTATTGGTCCTTATTTACCCAGCGCCCATTGTTAGAAACAGGCGAAGAGTAAAGACTCAAATCAGAGGGCTATCGATGGCATCCTCTAATCGGGGTCTGCACTATTGGATTGACCAATTATTTTCAAGGTCATATCTGGCAAGAAATCTTGCTGAAGCACTCTTTTAAAATGTAATTAGATTGCATTATGATACATATTTGACGGAAGCTAAAGGATACTCAGATGCGTTAAGACTTCAAGAAGGCACATAATCATTAACCCTTCACTCCAATATTCATGTAAGAAATAATGATGTCATGAATATTAACTACATTGATTTGTATAGTAGGACACGGACACAGAAGTAGTTGGGCCATGGCAGAAACTGTAGAAATCATATCTATACCATACCATAAGCAAACAGAGTAGACCCTGATCAGACGGTTCCTGTAGTAGCCGTCTGACCTTGGTCTACTTTGTTTGAAAAGGCGTTGACATGCGTATTTATGGAGAAAAGGGTTAAGACTTGTTCGTTTCGGAAGACATCAGTCTTACAGTTCATTTCAAGACGACTGCAGTAACAAAGTTGCAGTATATTGGCACCAAAACGGTAATTGCAACAGTAATTGTACATAAACCTTTTCTGTTTATTTGTGTCCCAAAGGTTGTTGTTTGAGTAATAACATTGTTTTCTCCCGCAAATTTTCTCTCGTGAGCTCATACATGGGACACAGCCAAACAGTGTAGACCCAAATCAGAGCGTCCCTGAAGTAGTTCTCTGGTCAAAATCTGCACTTTTGTTATACCAATCAATGTTTTAAGACTTTCACCTCAATATATGTTTTTGGCAGGAATCCCTCGCTTGGAGAGGTATCAATTTTCAATTTAAACGAATCTACAGTGAATAAAACGCTGAAATGTATAATTAATAACATGTGGAAACATTTTGCGTATCGACATTGCAAGTATGTAAAATAGAACATGTTTACAGAACAAGGTATAAGGCTTAATGTTTTATCAATGCCAAACAAGTACTAAGTAAGCAATGTAGAACTGTTACACTTTCATTATAATTGGCATCTCATTCAAAATGTGCCCATTTCTGTATCATCATGCTGGTAGGTTATAAACCTAACGCATGCCAAATCTGTATCTACATCTGGCCATCAGAAATACTACTTTAGTAACTATCTAAAGGAACATGATAATGAAATGAAAAACCACAGGAAGTTGGAGACAGGGTGCTCTTAGTGTTGATTATCAACTCTCAATGTTTTCTTGAAAAAAAATTATATATCGGATTCCAGTAGCTAAATGATACGTTTTGATTCTCCATATACATTTCGAATTTCAGTAGCCCAATAACCAGGCTCAAGTTTCCATACATTAATATCTAGTCTCTCTATCTGTATGTCTCACTCAAAGTTCAATAGTGCCCAGTTTCACTCAATGCCATGTCTATTAAATGCATTACTCTCGTTCAGTAGTTTCTCGAAAAAAAAAACTCGATCGAATCGGAAGTAGTCCTATCACATCAGATCCAAACTTGAGTGGACACTATTTTTTTAATAGCTGAGTAAAGGTTAAGTTGTCCTGAAAATGCCCACTCCTATCTGCACCATCCAGAGGTCTAGATAAGACGTGTAAATTAAAACATTTTCAAGAATAACTTCATTTCTACCCGAAGAGACGATTCTAAAGACTGGTCACAACATAGGGTTTGGTGGAGAAACGATTTTAGTATGCACCTTTATCTGTTGATCTGTGCAACATTCACATATAGTTGGCGTATTCGGCATTTCTAAGAATTAGTTATAGACAAACAAACAAGTATAGGTACTCAATGTGCCAACTTTATTGGAAGGCCATATCTAGCATATTTAGTCATCTATAACTAGAATGAGCATTTGTTTAGGTACCATGGTAAAAGTGCGGGCAATGAATATTCATGAAGTGATAGGTTCTTGCATAATTATCCATGCGGTAAATGATTAAACACCACACCAAATGCACGTACGAGTACCATAATAATGTATTGAATGTCCTAAGTAGTCATTTCTAGGCAAGTTAGGTTACGATAATCAACTACTGCTGTCACGACCTAACCCATTCCCTCATATCGATGTATCTTGATGCCTCTATAAATGTCTCACTTTTTGAAACAATTGTGATAAATAGAGCATTTGCTCTTTACGAAAAAATGCTGTAATTTTTAAAATGGTTTAAAAACTACACAATTCTATTTTGCTATTTTTTGCGGTAAATGTTCCTTTTTCAGAAGATCAATTCAAAGAAGCCCTCGAGTGAATGGGTAAACACATGCTCCTCTTATCAATACAAAGTCACATAAAAATCTAACAAAACAATAGCTGTTTGGAAAATGTTAATTTTCATTTTAACACAGGTAAGGAAATATCGCCTTTGTTTCAAGCAGTACAATACAGTGCATTTTATCGACGTAAATGTATAATGCACCAAATATTTGCACTAGCCATCATACATTCTTCTTCTTTACCCATGCCCTGTTGTATATTTACATATATCTTCAATGTGTACAAGTATTTCGCCGTGCAATCACTGCTGTGGAGAGCATTGGTTTCACAATCAATTTGTAAATAGTGCAGACCCTGATGAGACAGCTCCTGCAGGAGCTGTCTCATCTGGGTCTTCACTATTTACAGGTAGGTATATTGACGTGAACAGCAAGCGAAGGGTTAACACTTTCAACACTGAGATAAAAGAGTAGAATAGCCTGTCAGTGTTTATTGGTAACATCCATACATTATGAAAGGGTAGCATTTGCCAGAAGATTTTGAATAACAACCGTTCAAACCCTCTGATCTGGGTCTACATTGTTCGCAATGAGTTTTTGTTAAACAAAAATGTGATTTAGTTTCTTTGTTTATCTTAATCGGATGTGATATAACTAACGTTATCTGTAAGTAAAATAGACTATACGCTATTGGTTGGTAATGGTGTTTTCGCATTAACCATTGCCGTTACATAAACGCATTTTCATGTCTTTGCAAACAGTGTAGACCCATATAGGACGGGACCTGTAGAAACCGTCAAATCAGGATCTGCTCTGTTCGCTTTTGCAATCATAATAGACCTGACTGTACACTTTCTCCAAGTACCAAAATATCATGTGTGCATATGTCATTATAATTATTCAGCTATGCATTCCATGTCATTTAGCGTATATGTGTGGGCACGATCACGTGTCCCGTGTCGTGACAAACAACAGTATGGCGACAACAAGGCTCGATTAACCTAAAAAGCACTCAAAACTGTACCATGGCTATCAATCATTGTAAGAGCAGTGTTCGTTATAGGCACATCTTGTTGTGTAATTACCGTGGTGCAATGGATATCCTAATATTTACATATTCATATTTTCTTCTGGGGTTTTCGTGTACACGCGAATAAATACTCTGGTATATCACGATTTTGCTGTTGATATAACTTTTTTCAGATTCCATAAAACCGAGACGTTCGATGTCGTACATTGAACTATACTTATTAAATTTTCACTTTATTTCATTATTAAATGCTATTGATTAATTGAGACGTTATGATATATTATTTCGATTTTTTAAGATATTGATTGCCCATTAACATGCATAATACAAGACTATATCCCGACTCACATTTTTTAATATTACAAAAACAATGTGAACGATTTGCATACTTGTACATGACAAAAACAAACGTGGAAACTACAATAAACCGTTTATAAATCGGAATTCTGGTAGAGAAGTATTAAGATACATTTAGGCAGATGATTTCTTAATGCAGGGCGAAAGTCAACCAGAAAGCTCCTAGAGGAGCTTTCTTGTTGACTCTCACCCTGCATTAAGCTTCCATCTGTGTCCAAGACCGATATTTATTCGAAAATAAGCTCCCGGTTTAGAGGGGCTTACTGTATTTCTAACCCTTATTCCGCTCACCGCGATTCAGCTAGCAATTGCAAACAGTTTGAATCCAGATGAGACACAGACTAATTCGGCGTCTCATCAGGGTCAAAGCTGTTTTGACACTCGGTCAATAGTTTCGCAAAGTTTGATCAATTTGGAAGAAGTCAAACTTTCACCAGATCCAAATTTTAGCGGGCATTATGATTATAATTATATTCATGCGAGGTAAAACATAACTTTAAAAAAGCTGTATGATTTGAATTTGCGGGGGAATGTCGTGTTACCGAATTAAGCCCTCCGTTATAGACATATATGTCTATTAGCATGTTTTCTCCATTTGATCAGTGTGTTCTTTTTAGAAACATGTGTTTTCTTCACTATTTTCGGAAAGGGTATTTGATAAGAATTGGTTAAATTTACAAATGAATTTTGGAATTTTACAGCGATCATGACACTGTTATAGCCTTATATGTTTTAACCCTTCTCTTGCTGAATTTTAAAATAAATGTATCCTTTTTTACCCATGCCCTGTTGTATAATTACATATAATTATCTTCACTGTGTACAAGTACGCGGATAGCAAGAGAAGGGTTAAACAAATATGATACTATAAAGGTAACCTGCCTATAGATAATGCGAGTTTGTCTTCAAAATATTTCATAACCACTTATTAAATAATAATGTTTGACCTTTCATAGTCTTTTAAATAATACTGTTTGGACCATGTTATCATAACCATTTTAATAATACTGCTTGGACCATGTAATCATAACCATTTAAATCATACTGTTTCAACCATGTTATCATAACCATTTCAATAATACTGTTTGTACCATGTTGTCATAACCATTTAAATAATATTGTTCAGACCATGTTATCATAACCATTTCAATAATACTGTTTGGACCATGTTGTCATGACCATTTAAATAATACTATTTAGACCATGTTGTCATGACCATTTCAATAATACTATTTAGACCATATTATCATAACCATTTAAATAATACTGTTTGGACCATGTTGTCATGACCATTTAAATAATACTATGTAGACCATGTTATCATAACCATTTCAATAATACTATTTAGACCATATTATCATAACCATTTAAATAATACTGTATGGACCATGTTGTCATGACCATTTAAATAATACTATGTAGACCATGTTATCATAACCATTAAAATAATACTGTTTTGACCATGTTATCATAGACCATGTTATTATAACCATTTAAATAATACTGGTTGGACCATGTTGTCATGACCATTTCAATGATACTGTTTTGACCATGGTATGAATATTTTCTCGAATAACTTTGTCCATAGCTACAGATAAATACTAAATCGTCGTTTCTCCACCAAACCCTATGTTGTGATCATTCTTTAGAATTGTCTCTTCGAGACGATTCTAACAAGTGATCACACCATAGGGTTTGGCGGAGAAAAAAGAAATAATTATTGAAAACGTTTTAATTTACGCATCTTATCTGGACCTCTGAACTTACATCGTTAAGCGCATTTTAATCAATAATACCAGTTACATCTCCACTCGTAATCACTTGTTCTAGAACAAAATATTGTTGCGATATGGCGAATGCATACGGAACGAATAGGTACACTACGAAACCAATACGAACACGAATTTTGTCTAAAACATCGAGGACATGGATATCTTATCATCAAACGTTTGCAATTTTATTTTGATTATTTGTAAGTTAGTTCCACATTCTATTACTTTTGGTTAAACTAACCACCTATTTTACCCATTTTTTTACAGACTTCGAAAACGCTTCATTTGTAGAAACACTGCCTTTAACATTGAAATTAGATTTTTGATTGGTCAGATTTGAGTTCTCAAGCTTTTGATTGGTCAGATTTGAGCCAAAGGCTCAAATCTGACCAATCAAAAACTTGAGAACGAACTCAGACTCAACTAAAAGTTTTATAAGCATGGATACTGGTTGGATCCAGATGAGACGACGCGTATCTCGACGTCTCATTAGTATCCAAACTGTTTGTTACCATGGTGATGTGTCCGAAAGCAAAGTGGGGATTGACCCATTCCTTCATATTGACGCTTTTTGACGCCTCTGTAAAAGTCACTTTTTGAAACCATTGTGATAAAAAGAGCATTTGCTCCAATGGTTTTAAAACTACACAGTTCTAAAATGTTCCTTTTTTCTTTTAGTAAATGTTCCTATTCGGTAGATTTATTCAAAGAGGTTGAGTCTAAAAATAGCCTATGAGGAAATGGGTTAAACAAACGAATACTGTAGCAGACGGCAAAATATGCAGACGACAAAATTTGGCAGCGAAAGAGTTAAAGTTTTCGAATAGAAATAATTAGTAACATTGCCACCGCGGTTGTCATAGATTAGTCAGAAAGGGGATATATTTATTTACACTGTTTGTCTTTTAGGGTGCAGATGGAATAAGTGTGAGGTTGGGCACCCTTTAACCTGTCTAAACTGCTCGTTCCAAGGCGGTACTTACATCTTCCCCCTATTGTTTGTTTGTTGTGTCTATGTGCGTCTCTTTGTGTCTTTTGATATGTATATACATGTACATTTGCTGTCGTGATGCTGTTCAGGTGCTGTGTGTTTTGTGTGTGGTGCTTCCTGCATGGCTCATGCATGTACTTTTCTGAAATGTTAAAGTACAACAAACCATTATTAGATTACACTCGTATGAAATAACACTCGGGATTTCTATGTTTAAGAAAACAAATCATTAAATATGTCATACATGTAGCTGACAGCTTTAAACCCGATATGTGATAAAGATTTACGAGGAGCTCTTCTCTGGTTAAATTTGAGATTGAAGCGATACTATCTGCACGAATAGGAACTATGGTCACATTTAACGTATTAAACGTGTCACTCTATACTGGAAGGTGGCAAACCTAGTTCACGTTAATTAGTACAAGTAGTATAGTACAATGTAGATAGTATCTGTTGGCGCAATGTCACGCTGAAGCTTTGCCTTTTGGATAAAGTTACATACATGCGAAAATTGGTCATTATAGGATGTTACATACACTGTAAACCCATTACACACCCTTCCATCTGCATTTCATAAACAACTGACTGATATACAGTAGAACTTGTATTAAGCGGCCATCAAAAGGATGTCTGATTATGGGTATGTAAGGTAGGCGGCGGCTTAATTCAGGATCAAAAGTTATGCAAAAGGCTCCTATAGGAGCTTTTTGCATTACTCTTGTCCTGCATTAAGCAACCACCTGCGTTTTAAGACTCCTATGTTCAATAAATGAATATTGTCACTTAGGACAGATTCTACTGTATTTCCATGTCATGAGGTGGCATAGTATAGCCTAGCTGTTGTGTACAAGGTACGTAATTCATATGCTACCATGATGCAACGTGTGGGTTGCTTTTGTACGTTACAAACTGTTTACCACCTCTAGTCTGCATTAACTATTTCGCTACCAAATGATGCAGCCTGTAGAAGTGTTTTACTACAATTCTCGTTTCTTTAACCCTTTCGGTGCCAGCATTGTCGTCTGCTGGGCATAGTTTCGTTTATTTTTAGTGTAATTGTGTGTACTTCTTCCATTTTCTTTATAAAACAGTAAACAGAGTGTCAAACAGTTTGGATCCTGATGAGACGCCGAGTTACTCAGCGTCTCATCTGGATCCAAACGGTATGCATGTGATATAATAAACCCGTCATTGTGGCACGGAAGGGGTTAAAGTTCCCCCCCCCCCCTTTTCCATCGAATATATTACCAGAGTAACAAACAGTTTTGGTTCTAATAAGACGCCTAAGTACTCGGCGTCTCATCAGGACCCAAAATATTTGCATACGTAATCATAGGTGCGTCATTGAAAGAGAAAGAGTTAACTAAAAAGTTATTGATTGAAATACTTGGTGTGACGATTCTTCAAAACGGTACAACCGCATGATGAGAAAATGTGTGTTCCATTCTTGTAACCGTGACCGTGGCCTCTGAGCACGGGTTCAATGCTGTTGGCACGCATCATGCTCTTGCATCCAGTCTGATGACCAGAACAGATCCAAATCAATTATCACTTTACGACAGGCACCTTTATAGAAGACCCGCACAGTTGCAATGTATTTCTTCAACCTGAAATGATTCTTTCCCACGGTGCCACTCATTTGCAATCTAACGCGGATAAAACGCATCGTCTGAGACAAAATTTGAGTTTACCCCTTTGAACTTAACCCTTCTCTTGCTGAATTTTAAAATACATTTCTCCTTCTTTACCCATGCCCTGTTGTATAATTACATATATCTTCACTGTGTACAAGTATTTCACTGTGCAATCACTGCTGTGGAGTGCACTAGTTGCACAATCAACTTGTAAATAGTGCAGACCCTGATGAGACAGCTCCTGCAGGAGCTGTCTCATCTGGGTCTTCACTATTTACAGGTAGGTTTATTGACGTGAATAGCAAGCGAAGAGTTAAACGTCTGTTCGCGCTTTGCAAACAGAGCAGAACCATAACAGACTTCTGACGAAGGAAGCCGTCTGATAATGATCAGCTCTACTTGCTAACGGATTAATATAGATCTGATTCTACAGTTTATTCAAAAGTGAAAAGGTTCTGTGTTATAAATCTTCGACTAATACATATTTTTAACGGCAATATATTTGGTTACATGAATATTCATAAGATAAAGCGTTAGCTGATATATTACAGTAACTACTTTCTAGAGCGTCGACTGAAAGTTTTCTTGTCGAGCATTAAAATGCAAGTTGCTGTTACATGTACATGCGGAATAGAAGTAACTTAGAAAACCCAAAAGAAACATTGGCCCGAGGTTATAAAACTGTTTTCCTTGGGTCTGATATTATTCTCAAGAATTTGAGCTAGCTCAGAATCTGACCAATCAGATACTTGAAAATCATCTCAGGGTCCATGCTTATAAAGCTTTTTAGTTGAGTCTGAGATCGTTCTCAAGCTTTTGATTGGTCAGATTTGAGTTCTCAAGCTTTTGATAATCAAAAGCTTGAGAACGAAATCTGACTCAACTAAACGTTTTATAACCTTGGAACCTTTACTGCATTACTTACTCATTGCCTGATAGAGACGCACTTTGACATTTTTGCGAACAGAGTAGACTCAGACCAGACATCAAGTAAAGGAGCTGCTCTGTTTGCTTATTAGCCTATATGGAATTATATACATCTGCTTCAGATCTGATTCCACAGTATCAACAGTGGTAAATTCCCCAGCGGATAGACCATAATAAAAAACAACAGCAAATAGATATTCATACTTGTATTATTTTGAACATGAATATTCATTAGTAAAGAGTTAATCAACCTCCTGTTTAGCCCTTTATTCCATGACAATTCAAGTAAGAATAATTACATCATGAATATTGATTAGTAATAATTGTTTTTATTCAACATGAACACATGAGTTTTAGGTCATTACAGAAACAGTAGAATTATTTCTATACTCTATAATAAGCAAACAGAGCAGACCCAGATCAGACGGCTCCTACAGGAGGCGTCTGATCTGGGTCTACTCTGTTTGCAAAGTCGTAGAAATGCGTGTTTATGGAATAAATGGTTAAAAGGTATCAGAGTTTTCTCTCCACGGACACTCTACTATATATAACGTTTATTGTTGTCTTAGTGTTTTGCATTAACACTTATCCAGCTATCCGCGACCCAATAACTCGCATTTGGAAATAGTTTGGATCCAGATGAGACGCTGAGTAACTCGGCGTCTCGTCAGGACCCAAGCTGTTTGACACACGGCCAATAGTTTCTTTAAATCTTTAAATCTTTATCGAATTGGAAGTATTCACAAATGCACCAATTCTGAATTTGAGCAGACATTAATTTTTTCATTGTGGGGTGAAAGTTAAGGTAAGGTTTATGTTTTCGGAGAATATACAGTTTATAATGATTTCATTTGGAGACATGTGCAGTGATAGACTATAAGTTCCGCTTAGGAAATGGCTGTAGACCATAAAACTCTTCCTAAGCTTAGACAACGTCCCCAATTTCATTGCCATTCGGGGGAAATGAGTTGAATCATTGCATTTTGTCAGTTTATGTATATATTCTGTTACTACGTATAACATAATTCTAATCGGGACTGAGGTCGGCTAATCTTTGTCATTTCTCGTTGTCGTGCCTTTGTGCCGAAACAAACATATTGACAGAAGGAAATAACGACCAATGATGAAATTGCGACACGAGGTTTTCCGCTAATTCAAAATATGGTCTATTTGTCCAGTAACGCCGAGTAACTCGGCATGATCAAACATGTTTGGCACTCAGTAAATTAGTTTTTCAATAGCTTGATCGCATCAGCAGTAGTCAAATTTGACCAGTTCCAAATTTGAGCAATAATTTGACCAAAATTGAGTAATAAGGTTTAACCCTACGTTTTATCATGCATTTGCAAACAGAGTAGATCCAGATCAGACGGCTCCTATAGGAGCCGTCTGATCAGGGTCTGCTCTATTTGCTTATGACATGATATATATCTGATTCTACAGTTTTTGTCGAAGCACACTTTTACGTGGTCAGCTAATAAATATGCACGATGTCGTTACTTGTTACATGCATATTGAACAGGTAAAGGGGTTATACGGAAATTAACAGTATTTGAAGCAGAGGGTAATTGTCTTGCGAACGAAAGTCAATAAATAGTAACAAAAGTAATGACAGAACGCCGAGGCTGTAATAATTACCATCTTTAACTCTTTGAGCGCTAAATAGGTTTCGTCTGCGAACATTGTCGTCTGCTGTAAGTTTCAGAGTGAAGATTTCTTCAATGTCTTTTCTTAACTCCTTCGCTGCCAATGTCGCATCTGTGATTACCTCTCATAAGGACATAAACTGTTTGTTATTGTGGGAATGTTTTTGAAAGAGACGAAAATCGTAACAGACGGCAAGTTTTGCAGACGACGCTATTTGGCAGCGAAAGAGTTAAACGTAAGTGGTGTGTCAAACACACCGGATCAGGATGAGATAATTAGTTACTCGGTGTCTCATCCGGATCAAAACTGTTTGCAAAGGTAATGGATCCGTCCATTACAACACGGTCTGTACAAATCGTTTTCCGGCGACCTCGGTGGAGAAAGAGTTAACCCTTTCCTTCAAACCCTTCTTATGTTACAGCCGTTTGAACGGGGTCTGAACTGTTTGCTTATGATATGACATGGGTCTTATTCTGCAGTTTTTTTGTGAAAGCAAACACTTAAACATTATAAAATATCAGCTAATAAATATCCATGATGTCATTATTTCTGACGTAACTATTGAATCGGTAAGGGGTTAACACATTATCTCATACGCTATTTTTAGATATAACCTCTTTGAATAAATCTACCGAAAAGGAGCATTAACTAGAGAAAAGGAAAATTTTAGAAATTTGTAGTTTGAAATCATTGTGATAAATAGAGCATTTGCTCATATAGGAGCAAATGCTCTATTTATCACTATGATTTCACAAAGTGACTTTTACAGAGTCGTCAATATGAGGGAATACGTTAAAAGCAGTTTGGACTTCAGCTTGTTTTGTCAGAGCCCAAACTCTTTGATACATGTACACGGATTATATGCTAGAAGAAAACGATATACATTTTTAAAAAAGAGAAAGGGCTGGATTTGCCCCTTTCCTTCATATAAACGCTTTTTTCGTGCCTTTGCAAATAGAGCCGACCCATATCAGACAGCTTCTATCGGAGCAGTCTGGTCTGGGTCGGCTCTATTTGCTCATGGAATTACCAAAGACCTGTCCCTACAGTTTATACCAATACCAAACCATCCTCTGTGTGCATATGCGATTGCAAAACATCAGCTAATAAATTTTCATGATATCATCATAAAATTTTCTGACATGATTATTCTACAAGGAAAAGGTTAACTTCATATAAACGTTATTTCACGCATTTGCAAATAGAGTAGCAAACAAATACCATGTTTGGAAGTTTTTGGGTAACGTACAATGAAACCTTTCTATATCGACCACCAAAAACATGTCGTATAGGGACTTTCTGCATTACTTTTGTCCTATTCGCCTGCATTTAAATACATCTACAGTTGACCTTCGATATCTCGAACTCGGATAACTCGAACTTCGAAATAACTCGACGTAAAAGTCTTTCAAATTCAGAATGGTTTTAAAATACACCACTACACATATCTAGACACACATGTGAATGCTTAACCCTTTCCCTCATATAAACGTGTTTTCACGCATTTGCAAACAGATTAGACCCAGATCAGACGATTCCTAGAGGAACCGTCTGATCAGGTTCTGCTCTGTTTGCTAGTGGAATTTGAAAAATCTGTTTCTTTACTTTCTAAAATGGCTACAATGTTACACCTTCCATATTTCATTATAACTATTTTGTCCATGAATATTCAGCAGAATTTGGACTAAACGTAGAACAGGAAAAGGGTTGATTCAAGAGCTTTCAGCATCACTTTAGATCTACATTAGGCTGTGTACTTAGGAAATTGTTCAGATTAGAAATCGGATGACTCGCACCTCTGTTATCTCGAAGTAATCTGTATGGTCCCCTGGAATGTCGAGATATCCAAGTTCAACTGTAGTTGAATTTTCTGCCTGTGTAATTGCTTATTTATTGACTGGATATGTTTTTATCTGGCATTCATGCATTATGGAAGCTGGACGAATCACGCACACGTTGAATAAAGTCCGAAGTCTAACTTTAACCCTTCGCTTGCTATTCACGCCAATATACTTACCTGTAAATTGTGAAGACCCAGATGAGACAGCTCCTACAGGAGCTGTCTCATCAGGGTCTGCACTATTTACAAGTTGATTGTGCAACCAGTGCACTCCACAGCAGTGGTTGCACAGCGAAATACGTGTACACAGTGAAGATATATGTAATTATACAACAGGACATGGGTAAAGAAGGAGAAAAAATGTATTTTAAAATTCAGCAAGAGAAGGGTTAATAACCATCGCAAACAACCCATAGAAGGATTAAAATATTTATTCTTCCTGCGATTATACATTCATGAGTGCTAGAACATTACATTTAATCTTTGTAATTACAGTCGGAATACAACACCATTCAAATCACATAACATTAGCTCTAATATCCTGATTATAAACGGCAGCAGAGCAGACAGGATAGAAAGGGTAGGAAATACTTAACCCTTTCCCTGTTCAATATTCAAGTAAACAATGATGACGTCATAAATATGTATTGGCTGAAGTTTTATTATGTTAACTTTTCGATTAAATGCTTTGCTTTGACAAGAACTGTAGAATCAGATCTATATCATGTCAAAAGCAAACAAAAGACCCTGATCAAACGGCTCCAATAGGGGCCGTCTGTTATTGGTCTATTCTGTTTGCAAATGCGTGAAAATGCGTTTATAAGATGGGAAGGGTTAAATGGAAACGTTCATTAATACTTGATGTCAGGTCATTTATTGTTAGATTTAGGAAATTTACATTTCAGACTATGGTTTATTATTCTAATGTATAATTGTGACATTATCATTATTTGCAAGAAATTAGGGTAATATTTAGACGTCCACTGAGAGGTAAATGTCAAAGTTCAGCCAATCACGTGCATTCATCGTGCAATCATTTGCGCATTTTGTATGAAGGTCGTATAATGGCATTCTAAGAAATCGGGATATATCTGCTCTGTTCGCTAAGGCGTGAAAATGCGTTCATATGTTGGAAAGGGTTAATTGGCTATAAACCGATAGAACAATAAACCAACAAAATGATAGAATAATTAATACATTTTAATTCTGATTACTCAACCCGGATGTTTATTTCATGAATATTCATGTAAAAATAACGCTATTTTTTTTAAATATTAATAGTCTGTATATTTTTATGCATTATGAATGAGGGATTTTTACCATGGAAGAAATGTAGAATCAGATCTACATTTAATAATAATTGAACAGAGTATAGATCCTAATCAGACGGTCATGTGTCTAGCAAAAAGTAAAATGCGTATCTATGAAGACAAGGATTGTGCAAACTATGGCGTAATTCACAAATACCTTTAGTACATAGACAATCTGTTCGGATCAATTGCAAATGTCATACCGATTATTAGGGTACTTTTTCTACGCTCGGCTTGCATTTATTTAGACCCTAACTTGAACTATTTCCTCCGTAAGTACGCCTTTCTACGTCTTTGCCATCAGGGTAGACCCAGACCAGACCACTCATGTAGGAGCCGTCTGATCCTGGTCTGCTCTATTTGTTCATGGTATACTATAGATATGGTTATACTGTTACAGTCATGTCCATAATTCTCTTTATTCTTGTGCTATTATAACAATTAATGTGATTAGTATTGATGATGTCATTATATCGTACATGAATATTCAAGAGTAAAAGGTAACCCTTTCCTCCATAAATACATCTTCCTACACTAACCCTGTCCTCCATAAATACGCCTTTCTACGCCTCTGTAATAACCACATCTTGAAACCATTGTGATAAATACAGCATTTGCTCCTATAGGAGCAAATGCTCTATTTATCACAATGGTTTCAAACTACAAAATTCTAAAATTTTCCTTTTCTCTAGTAAATGCTCCTTTTGGGTAGATTAATTCAAAAAGGTTGGGTCTAAAAATAGCCTATGGAGGAATGGGTTAAGCATGTGTCAATAGATCATGTCGATAGACGGCAAATAGCCCAGCATGAGACATATATATCGCGTGAGCAATGGAGATATTAACCTTTCTTACTGCTTGGAAAGTCAGTCTTGCTAAAATATTAATATGTTACAATATTTATATTCATACGATTTGTAGAAGCTTTTAAGAAACTGCTGTGGTCGATATTCAAGCAGCTTGGACCCTGATGAGAAGCCAAGTTACTCGGCATATCATCTGGATCCAAGTTGTGTGCAGTTTGTGCCGAGCATAAGAAGAGTTAACCTTTAGCCTGCTGAGCCAATTATATTTACAGAATTTTTCACCTACTACATTTATAAAAATCAAGCTATAATCAGTTTGGCTACCAACATGCAATCAGAGTGTCAAACAGTTTGGATCCTGATGAGACGCCGAGTCACTCAGCGTCTCATCTGGATCCAAATTGTTTTCACATGTATTCACTCATCCGCCCATAGCAGGCCAAAGTTTAATACATAATATAATACATAATTTCCTCCTTCGTGTCCATGAATGCACTTTTCCTGGCGTACAATGGAATATTTTTAATGTCTGGTCGTTGAAAATTCTACTATAGCCTTCTCTTCTTCTGAAGAAATATGACTCTTGTGACTGTCGTGTCTATAATGACTGTCGTGTCTACAATAGAAAACAAACCAATGTCATGGATCAATCACTGGTACAGCAATAATGATGTTTGCTGTCAATTTTGAGGGGTTTAGATGTTGTTGGGAACTAATCAGTCAAGTTTCCTGTTTTTCTTCTTATTTTTTTTTATAAAAAAAATGTTAAAGGCCCATCCACAACTGAAAATATGATGGTTTCTTCACCTGTAGCAGACATATTTTGAGGGATTGTCAAACGAAACTAAATACTGTTAACAATTCTTCTGGTTTACAGCTATATAAATGCAATGTACTCAATGAACAATAAACTTCAAGCTATGATATAAGTATCTATAATTCAAAACAATATAAAATAATAAATAAAACTTCACATATTTAATGAAACATTAAAATTCTACATTCAAAGTCATATAAGAGTCATATTAAATATAAAAAATCCAAACAAACGTATCCGTGACCTCCTTAACCCTTTTGTGCTCAGTGCCCCTTAAAAAGGACACAGGCACACCGTACATACCCAGATCAAAGGGCTCCTGAAGGAGCCCTCTGATCAGGGTCTGCACTGTTTGTTGAAGTCATCGATATCAATGGCTTATACAAGCAACTACAGTAAAACTTCTCTATAACAGCCACTGAATTGTGTTAATTAATTGGTATTTAGGGCAGGTGGTTGCAAGGTGAAAGTGAAACAGAACGCTCCTGTAGGAGCGTTCTGTTTTATGTTCACCTTTTAGTGGTCGTTATAGAGAGGTTTTACTGTAGTTTGTTTGCTGTATCTCCTCAACATGAAAATAAGGCATGGACGAGTTTTCTTTAAATAATGTGGGAATAAAATGGTTAACCTGCCCAATACCTTTTCGGTAGATTTATTCAAAGAGGTTTGTTCTAAACATAGCCTATGAATGAATGGGTTAAAGCTGAACATAGGCAAATAGCGTATACCTAGAAAAGAGTGTTCCTGGTGGAGTCATCTAATCAGTGCATGTACTGGTTGCATGACAAAATATTTTCTGACAATTGTACATGTATCAGTTAATGAATCTGGCAGAAACACCCCTCCAATTGAAAGTTAGATTTGCTAATACATGTATATTTGATACTTATTTGGATGGGGTCACTCAGAAATACAAGTAGAAATGGGTTAATGAATAATGTACGTGTCAGTCCTTAACGTTTACCTTGTGAAAAGTCGTGTTAGAAATAAATATTACAGCAGAACCTGTCTTAAACTACCATGGGTCTCTATGGCAGGTGGTAGCTCATTGCAGGCCAAAAGTAATACAGAAAGCTCCTATAGGAGAATTTTGAATTACTGTTCCCCTGTATTAAGCAACCATCTGCTTTTTAAGAATTCTGCGTTCAATCAATTCAAAGTCGCCTAAGACAGGTTCTACTGTATTTAGATGAATGTCAAAAGAACACCGGATTTACTGTTCATGACAGAAACTGTAGAATCAGATATATATAATGCTTAAAGCAAACAGAGGATATAATAGCGTTATGAATATTAATAGGATTATTTTTGATTATGGCATAATTATGAACACATGACATTTTAACTCAAGCAGAAGCTGAAGAATCAGATCTATATTACACCATAAGCAAAACAGAGCAGACCCTGATCAGACGGCTCCTCTAGGAGCCGTTTGGTCTGGGTCTACTCTGTTTGCAAATGCTTGAAAACACGTTTATGTGAGGGAAAGGGTTAACCCATAGAAATATTATTTTCAGTTTTGCAACAGAGTAGATCCAGACCAGACGGCCCCTACCGGGTCTGCACTGTTTGCTTATAAAATAATACAGATCTGAATGTACAGTTTCTGAAATGGCCACATTGTTTGTCTTTCAGGAGCCATCTGATCTGGGTCTACTCTGTTTGCATAAACTTTAAAGGTGTACATCTATTTATAAAAATAATTGATTTAACTTACCTTCGTTGGTTTTGTTGAGTTCGTTTTTATATCAATGTTGTTTCAGATCTAGCGGACTAAGAGGCACTATGATAAGAATAAAACACATGTGTTAACCAGTGCCCGGCTTTTAAAATAAAAATAATGTCTGCTTAGATTTAGATCTGATGCAATTTTGACTACCTCTGATTCCAACAATCAATCTTTAGAGAAACTATTGACCGAGTGTCAAACAGATTGGATCTTGGTGACGCCGATTTACTCGGCGCCTCATCTGGATCCAATCTGTTTACAATTTGTTCCATGTCGCATTTAGCTGAATAAGGATTATAAATATATACAGTAAAAACCCGCTAATGCGACCACCTAATAATGGTATAATAAGTGGTGCTATATGCAGGTGGTAGCTTAATGCAGGGAAAACGTAATGCAGAAAGCTTTCTGCATTATTTTTGTCCTGCATTAAGCAACCACCTGCTTATAAAGACAGGTTTATTTATTTATTAAGTGGTCGCATTAGAGGGGGTTTACTATACAGTGAAATATTGGGTATCCGAACACTCTAATACGTACCATTATTGATCTTTAACACAGGTGATATCTTAACGCAGGGTGAAAGTTATGCAGAAAGCTCCTATAGGAGGTTTATGCATGACTTTCGCCCTGCATTAATCAGACATCTGCCTACAAAGATTTCAAATCTTCATTACTTAAAGTTCATTGTATCGAGGTTTCTTTTACTGCACATGTAACAACAAAAGTGTTAACATACATGTACGCATGTAACGAAACAGTGTGCAGTTGTACTGCAGAAAACATATTAACTCTCTGAACTCTATGATCGAATTTGTTATTATAAATTTGCAATAACTTTCTCTCTTCATGAGATACTCTGCTGCGTGTCTCTGCCAATAAAAAATCTGATAAAACATAAAAAAAAATGTCTTTTTTTTTTTTTTCAAACGTCAAAACAAGTCTGTGACATTTTCATTTCATTCTTATTACACCTAGTTTTTGCCGTCTTCAAAAAGGGGACCTTATGCTTCAATCCTTGAAATACGTTTATTTTCCAATTCCCTGGGTATAACAAATTCACGGCTAGCATGCACAGAGTAAATTATGCCTAAAAACAATTTGTTATATTCGACATAATCGTTCATTTTCACATGAATCCTCGCTCGTCTTTTGCCATAGTGCAGTAAAACTGTCTTTGTGTTTTGCTATCTTTGAACGCCTGCTATGTTTTAGATCATACCGAATCATTCCATATTTTAATTTCCACAAACGGTTGGTTTCGAACCTCCCAGTACGGTAAAAAAACAAATGTATTCAATATCAATTACTTCTGAAGATAATGATGTTTTGTGATCACGGAGTTTAATTTGTACGTACATGTACATGTATATGTGCGAGGATATCGTATTGTTACGAGTCCAGTATAGAACTGATATTTAACATTTTATCTCATGAATAATAATAGTGTGAATATCAATTTGTTGATTTTTTCTAATGGCACATTCAATGAGAGAAACGGTTGAAATTATAGAATGATACGAATACAGGAGAACCCCTCTTATGCGACCACTTGATGAATAAACATTTCCTTCTTTATAAGCAGGAGGCTACTTACTGCAGGATAAAAGTTATGCTTAACACTCCTATAGGAGCTTTCTGCCTTTATAAGCAATGGTATTATAGTGATTTAATACGGTGACAAGTTTTGAAATCTCTGCCAACCAAGTTAAAGCAATGACTCATATTTTAATGGAATTTGTTTTTAGTATTTTAGTAATTTTTATATAAACTGTAAAATTGTGTTACATTTAGGCTTAGATACAATAGGAATACAATATACACATACCTCCGAAGTCAGGTGGAAGGTTGTTGCCTGCGCCACCTGTCGGTAAAGGGTCGACATGACCCGGGACAAAAGGTTGGTTGACGATTGGTTGGTTGCCATGTGGAATTATAGGGAAACGCTGAACGCCTATAACGAATAACGATCAATTGTGAACAAATAACCCTTTACTTCATAAATACGCATTCAAACGCCTTTAGAGACAGGAGCCGTGTGATCAGGGTCTACTCTGTTTGCTTATAAAATAACATAGATATGATTCGACAATATCTGTCATAATAAAGCTTTTTTGTGTTAACCCTTCTCTTGCTGAATTTTAAAATACATTTCTCCTTCTTTACCCATGCCCTGTTGTATAATTACATATATCTTCACTGTGTACAAGTATTTCGATGTGCAATCACTGCTGTGGGGTACAATGGTTTCACAATCAACTTGTAAATAGTGCAGACCCTGATGAGACAGCTCCTGCAGGAGCTGTCTCATTTGGGTCTTCACTATTTACAGGTAGGTATATTGACGTGAATAGCAAGCGAAGGGTTAATATAACATTATAAAAGGGCATCTAATTTAACATGTATGACGTCATTATTTCTATCATAAATAGTTATGGAGTAAAAGGTGATACAATACTGCAATCGGTGAAAAGTGAATGAAATGTTTAGAGACACAATTTGAATTTATGTATCATCATAAACGCATGCGCAGTAAGGAAACAACCAGGAGCATAGCTAGCTATAGTATACGCACTTCCGCACGTGCGTAACACCAAGCTGAAATGTCAAAACATTATTATAGCCAAAATAGAAAGCATTGTTATAAAAAAAAAGCATTTGCTCCTACAGGAGCAAATGCTCTTTTTATCACAACTGATTCAAATTACACCATTCCAAGCATGTCCCCGGACCACTATAGTCACGGTGGGTACATTGCATTTGGACTCTGACAACTGTGAATAAAAATACTGATGATATAATTCATGGTACATGGGGTCTGGGCCGCTTCATGGGTGTCTACATGTATATGTACTATATAATATATATTATATAATACATATAGACCCCCATGAAGCGGTCTAGACCCCTGTGATTCATGGCATACCCCATCCATTGTGAATATCAAATAACTATTGTTCTTACTGTATACTGTTACATAAAGTCGTGTATCGTTATAAAAAACAAATGAATGCATGGCTATGATTGATGATATAGACTCAGATTTAAGATGTTATATAAGCAAACAGTGTAGACCCAAATTAGGAGCGTTGTTTCTGCTTGCAAATGCTTCAATAAACGTCTCTGTGAGACACAAGGTTAACCCTTTCACCGCCAATGTCGCAAAAAAGCACCACGACAAATAGTGCAGTCCCAGATCAGACGCTGCCGTTTCAATGCGGCGTCTGATCGGGGACTTCACTTTTTGTCTCAAACTCTATTTCAATATTTGTGCTTTATTCCTTTGAAATTTGAATTTATGTATCTCATTTCCTCATTTTACCATATGATTTAACAAATTTGGATTGCAGACGACAATTAGAAATTTGGCGCTGAAAGGATTAACCCTTTCGCTGCCAATGGCGGTTCTGTTATTACCTATGCAAACAGTTTGGATCCAGATGAGACGCCGAGTAACTCGGCGTCTCATCAGGATCCAAACTGTTTGTTACTGTTACTATGTTTTTGAAACAAAAATGAAGAAAATCAAAAGAATGAAAATTTGTAGCAGACGACAAAGTTGGCATACGACAGAGTTTGGCTGCGAAAGGGTTGATTAACCATTTCTGTTAGCTTTAACCATTTCCTCCATACTTGTAAACGCATTTCCATGCTTTTGCAAACAGGGCAGATCCAGACCCGACAACTCTTATAAGAATCGTCTGATTAGCGTCTGCACTGTTTGCTTGTGAAATAATGATAGATCTGACTCTACCGTTTTCACCAATACCAAATAGCACGTGCACATTTGCCATTATAAAAATTGAACTAATACATATTCATCATGTCATAATTTTGTACATGAATATTTAACAGTGTGTAGTTATATTTTGACGGTAAAGTTAAACTACTACAGTGACACACATTATAACGATGTGTGTATGTAGGTGTTTTCAAAAACTCGGTAATAGGTTCATCCCATTTATCCCCGGGCCTTTAACCCTTCGCTTGCTGAATTTTAAAATACATTGTACGTTTCTCCTTCTTTACCCATGTCCTGTTGTCTAATTACATATATCTTCACCGTGTACAAGTATTTCGCTGTGCAATCACTGCTGTGGAGTGGAATGGTTGCACAATCAATTTGTAAATAGTACAGACCCTGATGAGACAGCTCCTGCAGGAGCTGTCTCATCTGGGTCTTCACTATTTACAGGTATGTATATTGACGTGAATAGCAAGCGAAGGGTTAAAAAATATGTAAGACTTCCAACAAGATTGCTCTAGGCTGAAAACCGGAAGTCATTATTGAGTCATTAAGTTATCGGATAATTGTGGCAAAAATAATACAAAACAATATTTGAGTTATTGCTGTAATTGAAATGCCTCTGTTATCATCTTAACTCTGTCCCTTTTCAATATTCATGTTTGATATAATGACACCATGAATACTTATTAGCTGACCCTTTATATTGTAAACTTATCACGAAAGTTGTTTGCTTTGCCAAATACTGTAGAATCAGATCTATATTGTTTGCTTTTGATATGATTCCACGGTTTCTGCCATGACCAAATATTCATATGTCCATGTACTACATGTATAATAGCAACTCATCTACGTGTAATTAGTATTCATAATGTCACATTTCTTGCATAAATATTTTGAGTAAATGGTTAACATAAATCAGAAAAGTTATATCTGATACTTCCATGTGTATCTGTGAAAATGTTTGTGAAGACCCCCCCCCCCCCCCACCAAAAAAAATAAATAATAATAATAAAAATAAATAAATAATAAAATTTAAAAAAATGAAATACATGTACACGTTACTAGAATAACACATTGTCTGAAACGTATAGCCTCCATAGGCGAATCTGTGATAAACTTTGCAAACAGTTTGGATCCAGACAGGACGCCGGGAGACATGACAACTAATAATGATACAAAATGGTGTACATTAGTTGTGTTTGTAATAGAACTTTTATTCGGCGTCGAAAGTGCTAAACGTTGTGGCACTGAGCTCTTTTCTATGTTTACACATTGCTCTAATCTATGTGATACAGCACATGGCACTGTGTACACTTCAAGGTTTACACACTACTAATCTATGTGACATTGGTTATTATAATGTTTATAATTATATCACTATAATGTGTGTAACACTGTGCACATTTCAAGGTTCACACACTGAATTAACCTATGTGACACTGGTCATTTCAATGTTTATATATAAATCTAATGTACATGTAGTTGGCACTTCGCTCATTTCGAGTTCAATACATTACTCTGATACGTGTATGTGTTACACTGTGCTCATTTCTAAGACAATATATTTATCTGATACATATATGTGTGGCACTATGTCCGTTATCTAGTTCAATATAATACCCTGATACATGTATGTGTGATACTGTATGCATTTCGAAATCAATATATGACTCTGATACATGTATACATGTGTGATACTGTATGCATTTCGAAATCAATATATGACTCCGATACATGTATGTGTGATACTACGCTCATTTCTATGTCTACATGTACATGTTCCTCTGAAACACGTATATGTGACACTGTACACATGTGTAGGTCGATATATTGTATGTATGTCATATAGTTCATTTCTAGGTATACATATTACTCTGATATATGTATGTGTGATATTGTACACAGTTTCATGTCTACCTATTACTCTTATACATGTATGTGTTATATTGTACACATTTTCACGACTACCTATTACTCTGATACATGTATGTATGATATTGTACAAGTTTCATGTCTGCCTATTACTCCGATATATGTATGTGTGATATTGTACACAGTTTCATGACTACCTATTACTCTGATATATGTATGTGTGACATTGTACACAGTTTCATGTCTACATACTACTCTTATACATGAATGTGTGATACTGTGCTAATTTCAATGTCTACATCTACAGACTGATCGTGTAGAAACCCTCTTATCCATGTACGTATGTGTGACATTGTGCTCATTTCTAGATCTAAACACATGTTATACATGTATATGGCACTATGCTCACTTACTCTCTTTGCCGATTAATAGATACTCATTGATGAGCTTCATATCTTGAATATATAACTATTCATTTCAAGGAAAGATGAAGAATTTAATTTAACATTCATGATTTTGCTAAACGATAACACTTTACCTTTTATACTCGTTTTTAAATGAAATAATTTACACTAACACCTCTCTATAACGGCCACTGAATTGTGTTTATCAGTTGGTGTTTAGGGCAGGTGACTGCTTAAAGCAAGGTGAAAGTAAAACAGAACGCTCCTATATGAGCGTTCTATTTTACTTTCACCTTGTTTAAGCAGCCACCCGCCTTTAACACAAAAATACTTGATGTAATTTAGTAGCCGTTATAGAGAGGTTTTACTGTACTATACTGGCAAACCATTGAACATCATCGGCGGTATATCATATTCTGCTTGCTAAATTTGTACCTTTTAATTGTCTTTTTAAATGTCATTCTGTTCATTAGTACAGAGGTTTATTAACCAGTCTTACTCCTTTTCTCCATGACTATTAATTCAATATATTTTTTACTGCGCGCGTATTCATGGGCTGATTTTTCTATAATTACACATAACCATTTCCCTCATATAAACGCATTTTCACGGATTTGAAAACAAAGTAGACCCAGATCAGACTAATCATGTAGAAGCCGTCTGATCGGGGTCTCCTCTGTTTGCTTTCGACATAATATACAAATGTAGATATGATTCTACAGTTTTTTGTCAAAGCAAACATAATCATTGAATAGTTTACATTATAAAATTTCATGTAATAAATCTCCATGATGTCATTATTTCTTACATTAATATTGGACAGAGAAATTGTCAAAAGGACAAAAGCTGGCTGCGGCAGAAATTTCAGAATCAGACTATAGTGTTCAATAAACAAATAGTGCAGACCCTGATCAGACAGCTCCTACAGGAACTGTTTGATTTGGATCTTCTCTGTTTGCAAAAACGCAAAAAATGCGTCTTATATGAGAGAAAATGTTAAAGGTATTTGTTTTATTATTGCAGTTCGATGATGCAGATAATAAAGACACCAATACTACAATGTTTTAACCCTTCGCTTGCTGAATTTTAAAATGCATTTCTTTTTCTTTACCCATGCCCTGTTGTATAATTACATACATCTTCACTGTGTACAAGTATATCGCTTTGCAATCACTGCTGTGGAGTGCATTGGTTGCACAATCAACTTGTAAATAGTGCAGACCCTGATGAGACAGCTCCTGCAGGAGCTGTCTCATCTGGGTCTTCACTATTTACAGGTAGGTATATTGACGTGAATAGCAAGCGAAGGGTTAAACCAAACCATGCATATATAAACGCATACCTGAATTCCATTGTGGATATACGTTCCACATTGGGTTGAAACTTCTTTGATGAAAATTCCCTGGATAAAAATTGTGGAAATTGCCTCCCATATAGGTAGGCCGACCTCCCATATAGGGAGGCCGAAAGTTGTTGAAGTTATCTTCTGGACAATATGGAGAAGAAATGGGACCTCCCATAAACATTCCCTGCTGCATGGTAAACGGCATTCCCATTTGTGCATGCCCGTTCATGTAGAAGCCATTGTTTCCCGTGCATGCTACAATCACGCACGTGTATATGACGATCAGAAGTTTCAGCATCTTCGAACTGCAAATGAAATTGTTAATTAGAATTATTTTGTTACCACTTACAACGAGTCGCATTTCTCAAACAGCTTGTATCCAGATGAGACGCCGAGTAATTTGGCGTCTCATCACGATACAAGCTGTTTGACACTGGGGCAATAGTTTCCTTTAAGCTTGTGTCATGACAGTTGGTCAATATTTCCTTGAAAGTTTGATCGAATCGGAAATCAAAATGATACCAGATGCAAATTTAAGTAAAAACATTGTTTTGTAATATAACGTGACAATGTTTAAGTTGGGGGTGGGGTGGGAGGCATATACATTGCCAATTGGCGCCGTGAAGGGGAACCATTTTCAGTTCCATAGTTTTTAACCCTTTACTCCATGACTATTCGGTTAACCCTTTCCCTCATATAGACGTGTTTTCACGCATTTGCAAACCGAGTAGACCCAGATCAGATGGCTCCTAGAGGAGCCATCTGATCAGGGTCTGCTCTGTTTGCTATTGGAATTTGATAGATATGTTTCTTTGCGTTCTAAAATGACTACAATATTCCACATTCCACACTTCATTATAGCTATTTTGTCCATGAATATTCAGTAAATATTTAAATTTGGAATAATTATAGAACAGGGAAATGGTTAAGAAATACTGACATGTGCATGTTAATAAGCTGGTTTTTATAATAGCATATGAACAGATACAGTTTGGCCATAGCAGAAACTGTAGAATCATACGCAAATAGAGCAGACCCTGATCAGACGGCTCATACAGGAATAATATGTTTACAAACACGTTATTTAAAAAGGTGTAAGTATGGAATATCCATGGAGAAAATGGTTAAGTGTGCCCTGTGTACATTACTCGGGGTGATCAATCCACACCCAGTCACATTGCCCTGACACCATTTCAGTAGTCCTAGCACTATACTCATAAATGTACGCCGGTTGCTTGGCTGTTTGAGTCACCATTCAGTAGTCCTAGCACTAACAGCCCTCCTACCAGTGAATTTCCACGGAAAGCGTTCCATATTGACGCGGGGATAATACCCCTCGCCAAAAACGTGGTCCGATTTGACCCGATTCGGTTTGGTCCGATCTGACCCGGTCCGATTTGGCCCAGGCCGATTTGGTTTTGGTCCGATTTGACCCGGACTCCCGGTCGCTAGGCTGTTTGAGTCACGCGTTTCATTTTCAGAGTATTTGGCATGGCCCGGGCAGGTTTTAGTAAGGCTGTGGTCTTCTTCAGTACGATGCCAACTCTTTTATGTGTGGATTAATTACCTTATTGAAACGTTTTAGGGGGGTTTACTCTGGTATATTTCTGGATTTATTTTGTTTTCTTTTATTTTTTGTGGAGGGATAGAAGAAGGTGGATTACAGTCGAAACTTGATAAAAGTGTGTATGAACCGGTCTAATCTGCGTCTACTCTGTTTGCAAAAGTGGGTTAGCTAAACTGTGATCACACTATGCATATTTACTTATACAGTAAACCATCTCTATAACGGCCACTAAATTGTGTTAATTAGTTGGTACGCTTGTATTTAGGACAGGTGGCTGTTTAAAGCAAGGTGAAAGTAAAACAGAACGCTCCTATAGGAGCGTTCTGTTTTTCTTTCATCTTGCTTTAAGTAACCACCTGCCTTAAACACAAAATACTTGATGTAATTTAGTGTTCGTTATAGAGAGGTTTTACTGTACATGTACAATAAAATTGCATTAGAAATAAATATAAGACAATATATCATTCCAATGGCGATAATCTGACATTGATATGTCTTCTTACGTGTGTAAATCATGATATATATGTAGTGTATAATATAATTAGGAGAACGCTTTTTGTTAGATAAATTCGTTTCAGTATCTTTTAATAATACCCGGAAATAGTTTATATACAGTAGAATCTGTCTTAAGCGACCATCAACCAGAGATATAATTATGGGCATGTAAGGCAGGTGGTAGCTTAATGTAGGTCAAAAGTGATATGCGTTACTTTTCCCTGCATTAAGCAACCACCTGCTTTTTAAAACTGGTGTTCAATAAATGGATGGTCGCTTAAGACAGGTTCTACTGTGCTTTAACCCGTGCATACCTATTGTCCCTGATAATGGACATGGACAAACATATGCAAATATTGCAGATTCATGGAGGTGTCCTTTGATCAGAATAGGCATTGCTTGCTTCTCCAATTATTCTTGTTTACATTTAACCCTATCACCGCCGCTGTCGCATAAATGCACCACGACAAATAGTGCAGTCCCAGATCAGACGCTGCCTTTTCAAGGCGGCGTCTGGTCAGGGACTTCACTTTTTGTCTCAATCTCTATTTCTATATATGTGCTTTATTCCTTTGAAATTTGCATTTATTTATCTCATTTCCTTATTTTACTGAATGATTTAACAAACTTGGATTGCAGACGACAATTAGAAATTTGGCACCGAAATGGTTAAACGGTCTTTGTCAGGGGAATTACGTCATATCGCGACGTCCAGCTAATCATAAATAGAGGAAGTCCCGAGAGTATTGCCGTGTATGGAACAAGAAGCAATGTTCCGTAAACTGAAGAACACCCAGATAGCACCACCGACCTACCGCAATTCAGCTGGAAGTACACGTGTTCCTCACATGAAAACTTCACATACCCAGGCCGGGTTTAGTAATTGGCAATTGAATACCATCACCATTCGACCACTGAGGCCCCACTTTAAACCGTCTAATCGGCAAAATATTTTTTTACTGGAAACATTCATCATAAGACAAGCTAGCTTAATTCAACATACATATTGAGACGAGTTCACTTACAAGATAGGTAAATATAGGCCTACGTGTGAAACTAGAATTCACTTTCTGATAAAAAGTAGTTATTATAGACTACATGGGTCTCTTTTGCTTAACCCTTTCCCTCATACAAACGTGTTTTCATGCATTTGCAAACAGAGTAGACCCAGATCAGACGGCTCCTATAGGAGCCGTCTAATCAGGGTCTACTCTGTTTGCTAATAGAATTTGAAAGATATGTGTTTTTACTTTCTAAAATGTCTACAATGTTCCACCATTCATATTTCTTTATAACTATTTGGTTAATGAATATTCAGTAGGTATTGAAATTTGGCCTAAAGACAGAAGAGAGAAAGGGTTAACCTTTATTCCGCTTACCTCCGAGTGACTTGGCGTCTCATCCGCATCCAAAATGTCTGACACTTGGTCAACAGTTTATCAAAGGCTTACACGTACCATGGGTCCGTGATACTTGGTCGATAGTTTCTCAAAAGCTTACAAGTATCATGACACTTGGTCATTAGTTTCTCAAAAGCTTGATCGAATCGGAAGTAGTCAAAATTAAACAAATCCAAATTGGATTATACATTTTTTTCACAGCTGGACAAGTGCTAATAGAACAAAATCAAGAATGTTCATTATATTTAAATATTAAAGTATTTTTATCAATTATTATATGATATTACAGGAATATTTGAAAAATAATAGTATACATAATTTCACATACCTTATCGATTAAACCTTTTCTCTTCTTCAATACATGTAATAATAAAAAATAACTTAAAGACAATAATGATTAAAAAAAGTTAGTTGATACACGTGTCAATAGGTGATCCTGTCAATTGGTGTCTTATCGGTGAAATGAATGTATTCAGCGGAAACTGAATAAAAAATGCATTTTATGCAAAATCAATATACGTAGTATGAATAACATCGTTAGATTTCCGCATTGACATCGTTCAAGATTGTGTCGGTATAGACCACAAACATGAGAAGAGGACTGGCAAACAGGCACGAGCCTGCTAGTTGACTGCTTTTAACCAATTTCCTTCCTATAAAACGTTTTTTCATACCTTTGCAAACAGATAATATCCAGGTCAGACAACTCCTGTTGGAGTCGTCTGATCAGGGTCTGCTCAGTTTGCTTATGAAATAATATAGTTCTGATTTTACAGTTTCTGCCTTAGTCAAATAAATTAATCTAATTAGATCCATGATGTCATTGTTTCTTGCATGAACATACACATAACAGGGATAGGGTTAACCATTAACCTGAAACTTTGATTTTCTACAAACTTTGATATTCTACAAACTTTATTTTCTTTCGAGTCATTAAAACATTTAAGAAACTACTGACCGAGTATCAAACAGCTTGGATACTGATGAGACGCCGAGTTACTCGGAACAGAACTTAACCCTTCTCTTGCTGAATTTTAAAATACATTTCTCCTTCTTTACCCATGCCCTGTTGTATATTTACATATATCTTCACTGTGTACAAGTATTTCGCTGTGAAATCACTGCTGTGGAGTACACTGGTTGCACAATCATCTTGTAAATAGCGCAGGCCCTGATGAGACAGCTCCTGCTAGAGCTGTCTCATCTGGGTCTTCACTATTTACAGGTAGGTATAATGACGTGAATAGCAAGCGAAGGGTTAATAACAGAACAGAATAGAACAGATAATTTATAAAAGACTTGTACATAGTACATCCTCATAGTATACAACATTTAAGACATCAAAACATTTGAAAAGTAAGAATATAAAAACACAAATAATTTCTCATATTACTGATAAGGGAAGCAGATATTATTTAACTCTTTACACCATAAATACGCCTGACTGCGCCTTTGCAAATATGGTAGACCAAGATCAGGGTCCATGCTTGTAAAGCTTTTTAGTTGAGTCTGAGTTCGTTCTCAAGCTTTCGATTGGTCAGATTTGAGTTATCAAGCTTTTGATTGGTCAGATTCGAGTTCTCAAGCTTTTGATTGGTCAGATTTGAGCCAAAGGCCAAACTCAGACTCAACTAAAAGTTGTATAAGCATGGTCCCAGGCGGCTTCTGTAGGAGCCGTCTGATTAAGGTCTGTTCTGTTGCTTATGATGTAATATAGATATGTTTCTACAGTCTCTGTCATGACAATAAATGTCCGTGTCCATGTAACAATTAATCTAATTGAAATTTATATGATGCCATTAATCCTTTCCCTGTTCTATGTTTATTCCACTT
Organism: Azorinus chamasolen; assembly: GCA_963576725.1. Lineage (NCBI taxonomy): Eukaryota > Metazoa > Mollusca > Bivalvia > Cardiida > Solecurtidae > Azorinus > Azorinus chamasolen. The sequence continues at coordinate 50,367,264 of OY755246.1, read as the reverse complement.
TTCAATACTTACTGAATATTCATGGACAAAAATAGTTATAATGAAATATGGAAGATGGAACATTGTAGCCATTTCAGGAAGTAAGGAATAAGATCTTTCAAATTCCATTAGCAAACAGAGCAGACCCTGATCAGACGGCTCCTATAGGAGCCGTCTGATCTGGGTCTACTATGTTGGAAATGCTTGAAAGAACGTTTATATGAGGGAAAGGGTTAACATCTTTGCAAACAGAGGTAACTCAGATCAGATAGCTCCTGCATGAGCCGTTTGATAAGTGTCAGCTCCGATTACTTATACTTCTGTTCTACAGTTTTTGCTATGTCCAAATATGCCTGTGTTTATATGCCATAGTAACAGATCATCTAATTAATATTGATAATTGCATTACTTCAAACATGAATATCAATTAGGCAAATGAATCAAATGACATTTGTGTGGCATACATGTGAAATAGATTGTGTTCAAAATTGGAAAAGATGTTTCATTGGCAAAAATGTGGAAAAAAAAGTTTAATTCATTAGAGCAATATTCATTAACCCATTTGCGCCCAGTGGATTATTCCATGATTATAATAATTATATTGGATTAGTCCATTTTTATCTAAGGTGTGCCTGGCATAAATTTTCAATTTTGTTTTGTTTTATATTGAAATTCCTATCAGCAAACAGTGTGCATGTCGACTCTGACCAGACGCCGCATTATGCGGCGTCTGATCAGAGTCTACACTGTTTGCCTATGACCCATATATCGGATCTAGGGAACAAATGGGTTAAGAATTGTCATTATTGTTCTGGGTTGGGTTTTTTTCTCGTTGTGCTTCTCTACAAATATTTGGTCTTTTCAGATTCCGGTGTTAACTTTCACAATTGATACTGTACCTACAGCGTTCCTCGATGTTTTATAACGTTGTTAGACTTCACTTGTGTCCTCAATCAGTTGTCAATGACAACTATATTTACATAATATACAGTAAACCCCCTCTAAACCGAACGTCAAATTTAGCATCAATATCGTTCTTGGAGACAGGTGACAGCTTAATGTAGGTTGAAAGTCGCTCAGAAAGCTCCTCTATGAGCTCTCTGCATGCCGTTCACTCTGCATTAAGCAGTCACCTGCTTATAAGTATCTAAATTTTTCTCCACTAGAATTTCGGTTTAGATGGGTTTCACTGTAGTTCAAGGCAACATCAATCAAGAACACGTTGATACTCTAATTGGCAATGGAATTTGTATGCTGAAAAATACGTGGCAAACGGAATGACAGTTCCCTGGCCCTTTTCAACCCGGGCCAAACGTGCAATGGCATTTGCAAACAGTGTAGACCAAGATCAGAGGGCTCCTTGAGGAGCCCTCTGATCAGGGTCTGTACTGTTTGTAATTCAAAATAATCTAGCAAGTTTAAGCCTTTCATACGAAGTGGACTCTGCAGTTAAATACTGATTGGTTATTCCACTCTGAAAATCCAGGGGTGACAGGGTCCTTGAATTAAAATTGATGACATACAGTAAGGCGCCTCTCTACAACTGTCACTCGCTCAAATGAAGACTTCTGGAACTGCGTTTTAACGCATTCCCTCTTATAAACGCATTCTAAAGCATTTATAAACTGAGTAGACCCAGATCAGACGGCTCCTATTGGAGCCGTCTGATCAGGGTCTGCTCTGTTTGCTTATGAATTAATATAGATCTTCTTTCATAGCTTTTTCCATGGTAAAAAGTCCCCTGTTCACTTTGCAAATATACAAATTATCTAATTATTATTCATGATATTATTGAGTCTTAAATGAGTATTCATCAAGAAAACAGTTAACCCTTTACCGGTTCATTATCCATGATAAGTCCCAACAACAACAACAACTCCACCACAAATACATTATTTTTATCACATGTCACAAGTACATGTATCTAAAACATACCAAAAGATAGCTTTCTGAGCCAACAAACAAAAAATGTGTTTTTTTCGCGAACACCCCTGCTCCATATAATAAGTATCATAGCCTATAGAGCAGAGATGTTCGCGAAAAAAATATTTTCATTTTTTTGTTGGGTCAGAAAACTATATTTTGGTATGTTTTAGATTCTTATGACATGTGATTAAAAAAGAATGTGTTTGTGATGGAGTTGTTGTTGCTGTTGAGACATAGCGAAGGGCACCTGTGGTCAAACGCAAACAGAGCAGACCCTGTACAGACGGCTCCTATAGTGATGTCTGATGTGGATCTACTCTGTTTGCAACTGCGTGAAAGGCGTTTATAATGAAGTAAAGTTGTTATCTCACTATAACAGAGACATGTATGTGTTTCTGACTATAAAACGAACAAATTAACACTTTCTTCTGCACCTGTCTGCTTTTTGGGGGATTTTTGGGTGTGGTGTTTTTTCAGACACATACGTTGGACTCGTATAGACGCGTATTATATAGTGTATTATATAAACTATATAGACCAAGATTATGTCCACAGTATATGATACTATTAGTTACATAGACATGTGACATGGTTTACGGGCTGGCATGGCCGTTGTAGATGCCGTTTTCCCTGATAGCCTAATGACGTCACGAATATTAATTAGCCTAACTCGACTCAGAGGCATATAGAGTTCAACTTAGATATCTCAAACTTGGATAACTCGAAAATTGAGATAACTCGAACAAAAACTTACAATACAAAATTGCGCTATATATAAAATGTATCGCTACAGATACATGTAAATAGAAACACGTGTGGCAGCGTAATTCAGGTCAAAAGAAATGCTGAAAGTTCCTACATGAGCTTTCAGTATTACCTTAGACCTGTAATAAGCTGTGAACTCGAGCTTAAAAAGAGGATAACTCGAACTTCTGTAATGTCGAACTAATCTGTATAGTCCCTTGAAGTTCGAGATATCGAAGTTCAGCTGTAGGCCTACAAGTATACGTCTCTAGCTGACTTTTAATAATTAACATATGAACACAAAAATAGTTTGGCCATGGAAAAAACTGTAGAATCATACTTAGGCCTATATATTATTCCATATGCAAACAGAACAGACCCTGATGGCCCATGCAGAGCTGTTTGATCTGGGTTTACTCTAAAATAAGTTAAAATCTCTCTAAATTGACGTTTTGTAACATTTCTAAATTGACATTTAGTAACATTTGGAGTCGAAAATATAAATTTTGGGGCGTTTTGAGACAAGGCTGAAATTTCGTATATACGAAATTTCAGCTTTGTCCCAAAACGCCCCAAACTTTATTTTTCGGCTCCAAATGTTACAAAACGTCCATTTAGAGATATTTTAAATTATTTTAGACATATTTCATGAGGCGAAAACCTGTGGGTTTACCCTGCAAAGGCGTTAATCCATTCTGAAGATATCGCTCTCATTGCTGATATAGATTTTTCTGAATGTTGAGTTACTTCCCTTGTATAATTTTACGCCGTTTTACTACGGACAACGGGTGCGAACAGCGCAGGTAAAATTAACTTAAAACGCTTAAATTGTTCAGTCTTTTCAGATTTTTTTGTAGAATTATGATAGGTCTGACTACAGTGTTTACCAATAGCTTTGTTTGCTTATAAATCATTAATTAATATAATCACGAAGTAAATACAGATATCTGTATTTACTTCGTGATACAATTGATGTGACTATATACAGATTAGAACTCCCAGTTATGATCTCTCTTTTACAGGCCGTCGGAAGGGGGGGGGGGCTCTTCTGTTATTCATGCCAATATGTGCTGCGATCGGTTCAGATACATCGACGACATTATTTAATTAATGTTTTAAAACCAATTAAAGCAATTCTGACATCTCAGGGAGGAAAAGAGACGGAGAGAAAGGGATGGGGAAACAAATTTGGCAATAAGAAAAGGTAGAATTGTGTCACTAACCCCTAGACAGTCAAATGAGGATCATAGTTATACCACCATGAGAGATAGAAGGAAGCAGCAGTCAGGAAATATGGGCTCTCCTCCTAGGGGTGGGGGTGGTAGGAGTTCCTTTCAGTCTAAATGAATCCGATGATTCTACATGTATATACGTTAATAGTTCACGTTCGAGTTTGACAAGTTCCCTGTTCGATAGTTTTAGTAGCAGTTCAACACCTACAAGTTCTACGTTATTGTTTTCAGATACTGATGATGAGTTTGAGGATATAAGTACATCTGCAGGGTTACGTTTTTATTATACAAATGCAGATAATCTGATTAATAAGTTTGCTGAATTTGAAGTTTTGTTATTTACAAAAAAGATTGACATTGCGGTGGTAACTGAAGTTTTTCCGAAAAATATCAAGGCTACAAATATCGATCCGCTTGAATATCATTTGAAGGGGTATCAGTGCTTTGTGTCTAAGTTGACAGAAAATAGCCGTGGCGTTGTTATTTATGTGAGGGACGATATTCCAGCTGAGTATTGTATCCAACTGAAAGACAGTAGTTTTCGAGAATCTGTATGGTGCGTTGTGAGTCCAGAAAATAGTAATACAGTTCTCATAGGTGGTATTTATAAATCTCCTTCTTGTAACATTGACAACCATAGGAAGTTAAATTTATTGCTATCCCAGGCTTCAAATTTGAACTACGATCATTTGTTAGTTCTGGGCGATTTTAATTTTCCAGAAATTGATTGGGCAAATTGGACAGTGTGTAGGAATGAAACACATCCATCTTTTTTGTTTATTGAATGTTTACGTGATAACTTCATGTGCCAGCATATTATGGGAAATACCAGATATAGGGATGGACAAGATCCTAGTTGTTTGGATTTGTTATTGTCTGATAATCAGTCAGAAATTGAAAATATAAATTTTCATGGGAAACTTGGTGCCAGTGACCATGTTGGTATTACATTTGAGTTGTTATGCCAGGTGAACAGGAAAAAAGCAAGTAAGAGTAGGCCAAACTTCTTTAAAGGGAATTATATTGATATTCGAAACTATTTAAGTAATGTTCCATGGGAGCAAATGGATCAGATGAATGTTGAAAATTCTTGGAACTTTTTGCTAGATCATCTTATATACTGTATAGATAACTTTATACCAAAGACCATGAACAGTAACAGTTTTCAGAAGCCAAAGTGGATGGATTTTTATTGTGTTCGTAAAGTTAAAAAGAAGTATCACGCTTGGAAGCGTTTTACTTTTAGTCACAGCTATCAGGACTATCAGGAATATTGTAAATTGCGTAACAGCGCTACAAAAGCTATCAGATATGCTAAGAAGAAATATCAAAAAGGGATTGCAGAAAATTCCAAGACAAATCCAAAATCATTTTGGAATTTTGTGAAGGGAGAGACTAAAAGTAAAAGTAGTATAGGAGATTTGTTGGACAAAGATGGGAACCGGATTTCAGAGAGCTCTGATAAAGCTAATTTGTTAAATGATTTCTTTGCCTCAGTGTTTACCAGAGAGGGGGACTCTGAATTGCCCGATTTTGAGGACAAGATTGATAGAAATGATTTCATATCTAGTATTGATATCTCAGCAGAGATTGTTTTGAAACACTTGAAAGCACTAAACGTTTCAAAAGCATGTGGACCAGATAATTTTCATCCTTGTTTCCTGAAAAAATGCTCAGAAGAACTTTGTAAACCACTGAGAGTTATATTTATGAAATCTCTTCAAAGCGGTGCCTTACCTGGGGATTGGAAAATTGCAAATGTCACATGTATATTTAAAAAGGGCGTAAAATCTGATCCTGGAAACTATAGACCTGTGTCATTAACATCAGTTGTATGCAAAATTCTGGAGAAGATTATAAGGGAAGTTATTGTAAATCATCTTACTGCTCATGGATTGTTATCTGATTGTCAGTTTGGTTTTAGGAAGAATAGGAATACCATTATTCAGCTTCTCTCTGTGCTAGAAGATTGGACAGATGCTATCGAAAATGACCTGCAAGTTGATACTGTTTATTTAGATTTCCGCAAGGCATTTGACAGTGTGCCCCACCGCAGACTTTTGAGGAAAGTAGAGGCGTATGGTATCTCTGGGAGTATATTGGAATGGCTGAGAAACTTTCTTGATGGTCGTTTACAGAGGGTTGTTTTAGATGGATATGAATCGGGATGGAACCTAGTTACATCGGGAATTCCACAGGGCTCTATTCTAGGACCCATTTTATTCATTATTTTCGTGAATGATTTGCCAGGGGTAGTTGGTAGTTTATGCAAAATGTTTGCGGATGATTGTAAGGTCTATAGATGTATCTCAACCAGCCAAGATCATAAGGCTCTTCAGGATGATCTTATTCAATTATGTAGATGGAGTGAAGACTGGAAGTTATCTTTTAATATAAGTAAATGTAAAGTTGTATCCTTCGGGCACATTAGAACTGATACTGAATACCATATGGTGGACAAGAATGGAAATACTAGTCAGCTAAATAAAGAAGATTCAGAAAAAGACCTAGGCATACTGTTTAACAGCAAGTTGAATTTTGAAGAACACATAAGCAATACAGTGAACAAAGTGAACAGGATAACTGGATTAGTTAAAAGGAAATTCTCATGCCTTGATGAAGATCTCTTTCTAACTTTATACAAATCCTTAATTCGCTCTCACTTGGATTATGGGAATTTGGTGTATTTTCCGCATACAAAAAAGTGTAAACAGTTACTTGAAAATGCTCAGCGGAGAGCTACAAGGTTGATTCCATCTATTTGTAACATGTCATACACAGAACGATTACAAGCATTAAATCTTCCATCGTTGGATTATCGCAGAAAACGTTTTGATATGATACAAGTTTTTAAGATCATACATGGAATTGATGATATAGACATGAATGTCTTTTTCAAATATGCTGGTGATGGCGGCACCCGTGGTCATTCATTGAAATTGTTCAAACCTCAAGCTAAAAAGTCTTCAAGAGTAAATTCGTTCAGTCACCGTACTATCTCTACTTGGAATGCCCTGCCGCAGGATGTTGTTAATAGTGGAACAGTTGTTTCCTTCAAGTCAAAGTTGGACAAACTGTGGAGTGCTCGCAGATTTGATGTGTCTGAGGTATACTAACCTAACAGTTATTAGACAAACTTTGACACTTTAAAATAAATTTCATCTGACCGGAAGCGGAGAACATTAAAGAAGTAGCAGAAAGGGATTAATTAGCTTAAGGAGCTAAAGAAGATCCCTATCATCAACAAGGTATCAACAAGGATATATACATGTACCTGTGGTTATGATCAGAGATTGGTTGTTTGGAGTATCCCTGTAGATGTAGAGAACTGTGAATTAAAGAAATTAATTTAAAACAAAACTTGTTTCATCCACTTTATTATAGATATAGTTATCACGACTAAGCTGCAGGAGCTGTCTCATCAGGGTCTGCACTATTTACAAGTTGATTGTGCAACCAGTGCACTCCACAGCAGTGATTACACAGCGAAATACGTGTACACAGTGAAGATATATGTAATTATACAACAGGGCATGGGTAAAGAAGGAGACATGTATTTTAAAATTCAGCAAGAGAAAGGTTAACTAATGATGAGTAATCTTCTTTTTTTAACATTTTATAACATTCATCCACTTACATTAATTATTCTTATTTACTTACAATCAACAAATATATCTAAACAGATAAACAATTCATTATACTTAATTTCACTTAAAATATTGATGTCGCTCATTTTTACCCCTATTTGTTTGACTTCTCAGTTTGATCTAATTAACCTAAATAACCTCCTTACTTAATGTCACCTGTTAAGTTTTATTTGTTAATCTCGTGCAACATACTTATCACCTTTATTACTTTGTTCAATTCTGCTAAATTTAATGGGTCATTACTAACAAAAGGATGTGTTAACTTGTACTAATTCTTCAAGGAGCCCACCAATCAGGATCTTCAATTTTTGCTGAAGTTTATAAACTTTAATTGACATGATCGAGAAATGGCCAAGTTGACCCGACCAAGACGGGCAAGGTTGACCCACAACAAAACAGGCCGAGTTGACCTGGCCGACTTAACTCAGGCCGGATTGAAATGTACTGTCTTTTTCAAATAGTGTAGACCCAGATAAAAAAGGCTCCATGAGGAGCCTTCTGATTAGGGTCTGTGCTGTTTGTTACTAAAATTTTCTTTCAAATTATAACCTTTCACGATGGATGGACTACATTATACATCGAGGGCTTGGTGCAAAACTATTCTAACTCCTTCACAAAGTGAAGGAGTTAGAATAGTTTTGCACCAAGCCCTCGACATGACAATGGAACATTCCACTTAAAAACATTTCAGCATTCAAAGTGTTAATTCTTTCAAATATTTATTTGAATTTCATTTTTTTGTATTTTTCAGAGAGCACCCCTTGACAAATGCTGGTCACAACATAATGGCCTTTGAATGTCCAGTATGTTTCAAAAAGTTTGAACAGCGGTCAAATTTTATTCGCCATAAAAACAAACATGATGGTAAGGTTTATACTTGCGAAATATGTCAGAAACAATTTAATGATTCAAGTAACCTGAAGAAGCATGTTCGTGGTGTCCATATCAAGATAGCTGAGCATAAGTGTGAGCTCTGTGATGCAGTCTTTAAACAGAAGACCCACCTGCAAGCTCATCAGCTCACTCACTCAAATGTCAAAGATTTCATCTGTGGGATTTGTGGAAAGGACTTTTCAAGAAAAAAAGTGCTCGAAACTCATATGCGAACCCATACACAAGACAAAATGTTTCAATGCAACTTTTGTTCCATGGCCTTTAATCATAAAGCAAGTCTTGAATATCATATGGGAAAACACATGGGGAAAATGAGCTTTTCATGTGAAGCTTGCGGTAGGAAGTTTGATCGAAAAGCTAATTTTCTCAGACACAAGCTTACTCACTCTGATGAGAAACCATATAAATGTGATGTATGCTCAAAGGGTTTTATCCAGAAAACATTGTTGGACAACCATCACCAGAAATGTCACCAGCTTGTAGAGGGTGACAGCAGTACAGTAGGACAAATAGACACATCAAATAGAATGAGGAATCCACCGAAAGAATCATACATTTACCAGTGTGAGAAGTGCGACAAAAAGTTTAATGCAAAAGGAAATCTGAACAGGCATGTTAGAGATAAACATGAAGATAAGCCAGACCAGTATGTGTGTCATTTGTGTATGAATACATATATCAGTAAAACTTTTCTTGATGGTCATTTGAAAGCTGATCATGATGTCAGCGATAGTATAATATCTGGGAAGAAACAAACGGGGAGTGCAATTTCTTCATCAGAACATAGTAAACATGATGATAATGAAGCAGATAATGAAATGATTCATGACAATAATGATCCTGATCCTTTGCAGTTGGTTTATTCATCTGTGAATATTGAAAAGTTTATACAAACTAATGAAACAGAGAAAGTATAACCCTCTTCTTGATAGAGGCACAGAGCTCGAGATAAGATGCGTAAACTAAAACATTGTCAAGAATAACTCCTTTATTTCTCCAACAAACCCTATACTATGACCACTCTTTAGAATCTTCTCGAAGAGGCAATTCTAAAGAGTAGTCACTGTATTGGGTTTGATGGAGAAATGACGATTTAAATATTTGGGTACACACCCTTATCTCTAACTGTGGAGACACCTTGGCAAACGAAGTAGGCCCAGTGATATAGAAGACCCTCTCTGGGTTACCTTGTTCTTTATTCTATTTATTGTATTTAATGATTTACCCGATGGATATGTATTTTAACAGCTTAAATGCAAACAGTAGAGACACAGATCAGATAGTTCTGTAGGAGGTACAGATGACCGTCTAGGTTCTACCGTAATCATTCTATATAACCTTTGACCTGAAGTCACCTGATAGAGAGGCTTTTTGACACAAGCAAGCAGAATATACCTAGATCAGACAGCTCCTGTAAGAGACCTAGATCAGACAGCTCCTGTAAGAGATCAAGAAGACAATCAGTTAACTCATTACCTCATAGGCTATTTTTAGACCCAATCTCTTTGAATAAATCTACCAAAAAGGAGAATTTACTAGAGAAAAGGAAAATTTTAGAATTTTGTAGTTTGAAACCATTGTGATAAATAGAGCATTTGCTCCTATAGGAGCAAATGCTCTATTTATCACAATGGTTTCACAAAGTGACTTCTACAGAGTTGTCAAAAGTCGTCAATATGAGGGAATGGGTTAATTACCTTGTTATTTATTAGTCCACTACCTGCAACGCTGAAGGGTCTATAGGTTTGCACTCCGTCTGTCTGTCATTGTGTCACACTTAGGTTTTCTTAACCCTTACAGATATTGAACTGATACAAATGTAATTATTTGGTATTTAGCTTTATTATAATGAATTATAGATCAAGTTCAAATTTTGTTACGCTACATTGATTTTCACAGAATTACAGCAGTTGAACTTAGAAAATTTCACAAAAGTTTAGGTTTTCCGGACTTTTTTTTACTAAACCCTAGAGACATTGATGTGATATTTGGTATGTAGCTTTATCATAATGAATTATGGATCAAGTTTGAATTTTGTTACCCTACAGCATTTTTTCATGGAATTACAGTACTTTGACTTAGAAAAATTCACGAAAGTTTTAGGTTTTGAGATGTTTTCTAAACCCTTACAGATATTGAACTATTTGGTATTTAGCTTTATTATAATGAGTTACAGAACAAGTTTGAATTTTGTGACACTACATTGATTTTTCACAGAATTACAGCAGTTTAACCCTTTCCCTGTTCTATGTTTATTACAAATTTCAATACCTACTGAATATTCATTAACAAAAAGGTTATTATGAAATATGGAAGGTGGAGTATTGTAGCCATTTTAGAAAGTAAAGACACATGTCTTTGAAATTCTATTAGCAAACAGAGTAGACCCTGATCAGACGGCTCCTCTAGGAGCCATCTGGTCTGGGTCTACTCTGTTTGCAGATGCTTGAAAACACGTTTATATGAGGGAAAGGGTTAATTGGTAGAAAACTCTGGCATTGCCCCCAGTGCCCCCATGTTCTTGTTCTATTTAACCTTTGTACCTGATAGAGGCGCTTTTTGACAACTTCGCAAACATAGCAGACCCATCAGACAGTTCCTTTGGAGCCTTCTGATCAGGATTTTCACCGTTTGCTTACGGAATTATATAGATCTGTTTATACAGTTACTGCCAGTGCTTAAATTCCTGTGTTCATATACCAAAAAGTCAGTCAATAAATGTTCATAATGTCATTATTTCTTGCATGAATATTCACCAGGTAAAGGGTTAAACAAAATGGAGCTTTGTTTTGAGAGTGTGAAACTGGATCAAAATTGTTTGCAAAGATTAGCACTAATTTTTGGGGGAGGGGGATTCTAGTTAGTTGGGTTTATTAATTGTTTTCTCATAGGAATCTTCTTGCTATTTTCGTGCAGGTGTGATGTCCGAAGGGTTACTCTATCCAGTGCCAAGGGAATTCTGTTATCTAAAAGAGCATCCCCAATATTGGTATCTCGGGCATCTTGTTTGCATTCCGACCAGGTCCTAATTAGCATCAAGGATTCCATTTAAGTTAACCTGAGTTCCCCATTTTGGCTTATCGGGGAACTGGATTATTTCATTCACCCATTTCCTCCTCCTAATTAAAGAGGGGAGGAATGTAATAAAACTGGGTTTAACTGTGGCTGGCCTCGTTCCATCTGGGGGCGAATGTCTATCACCCATGCACATGCATCAACCGGAGGCTTAGGGGAATAAACACAGATTTTACCAATCTAATTTTACTGTACAATCATGCGGTTCCTTCCGGTTAGTGATTTCATATCTATTGTATATCTTTTGAATTTGAATATCTTTCAATGACTGGATAGACAATCATGCAGTTCCTCTCCGGTTAGTGATTTCATATCTATTGTATATCTTTTGCATCTCTTTCATTGACTGGATAGACAATCATGTGGTTTCTTCTGGCTAGTGATTTCATATATATTGTATATCTATTGCATATCTTTCATTGCCTGGATAGATAATCATGCCTTTCATTCCGGTTAGTGATTTCATCTATGTGAAGCGCTTTAGAATGAACATATCCTATGTGAAAAGAGTGCTATATAAATGTGGTATAATAATAATAGTAATTCTACCTATGGATGCAATTTATGTTGGGGCCCTAAAGTGTAATTTTGGCCCTTTGCACCATAAATATTCATGTAAATACATACTGACATCATAGATATTAATCAGCAGAATTTTGATAGTAGCATTTTAAACGTGGAACGTTTTAGGTCATGGAAGAATCTGTAGAATTAATTTTATAAGCAGACAGAACTCTAATCAGATGGCTCCTGCAGGAGCTGTCTGATCTTGGTCAACTCTATTTGCAAAGATGTTATGTATGTGGCATAGGGCTAAATGAATGTTGTGGCATTCATAAATACTAGTAGGTATACAAGAACTTATATTAATCAAAGTTTTAAAATGGCATCATGAACGAGGACTACATTGTATTATTTTTTACCATAGTTGAGACTGTAGTATTTTCTTTAACCCTTTCCTCCATAAATACGCCTTTCTACGCCTCTGTAAAAGTCACCTGTTGAAACCATTGTGATAAATAGAGCATTTGCTCCTATAGGAGCAAATGCTCTATTTATCACAATGGTTTCAAACTACAAAATTCTAAAAAATTTCCTTTTCTCTAGTAAATGCTCCTCTTTGGTAGATTTATTCAATGTGATTAGATCTAAAAATAGCCTATGAGGGAATGGGTTAACACATAGAGCAGACCCTGATTTTATTTTCTGCAGGGGCTGTCTGATCTGGGTTTATGGAGGTATTGAAGGACTCTGTGGAGTGAAAAAGTAACACTATCCCAGTTTCCCTTATCACTATCATGAGAAATGGCTTGTGTTATTGCTAAGTTGTATCATTTCTATTGCCACTATTACAAATAATTATAGCATCATTATTACTATCATTATGATGATAACTTAATTATGTCCCCCCCCCCCCCCCCCATATTTATATGGGAGAGACATTATTAGTTATACAGTTCTTTCCCAGGGTACATGACGATTTATTCCCGGCTGAGGAAAATCATGTTGCCCGAGCCGTTAGGCGAGGGTTACATGATTTTACCAGCCGGGAATAAATCGTCATGTACCCTGGGAAAGAACTGTATAATGAATTTATTATACTGCAAAGTTTTACGGTTCGGATAATTTATATAAATCCATTTTTGCATGTTGAATCACTAAACACGCTAATTCCCCTAAAAGCGCCCCAATTCATTTATTTCTACCCGAAGGTATCCGAAGTGTGGTGTACTGTATTTCATCGGCGTTCGTGTTATTATAGATGGCTGGACGACATAATAACTCCTCTAAAAACTGTTTTATTGGTCATTTCAAACAATGGTGTTTTTTAATTCATTTCTGCATTGTTTTCTTTACGTATCAATAGTTGTCTATTATGAATTTTGCTATTGTTTAGCCGAGTCGAGAAGTCGGTCTTTTGGTTTCTGACCATAATATGTGGGGCCTGTCATGGGGAATTTCTATGTACCCTGTCAGCTCACAGGGTACATGGACTCATGTACACGGCTAGTTAACCAATCAGAAGTGAGGATTTTACTTTGCAGTATAATAAATTGGTTTTGTGAGAGTTGTCTGTCTGTCCCTCTGTCGGTCACACTTTCTTGTCTGGACGATAATATCTATATGCCTGATGCCAGTTGGTTGAAACTTCATATGTGGAAAGAGCATGATGAGAGGAAGTGTCATGCACAAGGTCCATAACTCTGGCTTCACTAATATTGGAGTTATTGCCCCATGTTCATTTGTTTCACACTTTCTTGTCTGGACAAAATCTCCTATATGGCTCATACCATTGGATTAAAACTTCATACATGGAAAGAACATGATAATAGAAAGTGTCATGTACAAGGGCCATAACTCTGGTTTCAATACTTTTTGAGTTATTGCCCTTTGTTGCATTTTTGTCCCATAAATAACCCCTCTTTTCCTGATGCTATTGGACTGACATTTCATACATGGAAAGAGCACAATGGCCATAACTCTGGTATCAATATTTTTGGAGTTTTTAGCTGTTATCATTTTTTTTCTTGAAAAATGTGGTGTGGAAAACGCATAATGAGGGGAAGTATCATTCATCAAGTCAATTACTATGGTAGCAACATTCTGAGTTCTTTCCCTGTACATATTGTTTTTGTTAGAGTTGTCTGTCTGTCCATCTTGTCAGGTTGAGTTCTCTTTTACAGAAATGTGACAATATGTCGCAATGTGTGGGTGTTAGGTGTGTGTGTGTGGGGGGGGGGGGGGGGGGGGCAGGAGGCAATGTGTCACTTAGGGATCACTTTTCTGTCCCTCTGTCTGTACATCCATCCGTCTGTCTGTCAGTCACTCTTTTTTTTATTGTGATACTTCTCCTAGCAGGTGACACATGTGTTCCTTCGAGCACTCTTGTTTATTGTTATGATCATATGTAATAATTATTGTATCATTATCATCTTTATCATATCATTGACTTTATCATCATCATCACCATTAGATTATTTTCAGTAATAAAAATATATATTATTAAATACTTGTAGATCTCTTTTTATAGGCCTGTTTGAAAAAAAACGGGACGTATTATGGAATGGCACTGTCTGTCTGTCTGTATGTAACATCTCTAACTGAAGTTCTGCTTGATGGATCCTTTTCAAATTTCACCTCAATCTTTATCTGAATATGCTACAGTAGCATGGGTGTGTCCCGGTACATATATCCAAGGTCAAGGTTTCACAATTGGACTTAAATTTGTCTGCGGACAGCTCTTGTTAACTCTTTACTTCAAAGAATCGCCTTTTGACACCTTTGCAAAGAGATCAGACCAAGATCAAACAGCTCCTGTTTTTGTTATCTGATCAGAGTATGCTCTTTAACCCATTCCCTCATATTGACGACTTTCGACGACTCTGTAAAAGTCACTTTGTGAAACCATTGTGATAAATAGAGCATTTGCTCCTATAGGAGCAAATGCTCTATTCATCACAATGGTTTCACACTACAAAATTCTAAAAATTTTCCTTTTCTCAAGTTAACGCACCTTTTCGGTAGATTTATTCAGAGGTATCTAAAAATAGCCTATGAGGTAATGGGTTAATGCATGTCTGTTTCTACAATCTACCATGGTGACAAGAACATGTGTCCATCTGCCATTATAAAAATTCAGCTCATTGATATTCATGATCATGAATATTCATTAGGTAAAGGATTCAATACAATCTCTAAAATAGTTTTAACCCTTTACTCCATGAATATTCATATGGAGAAAAACTGACATCATAAATATTAATCAGTTGGAATTACATAAGGGCATATGAAATCATGATGTTTTGGCTATTAACCCTTTCCCTCATACAAACGTGTTTTCACGCATTTGCAAACAGAGTAGACCCAGATCAAACGGCTCCTAGAAGAGCCGTCTGATCAGGGTCTGCTCTGTTTGCTAACAGAATTTGAAAGATCTGTTTCTTCACTTTCTAAAATGTCTACAATGCTCCACCTTTCATATTTATAATGAATATTCAGTAGGTATTAAAATTTGGGCTAAACATAGAACAGGGAAAGGGTTAAGACAGAAACTGAAGACCATGTCAGAAACTGTAGAATCATATCTATATTATATCATAAGCAAACAGCAGACCCTGATCAGACGGCTCCTATAGGAGCCGTCTGATCTGGGTCTACTCTGTTTGCAAAGGCGTAGAAACGCTTATTTATTGAGTAAAGTATTAAAACTGTTTTCCAATGTTAGATTCTTCTGTTGCATGCTAAAGGTTATTTCGTAGCTATATTATTCAGACAAAGGCTTCATGTTTCTGTCAAGACACAGTACGAGAGAGACAAACATCAGTAACATACAGGAGATCATTCTTCGTTTGCATCATGATGATATCGTAAAAAGATATTACTTTATCTCATGACCACCATTACATTAACCCTTGCAGTGCAAGACACAAGTCACCTCTGTTCATAGCAAACAGTGTAGATCCAAATAAAAGAGGACTTCTAGAGGAACCCTCTCGTCAGGGTCTGCATTGTTTTGTCATGTTACACTTCATAATCACCCTTTTTTTTAAAAAATAAAAATAAAAGTCCCAGAATATTACGGTAAACTTGACCTGTTTTGAATTTTGGAATAGTCCATTTGAAAAATTAGCAATGACAGGGTTAATACATGTACTACATTAACCCTTACAAACCTGAATTTTCAAATGGACTGTTCTAAATACAAACAGGTCAAGCTTAGGGATTTTTCTAAAGGAAAGTGTAACATGACAGACAGTGCAGACCCTGATGAGAAGGCTCCTCTAGGAGCCCTCTCATCTGGGTCTACACTGTTTGCTAATGATATTAGTGACTCGTGTCCTGCACTTTAAGGGTTAAATGTCTTTGGGATGGTGGAATTAGTAGATATTTATTCCTCCATCAAATAATCTGATAGATGTTAATGAAAGATGAAGATCTGTCTAGCTAATTACGTAGGAGTTTTCATTGACTGTGCTTGCTGTCTGTGACCTTGGTAACATGGGCAAGTAGAATGTTTTCATTGTTAAAGGTCTACATGTTTAGCTCACCTGGTGCATAGTACCAAGATGAGGTAATGGGTTTGTCCTGTGTTCTGTTAATGGTATCTCCTAAACCACAGACAGGATTTTTGACCATATTACAATTTTAACTAATTACATGATCCCCAGATGACCTTTTATCAAATCTATGTAAATCATTCCGAACTCTTCATAAGGATACCATAGGAACTGAAATATTATTTTACCCCTTTCAGTGCTGTACATGTATTTAAAATGGATGATTCTAAAATTCAATCAGGTCGTGCTTTAAAAAGAAAAGTGTAACATGACAAACAGTGTAAACCCAGATAAGAGGGCTTCTAGATGAACTCTCTCGTCAGGGTCTGCATTGTTTGTCATGTTACACTTCAAATCAACTTTTTTAAAAATAAAAGTCCCAGAATAGTTATGGTAAACTTGACCTGTTTTGATTTTTGGAATAGTCCATTTGAAAAATTAACATTTACTACATTAACCCTTACAACCCTGAATTTTCAAATGGACGATTCCAAATTACAAACAGGTCAAGCTTAGGGGTTTTTCTAAAGGAAAGTGTAGCATGACAAACAGTGCAGACCCTGATGAGAGGGCTCCTCTAGGAACCCTCTCATCTGTGTCTACACTGTTTGCAAATGATATTATTTATATATTATATGTTTAGCTCACCTGGTGCATAGTACATGTACCGAGGTGAGGTATTGGGTTTGCCCTGTGTTCTGTTAACTCATTCCCTCATATTGACGCATTTTGACACCTCTGCAAAAGTCACCTGTTGAAACCATTGTGATAAATAGAGCATTTGCTCCTATTGGAGCAAATGCTCTATTTATCACAATGGTTTCAAATTACAAAATTCTAAAAATTTTCCTTTTCTCTAGTTAATGCTCTTTTCCGGTAGATTTATTCAAAGAGGTTGTATCTAAAATAGCCTATGAGGTAATGGGTTAATGGTATCTCCTAAACCACAGACAGGATTTTTGACCATATTACAAATTACATGGTCCCTAGATGACCTTTTATCAAATGTATGTAAATAATTCCGATCTCTGCATAAGGATGCCACAGGAACTGAAATATTATTTTAACCCTTTCACTGCTGTATTTTAAAATGGATGATTCTAAAATTCAATCAGATTAATCTCATCGTGAATATTCAGGGACTTTTTAAAAGAAAGGTGTAACATGACAAACAGTGCAAATTCTGTTGAGAGAGCTCCTCTGAGTCCTGTCATCTGGGTGTACATTGTCATAGCAATTGGTGACTTATTTCCCGTACTGAAAAGGTTAACCCATTATCTCATAGGCTATTTTTATATCCAACCACTTTGAATAAATCTACCGAAAAGGAGCAATAACTAGAGAAAAGGAAAAAAATAGAATTTTGTAATTTGAAAACATTGTGATAAATAGAGCATTTGCTCCTGTAGGAGCAAATGCTCTATTTATCACGATGGTTTCAATAGGTTAGTTTTACAGAGGCGTAGAAAGGCGTATTTATGGAATAAAGGGTTAAAGAACAATTTTCTTTAGATTACAATTTTCTCTAAACTCCTAAATGGATTTTGACCATATATCACAGATATGGTCCTTGGGTAATCTAGTTTAAAAGTTCAATAAATGGTTATGGTATGCTTTATTAGAAGGTCACTGGAGCTAAAAAGTAATTTTACACAACAATTTATCTTAACCATTTCCCTGTACGTTCTATGTTTATTCCAAACTTTAGTACCTACTGAATATTCATTGACAACATAGTTATAATGAAATATGGAAGGTGGAACATTGTTGCCATTTTAGAAAGTGAAGACACAGATCTTTCAAATTCCATAAGCAAACAGAGCAAACCCTTATCAAATGACTCATCTATGAGCCGTCTGATCTAGGTCTTCTCTGTTTGCAAATGCGTGAAAATGCTGTTGATGCTGTCTTCTGCTCTGTTTGCTTATGAAATTATAATACTGACTCAGTTTCTATCAATACACATACTTCATATGAACAGTATAAAAATTCAGTTAATAAATATTCATAATGCCACTATTTCTCACATGAATATACAACAGGGAAAGTGGTAACTCTTTGCACTCTAAGTAATGTTTTGTCTGCAGCAAATGTCGTCTGTTTCAGTTCTTAAAATAAACTTTCTCTCATTTCTTTGCAAAAAATATGGTCAAGCCAAGGTGACAAACAGATTGGATCCTGATGAGATGTCGCATTATGTGACGTCTTATCTGGATCCAAACTGTTTGCATAGGTAATTACAGTTTCGCCACTAGCGTGCAAAGAGTTAAATGACAGCCCGGAGTTGCTCAAATTGCCGGTGTTGTCCAAATTCCATAGAAATGTTCCTTCATTGACTCTACATCAAAGTTGTATAAATTTATCTGGTCCACAGCATAAGCAGGTCACGGCAGGTTAAAAACACGATTTTAAATAACAGTTCCTTCTTACAACATTTCCGCTTAAACTCCAAATTTGGTTTTGAATAAATTTCACAGGAATGATCCTTCCTGTGTAGGTCATAGGAGTTGAAAATACATTTTAACCCTTCGCTTGCTGAATTTTAAAACACATTTCCCCTTCTTTACCCATGCCCTGTTGTATAATTACGTATCTCTTCACTGTGTACAAGTATTGCGCTGTGCAACCACTGCTGTGCAGTGCACTGGTTGCACAATCAACTTGTAAATAGTGCAGATCCTGATGAGACAGCTCCTGCAGGAGCTGTCTCATCTGGGTCTTCACTATTTACAGGTAGGTATATTGACGCGATTAGCAAGCGAAGGGTTAAACAACAATTATTTCACCCCTTTTCCTCACACAAGCACCTTTTCACCGCGAAGAGATGGTCCCAATAGGAGCCGTCTGATCAGGGTCTGCTCTGTTTGCTTATGGTATAATATAGCTCTGATTCTACAGTTTCTGTCTGAGCTAAATGACACTGTTCATATTCCATTATTAAAAAATTCTATTTATATTAATGATGTCAATTAGTTCTTACATGAATATTCAACTCAGAGACTTCATGCTTAGTATGTATACTAATTCCATGAAGATGCAACATTTGAGTGTCATAATGTCAAGGTGAAGGTCAAAGTTCAAGGTCTAAGGTCAAACTTATAGGTCAATGCACACGTTTGGACAGTGTTTCACAAACATATTTGTTTTATGTACGTATTTAATTTCCTACTGCAACATATCCAAATACATATTATTCTATGCCTTTATGTTGATTTAGACAGTGTCTTTACAACTATTAACCATTTATTCCATAAACCTTGGCAAACAGGATAGGAGCCGTTACCAAGGTCTACTCTATTTGCTTATGGAATAATATAGATTTGGGTCCATGCTTATAAAGCTTTTTAGTTGAGTCTGAGATCGTTCTCAAGCTTTTGATTGGTCAGATTTGAGCCTTTGGCTCATATCTGACGAATCAAAAGCTTGAGAACGAACTCAGACTCGACTAAAAAGTTTTATAAGCATGGACCCTGATTCTATAGTATCTTTCATTGCCATTGTAAAGAATAATGAATTAATATTTCGTCATCATTTTGCTTCATGAATATCAATGGGGTAAAGAGTTAAACCCGTTCATGCTGAAATGCAATGTCTACTGAACCACTGATCTACTGTGATATTTACTTTATTCTAATCCGTTCAAAACCTTTAACCCTTTCCACCATGAATATTCATGTAAGAAATAATGACACCATGAATATTAATTGGATCATGTTTCAGAATGGCTTTTGAAGCAAAAAAGTTTTGCCACGGCAGAAACTGAAAAATTCAGATCTATATTATTCCAAAAGTAAACAGAGCAGACCCTGATCAGATGACTCCTACAGGAGCCGTTTGATTTGGATATCCTCTGTTTGCAAAGGCATAGAAAGTAGTGCTTATGGAGTAAAGGGTATTACTATTATCCGAATGTCAATCAACTTGTATCCTGATGGGACACCAAGTTAATTGGTAACTCATCTATATCCATGCTCATCAGGGTCTGCTCTATTTGCTTATCCTTTTCCTCCATAGGCTATTCTTAGACCCAACCTCTTTGAATGAATCTACCCAAAAGGAGCATTTACTCGAGAAAAGTAAAATTTTAGAACTTTGTAGTTTGAAACCATTGTGATAAATAGAGCATTTGCTCCTACAGGAGCAAATGCTCTAATTATCACAATGGTTTCAAGAAGTGGTTATTACAGAGGTGTAGAAAGGCGTATTTATGGAGGAAAGGGTTGTCAGACAATATTGATGATTCTGCAGTTTCTGCCATGGGCAAAATTTGCTGTGTGTACGGGCTATTGTAGCAGTTATTCATGATTTCATTATTTCTTGCATGAATATTCATGGGGTTAAGAGTTAAAGCTGATGGACGTTTCCACTTTGAAATTGCAGCAGTCAAAGTCAAAGTCTAGATGTGTCTGTATAGATTGAATTCAACTTTTTAATGGCAAATAGTTTAACGCAAAACATCATATTTGCAACTCGAAGCACAGACCAAGGAATTAATTCGTTGGCAATGTTTTGGCTAACCTTTCTCTCAAATAGGAATCAAGATATGATTTTGGAGAAAGAAAAAGAAAGTTTCTCCTATAGGATCCGTCTGATCAGTGTCTGCTCTGTCTGGCAATAAATAATGAAATTATTATACAGTTTATGTCATGATCAGGATGTGTGGCCATGTTCCATTACGAAACTTCATCTAATTAATATGCAAGATGTCCGAATCAGGTAAAGATTTAGTAGGAATCGTGTTCCGAGTAAGGCGGGGGCTGTGTTTGATACTGCTGGTTCGTGCTTGTATGTGCTTGTTGACCATCATAATAACCACGGGTGAGCGTAGGTGTTTGGTCATCAACCCTTTCATCATTTACAACATTTGGATGTTGAGGTTCTGCGGTTGTGGTATTAGCTTCTCCTGTAACAACATCATCAGTAGATAGAATGTTCTCGTTTATATCTCTATCATTTTCATTTCTGTAAGTAACTCTGTCATTCTTGTAACTATGGTTAGTCTGTTGGGATTGTGTCCCTTTATCCGCAGGTTCAAACTTATATAGCAAGTTCTCATTGGTTTGGTTCACAGCGGGAGCCTTATCTGTTTCTGTAATATTGTTCATCCGTTGTTTGCTTGGACGATCAGTAAACTGGTTTACTCGGTCTCCTTCGTTTACTTGGTTATTTTGTGGTTTCTTTATCATTTTACTAAACTGATTCACCACGTAGTTTGCGTCAAATACATTGTCAATACTGCGATGCCAGTCCTGTAGAGAGGATCGTGGTATGCTGGACAGTTGCTTTGTTTCAAGCGCCTCGTGGAACAAGAACAATACAAGGGGTGCTTGTAGGTGGGCGAACCCGAGCGGGCCAAGGCTTGTAAGAATTCTTGTAATACGCCCATGACTCCGGTTGGATCTGAAATTTAATATGATATTTAACAAAATTCGATCAAACTGGGAACATAGATGGACCCCCTGGTCAACGTCAACACTGTTTGTCATTTAAACTCTACTCACAAATTATTCCCTTTCATACTTACTGGACTTTATCATTAAACAACAGTAGAGCATTCTGCTTTTAAAATTAGCAGAAACCAGTGTTTAGCACAAAAAAACAAGCTACTGAATTTGGTATTTATTTGCAGAGCTACCTTACATAGAAGTAGATCTATAGATATAAGGGAATAAGCTCTGACGAAAATAGTGCTAGCTCTTTTAACCCTTCGCTTGCTGAATTTTGAAATACACTTCTCCTTCTTTACCCATGCCCTGTTGTATAATTACATATATCTTCACTGTGTACACGTATTTCGCTGTGCAATCACTGCTGTGGAGTGCACTGGTTGCACAATCAACTTGTAAATAGTGCAGACCCTGATGAGACAGCTCCTGCAGGAGCTGTCTCATCTAGGTCTTCACTATTTACAGGTATGTATATTGACGTGAATAGCAAGCGAAGGGTTAAGATCAGCTTCAGATTATGAGTGGTTTTACAAGAAATCAATGTGATGACTGATTTTTAGGGTATTGCGACAATTCCACACCATATCCCATTACAAATAGAAGCATACCTATTTAGAAGAGTAAACCTTTCTTTCCAGTGCTGTGCTCGTTTCACTTCGCCCGTCTTCTCGGATTTTAGTTCTATCCCAAAGAAATCCAGCATCATTTTGTATGATGTTAGAAATCTAGTCCTTGCCTCCTCGTCCTTGTAGATATGCTGTAATGCGACGAAAACACCATCCGTAACTACTACAGCACATACGTTATTAACCATTTTTCTCCTTGCTAAAGGTTATCGAAGCGTGGAGCAATTTCGTTTATTCAACTTTTCGACTATACATGTGTATGTATAATATATATAACCGAAAAAATGGAATTCACTATGTTGCGACCACTCGAAGAGACGATTCTAAAGAGTGGTCACAACATAGGATTTGGTGGAGAAATAAAGTAGTTTTTCTTGAAAATGTTTCAATTTACGCATCTTATATGGACCTCTGGACTGTATATACAGTAAAACCTCTCTATAACGGCCACTAAACTACATCAAGTATTTTGTATTAATGGCAGGTGACTTCTTAAAGCAAGGTGAAATTAAAACAGAACGCTCCTATAGGAGCGTTCTGTTTTACTTTCACCTTGCTTTAAGCAGCCACCTGCCCTAATTATCAACTAATTAACACAATTTAGTGGCCGTTATAGAGAGGGTTTACTGTATGATGTAATGCACCGGAATGATAATCAGTTATTATTTTGTCTTACCCCGCTGCAATAGAAATATCTACCCAAACTCCGATCTGTCGCAATTTTGACTACTTGCGACACTAGCACGCTTTTGAGAAACTACTGGCCAAGTACAGTAGAATCACTCTAATGCGATCATTAAATGAATAAACGTCGGTATCTTTATAAGCAGGTGGTTGCTTAATGCAGAACAAAAGTAATGCAGAACGCTCCTAGGAGCTTTCTGCATTACTTTTGTCCTGCATTAAGCTACCACCTGCATATAGTATCTAGAATTATACCTCATTTAGGTGGTCGCATTAGCGGGGTTTTACTGCATCATGAGTCCATGACACAAACTTTTGGCAAACTATTGACCGAGTGTCAAACAGCTTGGATCCTGATGAGACGCCGAGTTACTCGCGTCTTATCTGGATCCTAGCTGCTTGCAAATGCGAGTAAGGGTTCATAGAGTGAGTGATTGAGCGAGTGAGTGAGTGAGTTTTACGGTAGTGCGACAGAATGGTTAAAATGGCAAATTGGATAGATTGGTAAGAACATGGACGAATACTTTTGACCCAAAGAGCGCGTTGAGCTGTTTGGCGCACTCATATTCTTGACAAGAAATGGAAGAATCATTCTTGAAGATTGAAGTAGACATAACTTGTTTCACTTGCAGAAACTTCTAATTATTCAAGTAGTCAGTGTATATGGTAGCTCCCGTGTTCTTCCTTTGAAAATCAACTCTTTTGACGCCAACTTCTTTTATTGTCGCCTGCGACCATAATTTGTAAAAACATTTCGGTAAAATGTGTAATTGGGATAAATGAATGTAAATTTCAAAGACACATGACTAGAGGATGAGACGAACAGTGAAGTTCCAGCGTCTGATCTGGGATAGGACTGTTTGCCATGGTGTATTTTTGGTGTCACCGGTTGAAGTCCAGTTTAGTTGTTTAGTCTTTAACCCTTACAATGCTGAATTTTCAAACGAACTATTCCAAACTTCAAACAGGTCAGGCTTATTTAAGGAATTTTCTAAAGAAAAAATACAAAATGGCAAACAGTGCAAACCCTGATGAGAGGTCTCCTCTAGGAACCCTCCCATCTGGGACTACACTGTTTGCAAGGACATTAGTGACTCATGTCCCGCACTGTCAGGGTTACGGTTTATCATTACTCCGCATAGCTTGGTATGGGAAATGAAACCATAAAATAATTACTGCAACATGGAATTAAAGAATAAGATCATAATTTACACACGCAGAAAATATAAATTGTTTATATGTAAATGACATGCATCATTTTTGCGTGATTACATCAACATAGCTAACATGCAATACTGGCATTAACCCTTTACTCCATAAATACGCCTTTCGAGGTCTTTGCAAACAGAGTAAACCCAGATCAGACGGCTCCTGTAGGAGCCGTCTGATCAGGGTCTGCTCTGTTTGCTTATGATATAGATATGATTCTACAATTTCTGCCATCGTCAAAATGTTTTGTATCCATGCGCTATTATAACAACTAATCTAATTAATATTCAAGATGCCTTTATATATTACATGAATATTCATAGTGTGAAGGCATACTATTATGATTAAAGATCAGGAATGGCTGCAACTAATTTACCTTTGCTTCATGTTGCCGGAGTGGTTCTGCAAAGGGGTTTACCCTGCTTCTCTCGGGCAACGGAAATAACCTGAAATGTAGGAATGGGTGTACTGTTGAATTATCCTAGCGTTTATCCCATAAATATTCATTGGTAAAGTAATGATGCCATGTACATGTATATTGATGATAAATGTCTAACTCCGGGTCTTATAGACAGTTGGTAGCTTAATGCCAGTTAGAAGTAACGCAGAAGCTCTATAATAGTTTTAATATATTGAATCAATGAATTATCTCTTAACCATTTACTCCATAATAAGTCATTGCAAATAGAGGAGACCCAGATCAGACGGCTCCTATAGGAGCCGTCTGATCAGAGTCTGCTCTGTTTGCTTATGATATAATATAGATATGATTCTGCTGTTTTTGTCACGGACAAAATGCCTGTATCCATGTGCTATTAAACAAATAATATTCATAACGTCATTATTTCTTACATGAATATTCATGGAGGAAAGTGTTATGACAGGGTCTACTGTACTAGAAAAATGCAAACAGTGTATACCAGATAAATAATATATAATATACAAGATATATCTTAATGTTCTACTTGATGAATACTCATGTTAGAAATAATGACTTCATGAATGTCAATTAGCTGAATTTAAACCATGACACAATTTAACGCTGACATTTTGGCCATATCAGAAACTGTAGAATAAGACATATTACTTTTAAATAAGCGAACAGGACACACCCAGATTAGACAGCTCTTACTGGTGCTATCTGATTTGGGTCGATTTTGTTTCTGTCGTGAATAAAAAAAATCATTGTACACGCTCGTTCGCTATTGTTCTGTTGTTTCTTTTATAAGGCGAGTATGTTCTAGGTCTTCACTGATTGTAATTCACCCGTGATTTTTACATGATTCATGTCACAAAACGTTTCACTTACCATGGCATATAGGTGGTGTTGTTTGCTAGTCGTTGATAATCACAGTACCAATATCGATGGATTTTGTCAATATATTCTCCTAAAAGAAAAGATCCACATATTCACTGCACATTACAGTAAAAGGTATTCAACCCATAGGCTTTAATTGGTCACTTCATGAATATTCATGAACTTAAAAGGGATGTGTTGGCTTAGACCAAAAACTGTAGGAGTACATCTTATAATTGCATAAGCAAACAGAGCAGACCCTGGTCAGACCCTGGTTCGTAAGGAGCCGTCTGATCTGAATCTATCCTCTTAGCAAAAGCGTAAACATTTATATGATTATGAGGGATAGGATTAAATTGAAAACTGAATAAATTTACAATACATGTAGTACTTTTTCAATCAAAATTACTGAAATATAGAAATACGAAGGTCTTTTATTTAAGACAAACCACTTAACCCTTACGTGATAATCATACCGTTTGACGTTTTTACACACAAAATAGACCCATATCAGTCAGATAATTTAGGAGCTGTCTGATCATTACATATCCTGGCTCTGCGCGTCATTCAAAATATTGCCTACTCATTTAATTCATTTTGCCATCACACATACGCACGCTCCTAGCTTTAGGAGCGTAGCTGAATCCAAATGTAATGTACGCATGTGCGCACAGTGGCTATAGGGGTCCGAGGGTATGCCCATACCCCGGACAAATTATGTAGTTTTTTTAATCTGTGATAAATAGAGCATTTGCTTCTATATGAACAAATGCTCTATTTATCACAATTGTTTCAAAAGATGACCTTTACAGAGGCGTGAAAAGGCGCCAATATGAAGGAATTGGATAAAGCTTACATATCAACACAAAAAGTTTATTAGAGTCTACCTCACTTAGCCTGCGGCTTTTGTTCTATTTTAGCAGTAATGATATTTTCACTTTTCAGATTGATGTTGCGCACGTGCGTAAGTGCGTATCGCTAGTTTAATAATTTGTAATGTTTAACAATTGCGTTATAACAACTGGTAGTGAGCATAGGCTTCTTGTATGACCTGGCGTCTGATAATAAGTAAAACTGTTTTCAATATCTCATTGGCGTTTTCAATAAGGATTATCAAATAATGTAGATTAATATCCACTGTCCCCGTGTGTGCCACACCCTAAACGATGTTCATCGCTTGCCATATGGAAATTACTCTGAACAATTCATGACAGAAGAATGGGCATTTCACCAATTATTCCATAGGCCATTTTAGATCCAACCTTTTTAGCTCACCAGAGCACAAAGTGCTCAGGGTGAGCTTTTGTGATCGCCTGATGTCCGTCGTCTGTCGGCGTTTGTCGTGCGTCGTGCGTCGTGCGTCGTGTGTCGTGCGTCGTCAACAATTTGAACTTTAAAAGTCTTCTCCTCTGAATCTACAGGGTTCTCAGCTTTCATCTTTGGCACATAGCATCACCTATAGGTCCTCTACAAAAGTTATATAAATTATGTCCCTGGAGTCAAAATTGGCCCCGCCATGGTCCCAGGGGTGGCCAGTTTTTTCTAGCTGACTGTTGTTTTCTGTACAAGTAGCAGAATGCTGGGCTCACTTAGGTTAGGCATGGGGAAAACTTCAAAAATCTTTTTGTCAAAAACTACATCTCACAGAGCTTAGATATTTGGTGTATAGATTTACTTAGTATTCCTTATTGACATTGGCAAATATCATAGTTCTGAGGTTAAAATTGGCCCTGCCCTGTTGGTTATACTTTAAAATATTATTTTACACTATAAAGGTTCCTCTGAACTAGTGGGATTGAGGTCACTCCATCTGTGTTGCATAATCACTGAATAGATCAAGTTCCTGGTCAAAACTATATCAAGTTGTCTGCTTCAGAATTAGTCTCTGTTTGCTCACACTGTTTTTAACCCATTCCCTCATAGGATATTTTCAGAATCTGCCTCTTGAAAAATTTCAGAATTGTGTAGATTTGAAACCATTGTGATAAATAGAGCATTTACTCCTATGGAGAAAATGGTCTATTTATCACAATGGTTTCATAAAGTGACTATTTTACCTCTTTGAATAAATCTACTGATAAGGAGCATTAATTAGAGAAAAGGAAAATTTCAGAATTGTGTAGATTTGAAACCATGGTGATAAATAGAGCATTTACGCCTATGGAGCAAATGCTCTATTTATCACAAAGGCTTTTTTCAGATTCTACCTCTTTGAATAAATCTACTGATAAGGAGCAATAATTATAGAAAAGGAAAATTTCAGAATTGTGTAGATTTGACACCATTGTGACAAATAGAACATTTACTCCTATGGAGCAAATGCTCTATTTATCACAATGGTTGGCAAATGCTCTATTTCTCACAAAGACTTTTTTCAGATCCTACCTCTTTGAATAAATCTACTGATAAGGAAAATTTCAGAATTGTAAAGATTTCAAACCATTGTGATAAATAGAGCATTTGCTCTATAGGAGTAAATTAACTCATATACAAACCACATATAAAGTTACATACCGGTCTGTGTCAGATCAGAATCCAAACTGTGTGCTAATTTTGGTCAAGTCATGCTAAGCAGTGATAGGGTTGTCATCTGTTAGAAATGTTGTCTGCTTATTCAAAGAGGTAAATCTGGGTCTACTCTATTTGCAAATGCGTGAAAACATGTTTATATGAGGAAAAGGGTTAATTAGAGAAAAGGAAAATTTCAGAATTGTTTAGATTTGAAACCATTGTGATAAATAGTGCATTTACTCCTATGGAGCAAATGCTCTATTTATCACAAAGGCAAATGCTCTATTTATCACAATGGTTTCATAAAGTGACTATTATACCTCTTTGAATAAATCTACTGATAAGGAGCATTAATTAGAGAAAAGGAAAATTTCAGAATTGTGTAGATTTGAAACCATTGTGATAAATAGAGCATTTACTCCTATGGAGCAAATGCTCTATTTATCACAAAGGCTTTTTTCAGATCCTACCGCTTTGAATAAATCTACTGATAAGGAGCATTAATTATAGAAAAGGAAAATTTCAGAATTGTGTAGATTTGAAACTTTTGTGATAAATAGAACATTTACTCCTATTGAGCTTTTGCTCTATTTATCACAATGGTTAGCAAATGCTCTATTTATCACAAAGGCTTTTTTCAGATCCTACCTCTTTGAATAAATCTACTGATAAGGAGCATTAATTAGAGAAGATGAAAATTTCAGAATTGTGTAGATTTCAAACCATTGTGATAAATAGAGCATTTGCTCCATAGGAGTAAATTAACTCATATACAAACCACATATAAAGTTACATACCGGTATGTGTCAGATCTGAGTTCAAACTGTGTGCTAATTTTGGTTAAGTCCTGCTAAGCTGTGATAGGGTTGTCATATTATAGAAATGTTGTCTGCTTATTCAAAGAGGTAAATCTGGGTCTACTCTGTTTGCAAATGTGTGAAAACATGTTTATATGAGGAAAAGGGTTAATTAGAGAAAGGGAAAATTTCAGAATTGTGTAGATTTGAAACCATTGTGATAAATAGTGCATTTACTCTTATGGAGCAAATGCTCTATTTATCACTAAGGGCAAATGCTCTATTTATCACAATGGTTATTATCACCAGTTATTCTTAACAAGTTTTAATTTTCCATTTCCATAACAATTCCGTTTGTATAAATTGTTGAAATCGCGATTTTTATACAATTTCTGCTTTGAAACAAACATCAGTACTCTAATTCTGAAGGGGTTCGAAACGTTCAGGTGTGAACTGGTTTTGTTACGAAACGTGCTCTACAAGAGTTGTCGTTCGTTTCTAAATATGCAATATATCAAGGAGTTGTTAGGTTATGCGTAGTAATATGTAATGGAAAATGAAACTTTTCCACATATTTTTTGTGCGATATATGCTTTCCAAGTTAATAGTCGGTAAACATTCGGTATTGGACTTAGAAAATATTTATGATAAAGCAAATCATCCCAGAAAGCTTGCCATTATAATTATACAGAGAAAGGGTCAAATAACACCCCACAAAACAGGTGTCCAGTTTTGTTTAGAAACATACATGTAGTTTAAAAATCTTTCCCTCTGGTGAGCGATTTCAGGGCCATCATGGCCCTCTTGTTGATTAAATCTTTTGATGAAAAGCAGCAGTTACTAGAAAAAAAGATTTATTTAGAATTGTGCAGTTTTGAAACCATTGTAATAAATAGAGCATTTGCTCCTATGGAGCAAATGCTCTATTTATCACAATGATTTCAACAAGGGACTTTTACAGAGGCGTCAAAAGCCGGAAATATAAGGGAATAGGTTGAGATTAACAAGACATAATCACCGTTCGGACGAAACCTAATCTCATTTCTGTAAAACATCAAGTTGGCCCCAATGTATTCGTCATCGTCATCCTGTAAGGAAGGTTTTTAACCCTTTACTCCATGAATAAAGAAATAATGGCATCATGAATGAATATTATTAAGTCATTTTTAAAATAGCATATGTTTACAAAACAGTTTTGGCAATGTCAGAAACTGTAAAATTAGATCTAGATTATTTCATTACCAAACAGAGCAGATCCTGATCAGATTACTCCTATAGGAGTGTCTATGCTGTTTGCAAACTCGCAGAAATATGTACCTACGATATAAAGGGTTAGTTCAATACATATCACAGAGTTGTTCCTTTAAACTAACAGTGACACGTCTTTATAACAGCCTCTTAATCACATCAAGTATTTTGTGTGAAAGGCAGGTGGCTGCTTAAAGCAAGGTGAAAGTAAAACAGAACGCTCCTATAGGAGCGTTCTGTTTTACCTTCACCTTGCTTTAAGCAGCCACCTGCCCTAAATACCAACTTACTAACACAATTTAATGGCCGTTTTAGAGAGGTTTTAGAGAACTGTAACAGTTTCTATATATTGTTTTTTTATAATTAACGAGGTATATCATTTAACCGTACAAGTCGTGATTGTATGACTATTGAAAACATTTAACAACAATAAATAAAGCGCAAATAAGAGCTGACATTATGTCAGTATGTTGGTTCAGAACCTGCATCAAAGATTAATCTGACAATTTCATGTGATGGTATTTAGACAAATATAAAGGTGGTTGCATAACCCTTTCCCTGTTCTATGTTTATTTAAAAATCCAATACCTACTGAATATTCAGTGACAAAAAAGGTATAATGAAATATGGAAGGTGGAATATTGTAGCCGTTTTAGAAAGTAAAGAAACAAATCTTTCAAATTCCAATTGGCAAACAGATCAGACCCTGATCAAACGTCTCCTATAGGAGCCGTCTGATATGGGTCTACTCTGTTTGCAAATGCGTAAAACACGTTTACATGAAGGAAAGGGTTAATGCAAGACGAAAGTAATGCAGAAAACTCCCAAAGGAGCCTTCAGCATTAATTTCGCACTGTATTAAGCTACCATCGGCTTCTAAGATCAAACATTACTACCCATGTTGGTGGTCGCCTCAGATGTTTAGGTAAGTTTCTCAATCATACAGTACGTCGATGTACATTTTGTGACATAATTGCTTGCCGTTGTTTGTTTTGCACTAGAACAAGGTACCAAAAACGTGTGCTTTTTGCAAGAAGTAAATGAGTTTGAATTCTCTCTTATTTTCAGGTACCTTCTTGAATGGCTGCTCTCTAGAGAGTTTTTCCACTTCCCGCGGAGACAGGTGTTTTTCCTCATGTGCATCCTCCACCGCCACAACCGATTGTTTTGGCGCACTTAGAAGACTTTCCACTTCATACGTCTCGGCTAGAAAATAAATATAGCTCTATCGATGATGCAAATATTGTCATTTGCTCTAATATTACTTTTGAGTTATATCTCCTCTACTTTCTCAAAAACATCTTAACATCATCAGGTAGTTTTGATCCTGATGAGACCCTGAGTAACTCAGTGTCTCATCTGGATTCAAACTGTTTGAAAAGGTGATCACACATTTAAGCGAAAGAGTTGAACAAACGTGTGTTCTATACGCAAAGTATTGTTTGATAAGTTTAAGTCAATTTTTGATAGGTTCTATACACTACATATTGTTTGAAAGGTTCAGCCCTTCGCTTGCTATTCAGGTCAATACCTACCTGTAAATAGTGAAGACCCAGATGAGACAGCTTCTGCAGGAGCTGTCTCCTCAGGGTATGTACTATTTACAAGTTGATTGTGCAACCAGTGCAATCCGCAGCAGTGATTGCACAGCGCAATACTTGTACACAGTGAAGATATATATGTAATTATACAACAAGGCATGGGTAAAGAAGGAGAAATGTATTTTAAAGTTCAGCAAGAGAAGGGTTAAAATAACACTGTTTGATAGGTTCTTTACACAACATACTGTGTTCTATACACAACCTACCGTTTGATTAGGTTTACAACACTGCCACTTGAAACATTCCCATAACAAATACTTAGTCATTAATACGAAGATGGAAGGGTGTCGCTTTTTACAATCTGTGAAAATCCATGAACACGACAAACCAATCAGGTCAAGTACTGCTTGACAGATAATGGTCAAAATGTCGTTGACATTCATTAATATGTGCCTGACAGCGTAAAGGGTAACCCTGATTAAATGTCAATCAGGACAATTCAAATTAAATCTTGAATACAGTGAAACCTCTCTAATACGACCGCCGGAATTAGACCATATTTTAGAAAACTAGTAGAGGAGGATGACAGCTTAATACAGGAGTTTTCTGCATTCTTTCATCCTTCATTAAGCAGCAACCAGTTTTAAAAGACATCTATGTTTATTCGTTTACTGGTTGCTTCAACCCTTTTCTTCATATAAACGCATTTTCACACATTTGCAAACAGAGTTGACCCAGATTAGACGGCTTCTATAGGAGCTGTCTGATCAGAGTCTGCTCTGTTTGCTAAACGAATTTCGTAGATATGTTTCTTTTAGTTTCTAAAATGGCTTACCATGTTTCACCTTCCATATTTTATTATAACTGTTTTGTCCTTGAATATTCAGTAGGTATTGCAATTTGGAATAAATATAGAACAGGGCAAGGGTTAAAGGGGTTCTACTGCATGCACTGTTTCCATCATTTAACTCATTCCCTCCTAGACTATTTTTAGACCCAAACTCTTTGAATTAATCTACTGAAAAGGAGCATTAACTAGAGCAAATGAAAAAGTTAGAAGTGTGTAGGTTTGAAACCGTTGTGATAAATAGAGCAGTTTCTCCATAGGAGCAAATGCTCTATTTATTACAATGGTTTCAAAACTGCACAGTTCTAAATAAACCTTTTTTTTCTAGTAACTGCTCCTATTCAGTAGATTTATTCAAAAAAGGTTGGATCTAAAAATGGCCTATGGGATAATTGGTGAAATGCCCATTCTTCTGTCATGAAGAATAGAGCAATATGGTTATAAACGGCTAAATTGTCAAGAGTAATTTCCATATGGCAAGCGATGAACATCGTTTTGGGTGTGGCACAAACGGGAACAATGGTTTCTAAATGTGACTTTTACAGAGACGCCAAGATGCGTCACTAGGAGGGAATGTGTTAAGGGCTGGTTTTCCTTGATGCAGCTGAACTAAATAAATGTTCCTTATTCCTTTCCCAGTTGAATATTTATGTAAGAAATAATGACATCGTGAATATTTATTAACTGAAGTTTTATATTGGCATATATACGTAGGGTATTTTTGATATTTGTAGAAAGTGTAGAATCAGAACTATGATAATTTCATAAGCAAACACAGTAGGCCTGATCAGACGGCTCCTAAAGGAACTGTTTTATCTGGGTATGCTTTGTTTTCAACAACAAGCATTTATAATACAATCTAATCCTTTTAATACTGGATATTCAAAGAAGAATGTTCCGTCGTTATTTAACGATAACGACCTTAAAATGAACGAATCAACTTTGCTGAAATAATTTTGAATGGTAAACAACTGATATGTTTGTAATTTCAAGTTAGTCATTCAGGAACTTAAAACACCGCTATGTTACCGGTATACATGTATATAGCCCATTTCTGGCATTTTATAAACGTTTGATATTTATCTATATTTCACGGCTTCTAAATGAGTTTATTATGATTTGGAACCTTGCTTTGTACCCTGCCTTAAACCTGTTAGGCGTAACGTATCTAGATACAGATCTATTTATAATGCCTAGCAGTCAATTACACTCAACATGCATTACCAAGACAATAGCGATGTCATCCAACTTTTAAAAATCTAAACACCCCCCCCCCCCTCCCAATCTGAAATTCTGGATTCGCACCTGCTCCTGTGGTATAAATCTCACCATCATACATTGGCGCCGGTGGATTCTTCTCTTCATAGGCATCTCTTCGTTTCGGCGGCGCATTTAGATGTGGTTGCGCCTGACGCTCGCTCTGGCTCTCAACCAACCGCGATACTATAGTGTGTCCGATGCCAGGATCCCGGGGCGTCTGTTCTGGTGACGCATAGGGCGGTGGTCCCTGGTCAGGCTGAGCGATGGAGGATGTAGATTCTGGTGGCTCCGGTGGGATGTAAGCTTCTCTATAACCTGGTGGGCCCTGCGGTGGTGGACCCTGTGGTAACCTGCGTGCCATCATGTAACCCGGTCTTTGTCTCGGCAAGAAGGCATTGTGAGGATACCTATACACGGCATTTGGTGGCATCTGTCGTCTTCCATAAGGGGCATTATCGTACCGCCAAACTGGCTTTCGCACGTAACGTGGAGCCATCGGCCCGCCGTATGGCTGTAATAAAGCAGTATATTTATATGTTCTTGTAGGTATACAATGTTTTTTAGTTTTTATATTTGTGTACAGTAAAACCTCTCTATAACGGCCACTATATTGTGTTAATTAGTTTGTATATTAGGGTAGGTGGCTGCTAAAAGCAAGGTGAAAGTAAAACAGAACGCTCCTATAGGAGCCACCTGCATTTAACACAAAATACTTGATGTAATTCAGTGACCGTTATAGAGAGGTTTTACTGAAGTTTACTGTCCCAGACTGGCAAAGTCTATAAGTTGCATGTCAAATTATAGTGTTGGAGAAATTTACGTTTGCAACATTCCTGTTCAAATGGCCACATTTGTTTTACAAAAAAAAAGTTTTGGCAATTTGAGAAGAAACGAAAAGGGCCAACTTATCCGCACGTTAGAAATAATACATGTTAGAAATGTTATACTTCTACTGCATATATGTGGTGAAACTCAAATAATTTGGGAAAAAAGGACTAAAATCCAGGCATTTCTGAACTAAATTCGCTGTTAATTAAATATATCACAGATTAACGAAATAATAACATTTAATCCAGAAAAATGTTATAAGGGATTTTTATTTTTCGGGGCCAGGTTACCATAACTGATACTGTAGCAGCATTTCAGTTATTTCGTGAGGTCCTGTTCATAATACGTAAAGGAATGCCTCATGTAAGAAAAAACACTTAACACTGTTTTAAGCAACGAAGAGATTTCGAGTAGAACACCCGTATTACCACAATCAAGCAGGAATGCTTCCTCATAGCAAAGCAGCTGAAATACCCGTTACATGTTTGTAAGTTAAATTGCCAAGCATGTAAATATGGTTTACCCTATATGATTGGCCAGCGTGATTATTCATCCACAGTCCATTCCAATCTCGATGAGGTCGTGCGACTCTTTGGCGCACTGGATTTGGTGGTGTAAGGACGTCCACCCTTGACATTGGTTGGGGACGACTGACGTCATCGCCTACTTCGTTCATTGGTTGCTGATTTCCCGGATGAACATTTCTCATAGGTTGCTGAGGTTCTTCAGCCAGCTGATCTTGGAAGTTGACAGTGTGTCTGTTTCTTGGGGCAGGTGCAAAATTGTTTGTGGTGAACAGTTGCTCTTGCTTGATAATTAAACAGTACATTAGAAATGGCATTCTACAGGGATTTTACATATCACAGATTCGATAATGTGACTAATCTGGCGTTTCAGAATGAAGTCAGACTCACTCAAAACGTATTATAACCTCGAAAAACTCTTAAGAAAGTCTACAAAATATTCCCAAGTATTTCAGGTATTGTCTTTTTCCTCAGAATTCACCATGATACCCTGATATTAAAGTTTATACTGAAACTGTTATCAGTCTTATCAGGATTAAAAAATTCAAAGCAAACATAACAGACCCTGGCTAGACCGATCCTATAGGAGTCATATGATGTTGGTCTACTCTGTTTGCAAATGTTTTGAAATGCGTATTGGATGAACGGAATTTGATAGATAGATTTCATTTCTTTAGTTTCTAAAATGGTTACAATGTTCCCCCTTCCATATTTCAGTATAACTATCTTGTCCATGAATATTCAGTAGGTGGATCTAGTGAAATTTGGATTAAACATAGAACAGAGAAAGGGTTAAATCTATTGTGTCCTGTGTACGGTGATTACATATACTCACTATATCATCATAGGTGCCAGGATGGCCTGGTACAGGACCATGCCTTCCCCTTATGATGCTCCTCCCCGGGGGCGGTGCCATCACTGGTGGCTGAAAAAAGTCAGCGCTCAGATTAATAATGGACAAGAAATCAACGTTTACAATAATTAATTGAGCGTGTTGTTTGCCCTGTCAAAATGCAGTAAACATAACCCTTTCCTCGCTATCCGCGACTTGACTCGCATTTGCAAAGAGTTTGGCACCAGTTGAGACATCGAGTTACACGGACGCTATTCTGGATTCGAGCTGTTTGACACACGGTCAATGGGTCGGAAAACGGTTTACATGTTGTCAACAATTACTTATTTTGGTTTCGATTGCGAGTTAATTCCTTTGAATTTAGGTTAAAAGCAACTAAACGTTAGCATACTATACTTCGGACGAGACTATAAACCGAGGTCTGATGTATCAGTGCTTTACACTGGGCATCTAAAAGAACCAGAGAAACTCAGTCGATAATAAGAGTAGGGCATCGCGCCCTGGTTTCTCTGTATCCTCTCCCCTGTCTCTGGGGCGTCCAATTAGCCCATAGTGAGCAGAAACGGACGTAAATCAACACAACACAAACATTTACGTATTTTTCTTTTGTAAAGCAGAATTGTAGTATGTTATCTTCTCTTTTGATTTCACTTATTCATAAGACATGAACAAACATTTTCAGTGTATTTTGACGTTTTTTCCGACCTACATGTACCACATATTCGACCAGAACTGTTTCGGATACGAAATAAGAACACAGTCAAAACTTCCTATAGGACAGTTGTTATCAAAGTCTCTTTCATTTTTGTTAAGGTATGCTTGTCAAAATTAGATTTGGACAAAGTTTTAAAACAAACTAATTGTTTTCATGCCATATAACATAATTATCAACTGACACGATTTTCCATAGCAACAACCAAGGTTTGAAACTTGTACACGTAGGATTTCCTTAAAATTAAGGGTTTTGAATTTGTAAAATTAAAGGGCTATGCCCAGTAAGTGAAGCTAGTCCTTTAATAATGTTTACTGTATGAACATGACGTTACGGAATATACGGTCGCTTAAGGTTCGACTGT
Source organism: Azorinus chamasolen (assembly GCA_963576725.1). NCBI lineage: Eukaryota > Metazoa > Mollusca > Bivalvia > Cardiida > Solecurtidae > Azorinus > Azorinus chamasolen. The sequence continues at coordinate 50,329,962 of OY755246.1, read as the reverse complement.
ACAACTATTTTCATTGCGACAGCTGAAACCTATGACCAACATAGATATCTTAACCAAACAGTTCTTTTTAATACATAAAGTTGTACAGTAAAACTCCTTCTTAAACGCTCTCCAAATTAGTGCCGTTCTGTAAGACTGCTGGCAGCTATTATAAATGCAGGTTGAAATTCACACAGAAACCTCCCAAAGGAGCTTGCATGCATTACTTTCATCCTGCATTAAACAGCCACCTGCTTAAAAAATATATTATACCTTTACTAGAGGATCTTACTGTAGTTATTTTCAGTCACAAAATACAGCAGATTTTACCTTTTTCTGTTTACTTGGATTAGATCCCATGGCAGTTAATCCTCAGGTGTTCCCTCGTTCAATTGTCACTTGTATTGGTACATCGTGAATACAACGTCTAAATATATCTAACATTATAGTCCACAGCAGTGAGCTTATTCGAGTACTTTAACCCATTCCCTCATATTGACGACTTTTGGCGACTCTGTAAAAGTCACTTTGTGAAACCATTGTGATAAATAGAGCATTTTGCTCCTATAGGAGCAAATGCTCTTTTTGTCACAATGGTTTCAAACTACAACATTCTAAAACATTTCTTTTCTCTAGATAATGCTCCTTTTCGGTAGATTTATTCAAAGAGGCTGTATCTTAAAATAGCATAATTGTGAGGTAATTTGTTAAACCCTTCATTCCATAAATACGCCTACATATCAGACGGATATGTCCTGTAGAAGTCGGCTGATCAGGATCTGCTCTGTTGCTAATGGAATATTCATGATGTCATTATTTCTTATATTATAGATATGCATGGAGCATAATATGGTTAAAATCAACATGCATCCATATCAAAGTCTCATTGGCGTACGACGCATAGTAAACACAAAATCTAGATACATCTTACATTATATTCTATAGCGATGATTGTCATTAACCTTTATCCTGCTATGGGCGGATGAGTGAATACCCATGAAAACAGTTTGGATCCAGATGAGACGCCGGGTAATTCGGCGTCTCATCAGGACCCAAACTGTTTGACAACCTGATTGTATTTTGGTAGACAACTTGATTATAGCTTGACATTTGAAAATGTAGTAGGTGAAAAATTCTGTACAAATAATTTGCTTAACAAGTTAAAAGGTTAAGATTCGTAACCCTTTACTCTGTAAGTAAGTACGCATGCCGATGCCTTTGCAAACAAAGTACAGTAAAACCTCTCTATAACGACCACTAAATTGTGTTATTTGGTATTTAGGGCAGGTGGCCGCTTAAAGCAAGGTGAAAGTAAAACAGAACGCTCCTATAGGAGCGTTCTGTTTTACTTTCACCTTGCTTTAAGCACCCACCTGCCTTTAACACAAAATACTTGATGTAATTTAGTGGTCGTTATAGAGAGGTTTTACTGTATCCATATCAGACAACTCCTGTAGAAAATCTTTATCAAAGTTCCACACATGCAGTGACATATCGGACCTCAATAGTGTTCCAACTCATTCTATAAACCTAAGCCTTATACAGAGCCTTATAAGAGTTATACAGTAAACCCCCTCTAAACTGGACATTCAGAATAGTACCAATTCCGATCTTTAAGACAGACGGCAGCTTAATGCAGACTGACAGTTATGCAGAACGTTCCTTTGGGAGCTTTCTTCATGACTTTCATCCTGCATTAAGCAGACATCTGGCTAGAAATGTCTAAAATTCTTCTTTAATAACAGTCCTGCCTAGAAAGGTTTTATTGTAACTTAGTTTGCAACAGCCTCAAATGTATATAGAACTTGTGATATGTAAATCGCACACTGATGAATAAATTTATCATTGAGTATCAAAGACCCTATTCAATATCATGTATGAATTCAAAACGTATTGATAAAAAAACTTTCCTACACCTTAACCCTTTCTTTCATATAAACGTGTTTACACGCATCTGAAAAAAGAGTAGATCCAGATCAAACAGCTCCTATAGGAGCCGTCTGATCAGAGTCTGCTCTGTTTGCTAATGGAATTTAATAGATATGTTTCTTTACTTTCTAAAATGACTACAATGTTCCACCTTCCGTATTACAGTCTATCTATTTTGTCCATGATTATTCAGTATGTTTTGAAATTGGGAATAAACATATAACAGGGACAGGGTTAAATGAGCTCCTAGAGACCTCTGCAAACAGTCAATTAACCCATTCCCTCGTAGGCTATTTTTAGATCCTACCTCTTTAAATAAATCTAAGGAGCATTAACTAGAGAAAAGGAAATTTTAGAATTTTGTAGTTTGAAACCATTGTGATAAATAGAGCATTTGCTCCTATAGGAGCAAATGCTCTATTTATCACAATGGTTTCACAAAGTGACTTTTACAGACTCGTCAAAAGTCGTCAATATGAGGGAATGGGTTAACAGAAGAGACGCCGAATCACTTATTAGACAATCTGATTACTTATATTGAACAAAGCAAAGAAAGACTGCTTTGAAGATTTAGCCAATTCCCTCATATTGACGCCTTTTGGGGCATCTGTAAAAGTCAGTCTTTAAAACCATTGTGATAAATAGAGCATTTACTCCTATGGAGTTTATCACGCTGTTTTCAAAACTACACAATTCTAAAAGTTTCCCTTTTCTCAATTGAATGCATATTTTTGGTAGATTTATTCAAAGATGGTTGATCTAAATATAGCCTATGAGAGAATTGGCTAAGCAGCATGTTTTCAAATGACAATTACTCAGCGGAAGAAGAGTTAAACCATGATTGTTTGCTTTAAAACCATGCAGTAGAAATAGTTAAGCCATTGCAAAATTTCTTTTCACTTATGTGTGTTTTTTCATATTAGAGTAATAGTCTGACCAATCCTGTCAGTCTTCTTCGGGTCTGTTTCGTAGCACAGCACTTTGTAAATTATTCAAATCTTTCTGATTAACCTTAAGCCTGCTGAGCAAATTACTTTTACAGCATTTTTCACCTACTACATTTTCAAAATGCAAGCTATTCTCAAGTTGTCTACCAAAATGCAATCAGAGTGTCAAACAGTTTGGATCCTGATGAGACGCCGAGTTACTCGGCGTCTCATCTGGATCCAAACTGTTTGCATATGTATTCACTCATCCGCCCATAGCAGGCTTAATGTTAAAACATGCATGCTGAGGGTGCGATTGAAGTTTTAAATGAAGGCTGCTCGGTTTACCCTTTCCCTGTTCTATAGTTATTCCGAATTTCAATACCTACTTAATATTCATGGACAAAATAGTTATGATGGAAGGTGGAACATTGTAGCTATTTTAGAAAGTAAGGAAACAGATCTTTCAAACATTCAATTAGCAAACAAAGCAGACCCTGGTCCGACGGCTCCTATAGGAGCAGTCTGATCTGGGTCTACTATGTTTGCACATGCGTGAAACACGTTTATAAATACGGAGGAAATGGTTAATCCTTAACCTGCTCTAAAACTGAAGTCTTTTAACCCTTTCCCTCATACAAACGTGTTTTCATGCATTTGCAAACAGAGTAGACCCAGATCAGACGGCTCCTATAGGAACCGTCTGATCAGGATCTGCTCTGTTTGCTGATGGAATTTGAAAGATATGCTTCTTTAGTTTCTAAAATGACTACAATGCTCTGCCTTCCGTATTTCATTATAACACTTTTGTCCATAATTTTTCAGTAGGTATTGAAATTTGGAATAAATATAGAAAAGGAAATGGGTTAAGATACTATTGTTAGAGTGTCAAACAGTTTGGATCCTGATGAGACGTGGGGTTACTCGGCGTCGTCTCATACTGGTCCAAGCTGTTTGCAAATGCCAGTTAGGTAGCGCTTACCAGGGTAAAGGTTAATCATTTCTTCCATGAATATCCATGTAAGAAATAATGACGTCATGAATATTAGATTACAGTGAAGCTCACTTATAACGAACTTGGATATAACGAAATACTGCTTATAACAAAATAGAATTTATTCCCCCTCTCTGATTACATATAGTAAACCGGACCTGATATAACGAAATTTGGATATAACGAAAGAAATAAGAGGGTCCCGAGGACTTCCTTATAAGTAATCTGTTATCATATCACATGGGCACACATATAGTTTTATAAATGTCAGAAACTGTATAATCATATCTATATCATATCATATGAAAACAGAGCCGGCCCTGATCAGACGGGTCCTATAGGATCCGTCTTACCTGGTCTTCTCTATTTGCAAAGGCCTAGAAAGGCGTATTCATGGAGTAAGTGATAAATAAAATACCTGAAATATGTTAGTTTGGCAAGGGGATACTGATTAGTCCATTAATATCTCACTATAGTCACACTGACATTTAACACGACATAAACAGATCAATCCGGACACATGTACGTCTGTTAACCCTTTACTCCATGAATATTCATGTCAGAAAAAACGACTGTATGAATAGCAATTAGCTTATGTTTTCTTTATAATTTCGTTATAAACAAGAGAATTTTCGACCCTGACAGAAACTGTAGAATCAGACCAATATTATTTCAAAAGAAATGAGAGCAGACCCTGATTAGACGACTCCTGGGTGAGCCGTCTGATCTGGATCTACTCTGTTTACAAAGCGGCCAAAATACGTCTCTCAAGTTGAGGTTAAAAGTCTTAGGATCCAAACAACTATGTCACAATGCCACCAAATTTAAAATTCAAAGCGAACGTATTTGAACAGACGATATTTTGGAAGTGAAAGAAACATTCAAACGTAGTTTCATTGAATCTATTCATCACTAAATATGAATAGTGAATTGGTATAGATTTCTATCGATCGGTGTTGAAAATAGACCTTTTCAATGCACTATGTAAGAATAAATGAACAGCTTCGATATAGCGAACAAATAAAATACTAAGAGTTAACTTTTTCAATAACACTCCCGAATCTGTGATTACCTTTGCAAACAGTTTGGATCCAGATGAGACGCCGAGTAACTCGGAGTCTCATCAGGATCCACGCTGTTTGATAGTGTGTTTGCTTGTTTAACACAAAGGAAACAACTTTAAGACTTAAATTTGAAGAAGAAGATAAGGTTTAAAAACGGCAATGTCATATATGTCTTCTGCTGTAGATATTAACAGCTTAACACCAAAGTTATTGTCGTCTGTAAATTGTGTGAATGGCTAAATTTATCAACCAGTCAAATTTGCCTATGACGTGCATGGGAACGAAGCGCTTAACTCTTTGCAAGCTAGCGGCGAAACTGTGATTACCTATGCAAACAGTCTGGATCCAGATGAGACGCCGCATAATGCGGCGTCTCATCAGGATCCAAACTGTTTGTCATCTTGATCATATTTTTGCAAATAAATTAGAGAAATGTTATTTTAAGAATTGAAGCAGACGACAATTGTTGCAGACGAAAAATTACTTAGCGTGCAAAGAGTTAAATGTTTCAGCTTCTTAACCTTTAGCCTGCTGAGCAAATTGTTTTTTACTTTACAGAATTTTTCAGCTACTATATTTTCAAATTTCATTCTATAATCAATGTGTACCAAAATGCAATCAGGGTGTCAAACGGTGTGGATCCTTATGAGACGCCGAGTTACTCGGCGTCTCATCTGGATCCAAACTGTTTGCATTTATGTATTCACTCACCCGCCCATAGCAAGCTAAAGGTTAACAGGGTCACAAAAGTTCTATTTTGTCAAAGCTAGAATATAAATAGTTGTAGGGCGGTTTTGGCTTAACCTTATACTACTTATTTAATCCTTTCAATGTGGGAAACGAGTCACTAATATCCTTTGCAAACAGTGAAGACCCAGATAAAAGGGATCCTGGAGGAGCCATCTCATCAGGATCTGCACTATTTGTCATGTTACACTTTTCTTTAGAAAAAATCCCTAAATATTCATTATATTAAGCTTGACCTGTTTGTTACTAATTTTATCCTTACGATGCGGTAAACGTGTCACTAATGTCCTTTGCAACTAATGTAGACCATGCAGATAAGAGGACTTCTGTGCTGTTTATCATGTTACACTTTTCTTTAGAAAAATACCTAAGATATTTTATTCACCGTAATCTTGACCTGTTTGAATTTTGGAATAGTCTATTTGAAATGTCAGCATTGTAAGGATTAAAAGTTCGTTGCTAAAGTGCATATGATACAATCTCAGGCACGTACCCAGGTGGGGGGCTAGGGGGCCCGGGCCCCCCCAGCTGGCCGCCAAGATACCATTTTTTTAATGGGCCCTTTTTAGTTTTCAGCTAAATCTACCGTTTTGAAATTTTACCAAGGCACTTTTTAGTGACCGATATTTTCCTCCCTGGAAGAGATTATCTGTTAGTTCTCTTAGACACAGACAGACCTGTCACGCTGTGTTCCACGCTTGGCCTATTTTGGTACGGACCAATCAGGAGAATCCCCCGTGGAGAACACCCGAATTACGTAATCACGAGTTGGTTCCGATTTTCGCTATATACTGAAGTTTAGCAAATACATTATTCAGGAACCAGTCGTGTCAAAATGCAAATTGCTACGTTGTTCACAAACATTGTCGAAAAATTAAGACAAGGGGTATGACGTATCAAGACGTTATTTAGCATATCTTGCTACAAAAAGCAATATACACCTCGACCGATAAGCGGTTTACTGACATTGATCAATAGCTAGTAATGAAAGAATAACTCCGAACAATTCGAATGATAAAAAAGTATGAATGACTCGTCCCCAGATCGATTGTACTGAATAAATCGAGGTTTGTTAACGTTTTTCATGGATTTTTTTGGTGACTTGAGATTGGGAATTTTGCTTAAAAAAAAAGGGTGAAAAACATACATTTTGCCATTGGGGATATAGCCGAATAAGGGCTATAAAATCGGCTAAAAAAGCCCCGAAACTTATTGTAAATTAAAACAAAATGAAATGCCTTTTTCATTGTATAAATAAATCTGTTATAACCAGACAGGCAGTTTTTTTTTCACTTGAAGGGGTAAACATTGCTACCCGCTTTTATATAGTAAAATGGCTAATTAGGGGAAACAATCAAGCGCAGTTTGCCAGTTGGGGAAAAAACCTGAGGTAAACCCATTTTTAGGGGAAAACTGCATATGATGTTAAAGGAAATCACGAGTATCTGTTATATAGAAAAAAGCCCTGCCAGGTGAGCGATTAAGGGCCATCATGGCCCGCTTCTTAAACTGTAACATTTCATGTTTGTAGTTCTGATCAGTGTTATTTTCATATTTAGAAGAAAGAACCCATTGTGATGCCATGGTTAGTTGAGTGTATATTTATTTGGATATTTTGCTTTTTTGTATATAATTTGGTAATGTTCAGAAAAACGAAATAATCTATGTATTTGCATTTCAGATATTCATTCTTACAGAAAAAACTTTTCATATGTCTGTATGCCTGTCTGTCAATGGCAAAAATCTTTAGACATGGTCACATGTCTGTCTGTCTTTGTGTCAATGGCTGAAAAACTTTAACCAAGATCACGTCTGTCTGTCAATGGAAAAAAATCATGAACACATATCCGTCTGTAAGTCTATACACTGAAACCCAGGTGTAAACGGAACTGATTTCCTATATTATAACATAAATTATATCTTGATAGCGTGATTCAGATAGCAGGAAATTGTACCATTCAATGTGGCAAACCAAAATTTTTTCGGCTATACCGGGAGGGGACACCCCTCCCGTGCCCTCCCCACCTAGGCCCCCCCAGTAAGAATTTCCTGGGTACGGCCCTGTACATGTAGGCAAAAGGGGACAACAGCACCATTAAACATACAACAGAAAGGTGTTATGTTGATTGTGTACTTTTTAACTACAGTAAACCCCAAATGAACCAAGCGTTGAGTGCAAATAATAATTTAGATCTCTCTTTTTTCGGCAAATGGCTACTTTATGTAGTGTAAAAGTCCTGTTGAAAGCTCCGAGCGAATTTTTTTCATGACTTTTACCCTGCATATTTAGCTGCTACCTGTCAAAAAGATCGGCATCAATTCTAATACAATTGAACTTCGATTTCTCGAATTCGGATAACTCGAACTTCGGGATAACCCAAACTAAAAGTTCGATCATTCAAAAATCTTACAACACAGAATTGCTCTAAAATGTATCACTACGCATGTCGAGAAACACATTTCACAGCTTAATGCAGGTCTACAGTAAAGCTGAAAGCTCCTACAGGAGCTTTCAGCATTACTGTAGACCTGCATTAAGCTGTGAATTTGAGAACTTGTCCAAATTACAAATCGGATAATTCGAACCTCTGTTATCTCGAACTAATTTATGTAGTCCATTGAAGTTCGAGATATCGAAGTTCAACTGTATAAAAGTCCGGTTTAGAGAGTCGTAACTATTAATTCACACTTTTTATATAGTATGCATAGGCTACTTTTAGACTCAACTTCTATAAATCTACTGAATAGGAGCATTTATTAGAAAAAGGGATTTTTTTAAAAAATGTGTATAGTTTTGAAATCAATGTGATTTCAATGATTTCAGAATTGACTGTGTGTATAAATCGTGTGCAGAAATTGCTTTTTATCGATGTTTTGGTGGTGGTGGCGTTTTGTGTGTGGCTTTTCCTACTTTACTACTTTTTCATTTAATAGAAACGTTAAAAAGCGTCAATAGGAGGGAATGGGTTAAATATTATTTTACGCACATTTACTCTACAAAAACTGACAGGTATCTTTACGAAATGTCGAGTTACTCGGTCTCTCATCTATTTAAACAAGTGTTTGTTATAATATCATCTTAATGTCGGCCGTGACCATCTGAGATTCGCGTATATTACATTATCTCAATGCGTGTATATTACACTATCTCACTGTGATTATATTACATTATCTCACTGTGCGTTACTTGACCCAACTTGTAAAAACTAGATGAGACGTCGATTAACCCATTCGCTCCCAGTGGATTCTTCCATGCTTATATATTGGATTAGTCTATCGTTTATCTAAGGGATGTTTTTTTTGTCTGGTCTAAATTTTCATTTTTGTTTTGTTTTATATTGAATTTTCTATCAGCAAACTGTGTAGACTCTGGTCAGAAGCCGCATTATGTGGCGTCTGATCAGAGTCTACACTGTTTGCCTACGTCCCATATATGGGATCGTGGGAGCAAATGGATTAATTCGGCGCCTCATCGAGATCAAAGCTCAAAGTGAATAATTCTGAAAAACATTCAACGTTTCAGAATTTATTAAAACTGCTACGGGTCAGTTCGAACCACAGTAGTGAGGAATTTGTGGAGAGGCTCGGCAAACTACTGAAGAATTCCTGTTGGGGTTTAACCCTTCGCTTGCTATTCACGTCAATATACCTTCCTGTAAATAGTGAATACCTAGATGAGACAGCTCCTGCAGGAGCTGTCTCATTAGGGTCTGCACTATTTACAAAAGCGTTTTCCCCATGCAGACGACTTAGTACACCTGCAAATAGAGCAGACCCGGACCAGACAACTCCTGCAGGAGATGTTTGATCAGAGTCTGTTCTGTTTGCTTACAATATAGATCTTAATCAGAAGTTAATGAGTAATTATAAGAAAACAAGTTCATGAATATCCATGCAGTAATAATATTTAATTCAATCTTCATGGGAGAAAGAGTTCATCTTTTACTACATAAATACCCCCTTTCTAGGCCTTTGCAAACAGAGTAGACCCAGATCAGACGGCTACTGCATGGGCCGCCTGATCAAGGTCTGCTCTGAATGCTTATTTTATGATATAGATATACATTCTTATATGAACATTTATCGAGTAAAGAGTTAACTTGAGCATATACGATAGGACTTGATGATTATTAATATTTGTGTAATCACGTTTCACACGCATTACCCTACGTGTCACAAAGGTTCTGGGGCGTTTTTGTCTCCGATTTAGTTCAAATTCACACATGTTATGTATTTCGGTATGCTGAGTTCAGATCTGAAATCAGAATTGAGTTATCACATCACATAAAAAAGTTATTGATGATAAGTGAACGGGAAAGAAAGGTCTCCGATTTTGTTCAAATTCACATATTTCATGTATTTCGGTATGCTGAGTGCAGATCTGAAGTCAGAATTGATTTATCAAATAAGATAAAAATGTTATTGATGATTAATGGACGAAACGAATAACCATTGAATTTTTTCCCGATGTTTCCCTTTAACTAGATTCATACATGTATTACATAATAGCACACAAATACCGGGCCAGACAACATATTTAGTAAGTCGCTCCATATTTTGTACTGGGCTGTGGTCTAATGGATATGAACCTGGTCTTGTAAACAGGGGGTTGTGGGTTCGAATCCCACGCTATGCACACTTTTTTTTTTATTGGACAGGTTACTTTTATTTTATTTTTTAACCCTTCTCTTGCTGAATTTTAAAATACATTTCTCTTTCTTTATCCATGCCCTGTTGTATATTTACGTATATCTTCACTGTGTACAATTATTTCTCTGTGCAATCACTGCTGTGGAGTGTACTGGTTGCACAATCAACTTGTATAAATAGTACAGACCCTGATGAGACAGCTCCTGCAGGTTCTGGGTTGTTCTTGTGTCCGCACGAGCTTAGAAACTTTCTATTTATATCTAAGTCATTTTTGTTCATTGTTTTTTCTTCTTCTCAATTTCAAAGGTACGTAACTCCAATAATACACTGTACATGCATGAATCCAGTTAAAGGGACACATCGGATAATTTTTTCGACCATTAATAATCAATAACTTTTTTATCTCGTGTGATAACTCAATTCTGACTTCAGATCTGCACTCAGCATACCGAAATACAGAAATTATGTGAATTTGAACAAAATCAGAGACAAAAAGTTTTTTTTTCTAAAAGAATATTTTTTTCGTCCATTAATGCCCAATAATTTTTTTATCTGATGGGATTACTCAATTCTGACTTCAGATCTGCATTCAGCATAACGAAATACATATAATATGTAAATTTGAATAAAATCAGAGAGAAAAAGTTTTTTTTCAGAAAAAAAACCTCGAACTAACCCCTTTGCGTTTTTTTCGGAAAAAAAACTTTTTGTCTCCGATTTAGTTCAAATTCACACATGTTATGTATTTCGGTATGCTGAGTTCAGAACTGAAGTCAGAATTGAGTTATCACATCACATAAAACAGTTATTGATGATAAGTGAACGGGGGAAAAAAGATCTCCGATTTTGTTCAAATTCACATATTTCATGTATTTCGGTATGCCGAGTGCAGATCTGAAGTCAGAATTGATTTATCAAATAAGATAAAAATGTTATTGATGATTAATGGACGAAACGAATAACCATTGAATTTTTTCCCGATGTTTCCCTTTAACTAGATACATGTATTACATAATAGCACACAAATACCGGGCCAGACAACATGTTTAGTAAGTCGCTCCATATTTTGTACTGTGCTGTGGTCTAATGGATATGAACCTGGTCTAGTAAACAGGGGGTTGTGGGTTCGAATCCCACGCTATGCACACTTTTTTTTATTGTACAGGTTACTTTTATTTTCTTTTTAAACCCTTCTCTAGCTGAATTTTAAAATACATTTCTCCTTCTTTACTCATGCCCTGTTGTATATTTACATATATCTTCACTGTGTACAAGTATTTCTCTTTGCAATCACTGCTGTGGGGTGTACTGGCTGCAAAATAAACTTGTATAAATAGTGCTGTCTCATCTGGGTCTTCACTATTTACTGGTAGGTATATTGACGCGAATAGCAATCGAACGGTTAAAAACAAAACTGAATTGCTATATATACGTAATCAACTGTTCATTTTTTCATTTTTTTTCAATTATATGTTAATATTTGTTATTATTTATCATGTTTAAAGTTGTTTTGTATGGACAGTATTTTAATAAACTAAATTAGCCACTGGTCAGAATCGAACTCAAGACCCATCGCGTGAAAGCCCAGTTACATATCCATTGCAACAAGACAACTGTGATGAGGAGTTGCTGCTTGCTTTGTCATTTAACCCTTTGCTTCATATTGACGACTTTTGACAGTTCTGTTGAAGTCACTTTGTGAAACCATTGTGATAAATAGAGTATTTGCCCCCATGGGAGCAAATGCTCTATTTATCACAATTGTTTCAAACTACAAAATTCTTAAAAAAATCCTTTTCTGTAGTTAATGCTCCTTTTCGGTAAATTTATTCAAAGAGGTTGCATCTAAAATAGCATGAGATAATGGTTAAACATAAAGAAGCGCCGTAGTCGCTTTGTTTTGTTTACATTAGAGTAGGTCGTGATTTGTTCCAACATAAGTTGGTTTTTCTGTACGTACTTTCGAAATTGAGCAAAAATTAACGAAAATGGTTACATGGGGTAGACTTGGTGTAAAGTAACTTGCGAAAAGAATAATTAAGTCGAACGGTTCGAATGGAGCGAAAAGGGAACGAAAACAACTCAGATTTAATCAATTTTATTGGTTTTTATTAGATCTAGATATAATAAAAATACTCCAAAAAGTTTAGGCAAATTTAGGGGGTGGGGGCACGCCAGCTCTGCACCCTGTAAATCCGCGCTTGGTAGGGTCTATCACTTTAACTAATTACCCCATAAATACGGCTTTCTATGCTTTGCAAACAGAGAAGACCCAGATCAGACGGCTCCTTTAGGAGCCGTCTGATCAGGGTCTGCTCTGTTTGTTTATGAATAATATAGGTATGATTCTACAGTTACTGCCATGGCCAAAAACGTCTGTTTTCATGTACCATTATAAAAAATAAATATAATCAATATTCATGACGTCATTATATCTTACATGAATATTCATGGAATAAAGGGTTAACCCATTCCAAGAATGCGACGAAGTTTGGATTATCTACAATAACAGCTGGATTTTTAATATCGACTGAGTTACATGTAATCTATTTCTTTACATGTATAGCGTTAGCATCTTCACCCTTTCCCATGTTTATGCCAAAATTTAATACCTACTGGATATTAATGGACAAAATAACGGTAGTTATAATGAAATATGGAAGGTGAAACATTGTCACCCTTTTGGAAAGTAAATAAATAGATCTTTCAAATTCCAATAGCAAACAGAGCAGACCCTGATTAGACGTCTCCTATAGCAACCGTCGTATCTGGGTTTACTTAGTTAGCATACACTTCGAAAGGCGTTCATAACAGGTAAAGTGTCTGTTCTGTATTTATTCAAAATGTCACTACACACTGAATAAAGTAATTAAAAATGAAATATTGAAAGTGGAACATTGTGTCCATTTTAGAGACTATCTGTCAAATTCCATTAGCAAACAGAGCAGAACCTTATCAGACGGCTCCTGTATAAATTATTTTTCGAAATTATTATTAATCTCGCTAGAGGCTCGCTTAATAAGATTTTCCAAGACTAGTTTAATTTTCGTTTGTACAAAATGACTTTTCGCAGCATATCCTATATATATTATTAGAAAATAAGTCAAGTAATATCTGCATAAATACGCTTTTCTACGCAATTGTAATAAGAGTAGACCCAGATCAGACGGAGCCATCTAATATGGGTCCATGCTTATAAAGCTTTTAGTTGAGTCTTAGATCGTTCTCAAGCTTTTGATTGGTCAGATTTGAGCCTTTGGCTCAAATCTGACCAATCAAAAGCTTGAGAACTCAAATCTGACCAATCAAAAGCCTGAGAACGAAACTCAGACTCAACTAAAAGCTTTATAAGCATGGACCCAGGGTTTGCTCTATTTGCTTATGATATCATTCTACAGTTTCCGCAAAAGGCCAACTATTCCTAGGTAAATGTGCTATTATAACAAATTAATCTAAATCATATTCATGACATCATTATTTCTTACATGAATATCCATGGAGAAAAGGGTTAAACAAGTTTATTTGGTTTTTATCGGGTTTTACGTCATAAATTTAAGTATTTCAGTCATATCACGAAATCCAGCTAATTACAGTTGGAGGAAAACCCCAGAGGTTCATCTGAGCATGAAACAAATTGCATTCCTTCATGCACAGAAGAACATTCAAGCAGAACCACCAACCTACCACAAACCAGCTGGAAGGCTTCCTCGCATGAAAAATCCAAAGGCCCAGATCGGGATTCGAACACAGCGGTGAGGGGTTCAGCAATTGTCAGTCGAAGACCTTAACCACTCAGCCACGGAGGCCCCTATTAACATTTGGAGTCTGCTATGAATATTCATAAGGTAAAGGGTTAAAGCTTTCATAATTCACTTCCGCTTAATGTAAACTGTCCCATTTAACCCTTTCCCTGATGAATATTCATACAGGAAATAATGACGTAATGAATATTAATAAGATTATTTTTTATAATGACATATGAACACAGGACATTTTGGTTCAGGCAGAAGCTGTAGAATCAGATCTATATTACACCATAAGCAAACAGAGTAGACCCTGATCAGACGGCTCCTATAGGAGCCGTCTGAGCTGGGTCTACTCTGTTTGCAGATGCGTCAAAATGCGCTTACATACGGGAAGGGGTTAACAAATCAGGGGATAAGTAAAAACATAATACAGGTTTTCAAATTTTATTTTCCAATCACATCTATTAACTGCTCCTGTGCCGCCATTAGCCCTCTAACCACGTCATGAGTATTCCCATAATGCAATGTAAACACACTTATTGCTTCCTGGACTACATTCAAGGCTTCAACCCAGGACTGGGCACTGATTAAAAGCTCCGACAGTTTCTGAAGTTCATTAGCAGTCTCTATGCTACTCTCCCCATAAATGACTTTAACAGTCTCTATGCTTGTTTTCAAGTGAGATGCAGCCTCTACGAAATGCCCTGAAATGAAAAAGAAATCCAGCCTATTCTTTCATTTCAAAGTAGGAGGTTTCACAATTCTCGGTGACATGCTGATATCGTCTGTCTACAGAAAGGTTAATTATTTCAAACATTATCGACAATAATGTATGCTAAAAATGTACCACAAACAGCAAAACCTGTCTGCAGTAACCTCCCATAATAAGACTAACTCTGGGTTTTAAAGATAGATGTGAGCTTGACTCTTTCCTACATATAAACACCTTTTCATGCATTTGCAAACAGAGAAGATCCAGATCAGACGGCTCCTATAGGGGCCGTCTGATCAGGGTCTGCTCTGTTTGCTAATGAAATTTGTGAGATATGTGTCTTTGCTTTCTAAAATGGCTATAATATTCCACCTTCCAAATTTCATTATAACTCTTTTGTCCATGAATATTCAGCGAGAAGTTAAAGAAATTTGAAATAAACATAGAACAGGGAAAGGGTTAATGCAAGACAGAAGTTATGCAGAAAGCTCCTCTGGGAAGGGGGAGGGGCTTTCTGCATTTTTTTCATCCTTCATTAAGCAACCACCTGTTCTTCTAGACCCCCATTGTTATTCATATGGTCACTATAGGTAGGTTCGACTGTACTACAAAATGAATCAAAATGTAATATACACCCACACTAGTACTTCTGAACATGTATTTTCGAACAAACACAACTGTTTAACCCTTTCCCTCATATAAACGTGTTTTCACAAATTTGCAAACAGAGTAGACCCAGATCAGACGGCACCTACAGGAGTCGTCTGATTAGGGTCTGCTCTGTTTGCTAATAGCATTTGATAGATCTGTTTCTGTGCTTTCCAAAATGTTTACAATGTTGCACCTTCCATATTTCTTTATAACTTTTTTTTTTAATGAATATTCAGCAGGTATTGGAATTTGAATTAAATATAGAACAGGGAAAGAGTTAGATAAATTTATTCTTTTATACTTTTTCAATATCCCTACAGCAAACAAAACCATCCTTAAAGACGGTAATATTTCTTAACCCTTTCCCTCATATAAATACTTTTTCACACATATGCTTCTGAATATGTATTCTTCTGAAATTATAATAGTCCTGACTCTAAAGTTTCATCAAATATAAAAAGTCCTTAGTAGATATCAAGGGCTTGGAGCAACACTATTCTAACTCCTTCACTGCGTGAAGGAGTTAGAATAGTTTTGCACCAAGCCCTTGATATGCCATTATAATCAAATCAGCTAATAAATATTCATCATGTCATTATTTCTTTCATGCATATGCAACAGGGAAAGGGTTAACACATTACTGACGCAATATAGTCATTGCAGGAGCTTGAAGGCCGTTTCACATTAATCTTTACTATATTCCAATATTTCATGAATATTTGTGTAAGATATTATTCATCAGCTGTTTTTGCATATCGGTACTTTGGATATTTTGGAAACTTAAGTAGCATCACATCTATACTATTTCAAACGCAAACAGAGCAGACCCTGAACAGATGACTGCTATAGGAATCATCTGATCTGGGTTAACTTTGATTGCAAAGAATGAGGCAGAGTTACAGAAAACGGTGCACACTCAAATACTAAATTTGTCATTTCTCCACCAAACTCTATGTTTTGACCACTCTTTAGAATCGTCTCTTTGAGACGATTCTAAAAAGTGGTCACAACACAGGGTTAAATGGAGAAATAAAGAAGTTATTCTTTAAATTGTTTTAATTTACGCATCTTATCTGGAGCTCTGTATGAGGTAAAGGATCAAACAGTTACTTATCACAACTGACTTACCCAACATTGCATAACATCTGGCCAGACAGTCCTGCGCTTCAGACAAGTCCTTGTTGTATCTGTATAACAGTTCTGTGCGAATTTTACAGCATTTCTTCACCAACTGTAAGGCATCTGGAAGACACAAAACAAAAAACTAGGATATGTTCCTAGATCAAAATTCTCTCCAATACACATATTCGCTTTTCAGTCCAGATCATTTTTGGCAAAGATTGGTAGAGACGAACAAAAACAGATCAAAATAATTTGAACAGGAACTGATGTAATCTGATTAATCCTTTCCTCCATAGGCTATTTTTAGACACAACCTCTATGAGCATTTACTAGAGAAAAGTAAAATTTTAGAATTTTGTAGTTTGAAACCATTGTGATAAATACAAAATGTAGAGCATTTGCTCCTATAGGAGCAAATACTCTATTTATCACAATGATTTCAATAAGTGACTTTTACAGAGGCGTAGAAAGGCGTATTTATGGAGGAAAGGGTTAACCCTAACCTCATAAAATGTCTTTTTCACGCCTTTGCAAACAGAGCAGACAGACCTGGTCCCAGTTTCACAGTAGAACCCCTCAATGAATAAACATGGGTGTCGTTATAAGCAGGTGGTTGCTTAATGCAGGACAAAAGTAATGTAGAAAGCTCCTCTACATTACTTTTGCCCTGCATTAAGCTACCACCTGCCTTTACCATCCAGAATTATACCTCTTTTAGGTGGTCACATGATCAGGGTTTTACTGTACTTTGCTAAGCCTGTTATAAAAAATTACACATGAGCATAACTTCTCATAAATTATTTTGACTAAGAATTTTATCAAATTCATTTTGGGCTTAATTAGATGTTCCATGCAAAAACGTCATTTCCTATATAAAAATGACAGAATGTCTCTAAGGATTCTGTTTAGATACAATTATTTCACTTATCTTCTCAATATGCAAGTTTAATGCATACTGACTGTCATTACAATCACCTTTAACTTTGTTTTCTTGCAGCAATGTGACAGCCCTGTAGAAATGGTCCGCTGCCAATCTCTCCTTCTCGGAGTCCACTGTAGCAGATCTATGCTGACATTCCCGACAGATATACCCACTAGGGGTTGAAGGGACCAAGGGACCTGCACATACTGGACATTTGAAGCTCTGTACAAAAAAACAACAGATATCTTTATTATCATCAGAAAAATGAAAATCTTGCCACATGATTAACCATTTACTTCATATAAACATGTTTTCACGCATTTGTAAACAGAGTAGACCCAGATCAGATGGTTCCTGAAGGAGCTATCTGATCAGGGTCTGTTCTGTTTGCTAATGGAATTTGAAAGATCCATGTATTTACTTTCTCAAATGACTACAAGATTCCACCTTCCGTATTTCATTATAACTTTTGTCCATGAATATTCAGTAGTTATTGAAGTTTGGAATAAACATAGAACAGGGAAAGGGTTAAACAATTACACCACAGATATGCCTTTTAAACACCTTTGAACACAGAGCAGGCTCAGAAAAGGTGACTGCTGCAGGATATGGGTCAGCTAATCTTGCTAATGAAATGATACAAAGCTGATTACATATATGAGGGGTGATTGATAAGTTCACGGAATTGCTTTATTACTGAAACCTGAAATAGAAAACGGAAAAAAAAAAACCTCACGAGATACGTTTACTCAAGACTGACATATAGCTCAAATTTTATTAAGATACACTGAACAATAAAGTTTATATGAAGCATTAAACAACAGTACTATACAGTACTTGAAGCACGCCGATGTCATTGGAGGGTCATGATGATGTTACCTAAACGTCAAAGTCTAGTGTTCGGTTAACTTTTTCGACTTAATCACCATCTGTGGCCACACACTTTTTATGTCTATGTACCCACTGGAAAAATGTTACCTTAAACCAATCATCACTGAATAAGAAATTACTTTACATGCCTTGTTGCGTAATTCTAAAGAGGTTATAAACCATTGGCTTCTAAGTCCCTTCTTTAGATCAGGGAACAGACGAGTGTACACGGGGGTTAAATTTTTGTCCCGAAACACTGAGGTTCTACCACCCCTAAATAGGTCGTGCCATTTGTAGAAAAATGTTTTTCCACAGGCTGGTAATGTATCCCGAGTTTTTAATTTGTTTTAGTGTTTCTGCCGGTGAAAGCATGAGTCCAACACAAAATTGGACAACCACTCGCAACTCAATGTCATCTGCTGACCTCATGCGCCGTTTTGAAGCCATGACCATAAAACACTGCTGTCCAACATAACGTCTTCAAATGTTCTGGAAATGACGTCGAAACGTCAGGCTAACATCAGTTGCTTTCAGGCCAAATATGCACTAATTTTTACTGCGCACTAGCATGTTTAATGAATTCAGAATATGTGAAATAACAGCGTGTTTCAAGTCACCAAACAGTGGTTACTATGGATACCATTTATTCTTCTTAAGTGTAAAATATCTATTCACCTATCTTATAATGAAAGAGGAAACAAGTTGTTTTACTTGTATACGAGTTTTCATGGGGTTTGACAGAGAAATAAACTATTGAGAGGAGAATTCCGCAAATTTACCAATCAGCCCTCATACACCATTTCTTCAATTGCCAAAAGTTTCTGTGTTCATTTGCAATCATAAAAAACTATACAATTAATATTCATTACGTCAAAATTTCTACATGAATATTCACGAAGCTGAAAGTTTAGTATGCTTCAGTAATATGTTTAAATTCAAAATGCATTTTTTTTTTTCAATCTATTTCATTCTTTACCTGATAGAGATGCCTTTTGATGCCTTTGCAAAATGATTTGACCCAGATCAGTTGACCCCTTTAGAAACCATGTGCTCAAGGTCTACCCTCAGAGCTACAGATAACGGTGCGTACCCTTATACTAAAATCAGCATTTCTCCACCAAATCCTGTAATGTGACCACTTTTTAGAATCGTCTCTTCAAGACAATTCTATAAAATGGTCACAATATGGTTTTGTGGAGAAATAAAGGAGCTATTTTTGGAAATGTTTAAATTTTAAGCATCTTATCTGGACCTCTGTAATCCATTTGCTTATGGAATTATATACATGTAGATCTGATTTGGCTATGGGCAAGTATCATATGATGTGCATATGTCAATGTAAAAAATAACCTGATCTATCTTCATGATGTCAATATTTCTTACATGTATACTCATAAAGTAAAGAGTTAAAAGTGATGAAAGGAACATAATTCCATAATCACCTTTATAGCTACATGAAACTAACCATATGTAAATGTATAAGATAGAGATTGAAGTCAAAAGCAATCGTAGCTAATGCAGAATTGAAAAAACAAACAGTCCTAACAGTCCTTAGACTTTCAAACTTAAGTAATTTTGATCCAATATAATTGCTTAACCCTTAACCTGGTGAATAAGATTTTAAATACAGTAGAACCCCTCTAATGCGACCACTTAATGAATAGACATGGGTGTCTTTATAAGCAGGTGGTTGCTTAATGCAGGACAAAAGTAATGCAGAAAGCCCCTCTATGAGCTTTCTGCATTATTTTTGTCCTGCATTATGCTACCACCTGCATCCAGCACCCATAATTATACTTCTTTTAGGTGGTCACATTAGCGGGGTTTTACTGTACATTAATTTAGCTGATTTTTAAAATGACACATGAACAAGGTACATTCTCTACTATCCAAGAAGCAAAAAGAGTAGACTCTGATCAGACAGCTTCTACAGGAGTTGTCTGATCAGGGTCTACATGTACTCTGTTTGCAAAGGTCATAGGTGTTAATCAGTGTCTCTGTCAGATAAAAGGCTAACTCATTCCCGCCTAGACTATTTTTAGACCCAACCTCTTTCAATAAATCTACTGAAAAGGTGCATTATAACCTATAAACAAGCAGAATTTTAGAATAGTGTAGTTTTTAAACCATTGTGATAAATAGAGCATTTGCTCCATAGGTGCAAATGCTCTATTTATCACAATGGTTCCATAAAATGACTTTCACAGAGACACCAAAAGGCGTCAGTAGGAGAGAATGGGTTACTAATTTTCCACCACATTATGAGTACTCACATAAAGGATAGCATCCGCTTTCTCTCCCTCTGTACATGGCAGACACTGGCATGTAAAAAAGTACTGCTCCTTCAAAGATTTCTGGCGCTCAGTGAAAGACATCCTTTTATGATGAGGCCCTAAAATATATGTAAAAATGTTTTATTAGATTAAAATCAAAGTCTCTAAACCATTCAATATGTCTTATTATTAGATGATAGATCATTAATAAAGGCGATACAATGTACAATCATTAATAAAGGTGATACAATGTACAATCATGCAGACAAACAGCTCCATTACTTTCTGCTATCAAACAACCTATGCACTGTTTGCCTAACACATTCTCTGTTGTATATCCATGTAAGAAATAATGGTACTATCATGAATACTGACTGACAAGGATAAATTTAACCCTTTAAATCGTGAATTTTCAGAGTGGAATAGTCCATCATTGTTTCTTGGTACAGTCCATGCAATATGAAAGGGTAAAAATTGTGTGAGGAGTTTGAATGACAAACGATGCAGACCCTGGTCAGAGGGCTCCTCTAGGAGTCCTCTGATCTGGGTCTACACTATTTGCAAATGACAGTACATGTGTGTTCCCAATTGAAAGTGTAAATATTTCTCCTCTCTTACAGAAGTGACCAAAGGTGTCTTACCATAACAGTTAAATATTTCCCCTCCAGTTGGGACATCTTTAACAGCTCTGACCACCAGAATATCTTTGTGAAAACTGAAAAAACAGTAAAACGTTTTACTAAAGATGCCAGACAGTGCCTTTACATTCCAGTGACTACATTGCTAATGAAACATATCTTATTCATTAATTAATTCCTGGGCAATATTCCAATATCATCCCCTGGTAAACATAATTCAAAAAGTATTCATGTTAGATATAATGATACTGTTATTAGCTAAATTTTAATTATGGTATATGAATTATGAACATAGGCTTCGGCAGAAACTACAGAATCAGATCTATTATAATTTCAAAAGGAAGCTAGAATTGTTTTCAATACGAAAACTGATGTCTCCCCCACACCACCCCACCCCTGCGCAGGCAAAATTTTCTATGTAGAAATTTCAAAGTCCCATAACTCTGCAGAATATCATCAAACCGGAACAGAAATAAGATATGCACAACTAGATATAGTGCTGATCAATTCTATGAAGTTTCATGAAAATCTGAAAAAAGGTTTGGAGAAATCAAGCAGACAAAATTTTCAATGTAAAAATTCAAAGTCCCATAACTCTGCAGAAAATCATCCAACCGGAACAGGAATAAAATATGCACATCTAGGCATGGTGCTGACCAATCCTATGAAGTTTAACGAAAACCTGATGCACTGTTTTGGAGAAAGCGCGTGGACAAAATTTTCCCTGTAAAAATTTCAAAGTCCCGTAACTCTGCAGATAATCATCGAACAGGAACAGGAATAAGATATGCACAACTAGGCATGGTGCTGATCAATCCTTTGAAGTTTCATGAAAATCTTATCCAAGATTTAGGAGAAACCACGCGGACAAAATTTTCCATGAAAAAATTTCAACGTTATCGAACCAGAACAGGAATAAGATATGCACAACTAGGCATGGTGCTGTTGAATCCTATGAAGTTTTATGAAAATCCGAGCAAAGGTTTTGGAAACCGCGTGGACAAATTAAAATCGGACGGACACCACACACAAAAACAAAATGTCTCCGCAGTATATAGGGGGAGACATAACAAGCAGACCTGATTAGACTTGTCAGGATGCTGGGTGATGCCCCAATGACAAGACCCAGCTTCAGACCTTTTTAAATATTTCGGGCGTTCCGTGAGGTGACAGTGTCTTGAGCCAAACACTGCACAAGGTTTAAAACTATAAAATTGATGTGGCTGGGCTATGCTAGCCAGTGATGAATATATGGTGTTCTGAGGCTACTTTGCCCGAGACGAACACTATGAAAACATGAAATTATATACAAAAACCTATGTTATGGTGATCAACAATACCTCAGCTTTGGGGCCAACAATTAAACAATAAACTATAACTGTGAACAACTACTACAACCCCAAGCCAGCGAGACGGCTGGTCGATGCCTCAACTTCAAAATGGTGCTTGGAACAAAATCCTCAAGCTATGTCATGAAACTGTATAAATGTGAGCTATATAACCCTAGACTATGCGAGTTGAGACCCTAAGCATCAAACCCTGTTGAAACCTGTGGTTTGAAGCTATCTCAACACTACTGTGACTTCAAACCTACGTATCAGATCCTATGTCTCAAAGCATATATGTAACCCTACGCTCTGAAACGTATCTTGAGCAGTGTATGAAACCTGCTTCAAGAAGCTTATAAAACTAACGCTTTGAAGCCTGCCTGCAGTATGTTCCGAGCCCGGCTCGAAAACACTGCCTCAAAAAGACGGCTTCAAAAAGACAGCCTCAAAAAGACGCTTCAAAAATACAGCCTCAAAAAGACGGCCTCAGGCAGACGGTTCAGCAACGCTCCGAACCCTGAGCACGGTCTTCAGCAAACCTGCTTCAAACCGAATATAACCCCAGGCTATATCAGTCTGAGCAACACTATCTCAATGCCTCAGCTACTCTGAGACCGCTATGAAATAGTAGTATAATATTATTAAAGGCTGGTTGGACTGTCTAAACGTGCAATTTTCATGCCCAAAGAGAGAACTCAGAGGACAGTTACTTAGCCCATTCAAAGAACAGGTAACTGCACAATTACGTAGCCCAAGCAGACAATATATTCGCCAGTCTTTAACCTTAATGAGTGCAATACTCTATCAGTCAAAAACCAACGATATAGCTTCTATACATAAGTATATAAAGCCGTCACTGAAAGTTCTATGAATATTCAGTGCCCTGATCACAAAATAACCAGCAGTGATCGTTGAATAAGCTTGCGCCAGTCTCAGCATTTGTATACAGCTTCCATTAGTTTGAGGTACTTCAGAAAACTAGCATATAAACATTTTATTCATATTAATTATTTCGATTGACCAACCGCCTCACTCATTTGAATATATACACAGTACTAATTTTTATAAGGTATAAAACAAACAAAAATGAAGTTTAAAAGTGAACTTACTTTTATAAACAACAAATCAATGAAATCTAACTAACAATTAAAAAAGGGAGATAATCCTGTATATACAAAACTACAGTTAACTCAAATCGCTTACCTAGCGATATACTACAGGTTTTCTTGACAAGACTGCTCCTACAGGAGCTGTCTGATCTTGGTCTTCTCTGTTTGCAAACACGAGAAAACATATTTATATGAAGGAAAGGGTTAATTAATAAAGAGTAAACAATCTGGACTAATTACCTAGAGATAATGGAGGGATCACAGGAATGGTTCATGAGACTAGCTGTGGGGTAGATGGCTGTTGCTATCCGTACTTGACTGAAATTCTCCACTATGCTGTCTACACTGGCTTGTGAACACTACAACGACCATACAATACATAGAGATAGGATTTTTCTTTCCTTCTCTCTGGTGAACAAGGAAAGCTGTGTATTAGAAATGGGTCTCCATTATTGGTTCCAAAATCTCATAATTATTATAATCCTAATCTTTTAAATATCCATCTAAACTGGGTCTACTCTGTTTGCAAAGAAAACAAAAAGTTTATCCATGATGAAAAATATTAACCCATTCCACCATATTGACGCCTCTGTAACAGTCACTTATCTAAACTATTGTGATAAATAGAGCCTTTTCTCCATAGGAGCAAATGCTTCATTTATCAAAATGATTTCAAAACTACCCAATTCTAAAAGTTTCCTTTTCTCTAATAAACACTCCCTTTTGGTAGATTTATTCAAGGAGGTTTGATCTAAAAATAGCCTATGATGTAACGGGTTAAGGCATATATATCCATAACATGCACAATATATCACATGCCAGCTGAACCTAAATAAAAATTACAATTAAATATAAGCTTCACAGTGACAGACCTTAGATCTGTGGCATGTGAGGAGTTAGAGAAGCTTTCTGCATGACTTTCACTCTGCATTAAGCTGATACCTCTTTCCAAGACTGTTATTTATGCTAAATTGAATGTCAAGTTTTGAGGGGATTTACTGTACATTTTTCACCAGGAGTGGCACATACATGTCCTTACCTGTAGCTCTGTGATGGCATGAGCATTACACACCAGCTGTTGTATGTGTCTCAGAAGAAGGCCTCCAACATACAGCTCTTCAGCACTTAGGCCTCCTGGGTCACTGACATCTAATTCACAATTCTCTTGTCCATCATTATCCATAACAACACAGCTTTCCTTCAGTAAAAAACATGTCTCATCTAATAAATTATTATTTGATTCATTAATGTTTTGACAGATACTGCCTTGTTTTTCTTTATCTCGATCTTCAGATATCAATCCACTTCCAGGCACTGACTGATCATATGTATTGCATTGATCAACAGATTTATCAGACTGCCAGCAATTTCCCCCTGCATTCCCAAATCCATCATTTGAAGTTTGATTATGTTTGTGACTTGATCTACCTGTGCTGTTTGATCCATGTGATCTGTTATTAAACCATCTTGAGTGTTGTAGTATCCTTAGCAACAAGCAAGCAGTCTGAAATGTTTAACATAATGTCTGTGTTATAATACTGAGTGACTGAAAACAACTAATAGAACTACATTGTTGTGCATATATGTATGCACATGCATCAATTAAATGTTTATATTACACATTCTACCGTGAATCTTCTATGAACAAGCCCAACATTGTACCACTATTTATTCCAAACAATTAGAACCAAATCTCATAACCCTTTACCTAATGAATATTTAGTTAGAAATCATGACCATATGAGTATTAATTAGCTGAATTTTTTTAATGACATATGAACATGAGAATACTTTACCATGGCAGACACTGTAGAATAATATCTCATGTTTCATAAGCAAACAGAGCAGAATCTTTACTTTAAAGAGACGCCGTTTGACATCTTTGCAAGCAGAGTAGACCTAGATCTCTTGTAGGAGCCGTCTAATCAGGTTCTGCTGTTTCTTTATAAAATATATTAGATCTGATTCTATGCTGTTTACCACAGCAATGAATTCATTTATTTTATATAACATGATCAGAGAAGTAGTTATTTAACCCTTTCCTCCATTATTACGCCTTTCTAAGCCTCTGTAATAACCACTTCTTGAAACCATTGTGATAAATAGAGCATTTGCTCCTATAGGTGCAAATGCTGTATTTATCACAATGGTTTCAAACTACAGAATTCTAAAATTTTACTTTTCTCTAGTAAATGCTCCTTTTGGGTAGATTCATTCAAAGAGGTAGGGTCTAAAAATAGCCTATGGAGTAAAGGGTTAATATTCCTAATAGGCAAAGTCTTGCATGAATGTTCTTCAAGGATAAAACATGGAATGAATAATTTAACAAAATAATGTAATATTGTTCCTGGTAAATACAAACAACATTCATATATGAATCAAATCATTGGAAAAACATTGAACTAAAACATACAGAGTAGACCAAGTTTAATGACAACAGTAATGTTGCATCTGATCAGGATCTACACTATTTGCACATTGTCAGATTCAGCAGAAATTAGTCTCAACTAGCTACAAATATTGGAGGCCCTGACAATCCAAATCTTTCCAATGCAGTAGCTGATTTGGGTCTATGCAGTTTTTAATTGTTAACCCGTTCCCTGTAAAATTTTCAAGGAAACTTTCTGCTTTGACAAAAACTGTAGAATCAGATCTGTATCATGTCAAGGGCATACAGAGCAGAACCTGTAGGAGCCATCTGATTTGGGTCTACTCTGTTTGCAAATATGTGAAAAGGTGTTTATATGAAGGAAATGGTTAAATTGTCTTTTTTCCTACAATACAGACTGTGCTGAAGTAGATCAAATTGTTCTAGATACCATTGTATACTGTAACAGGTCCTCTGTCTCCATGTGGTCAGTATGGGTCATGAGGTCATACACTGTCTGGTAGCTCCTGCAGTATTGCCCATTGTCATCCAAGCCAGGCACACATTCTTTGTTTGATGGAGGTGGTGTCTGTTTACTTCTGAAATCTACAGTCATAGTATTAATACTATTAATTCTGCTATTCTTGGTTCAATTCTTAAACCCTTTGCCTGATAGAGACACCTTTTGATGCTTTTGCAAAGAGTAGACCCAGACTATATGGCTTTAGTCAGAGGCGTCTGATTCAGTGTCCCCTCTAATGCAACCACTCAATGAATAAACATGGGTGTCTTTATAAGCAGGTGGTTACTTAATGCAGGGAAAAAGTAATGCAGAAAGCTCCTCTGGGAGCTTTCTGCATTATTTTTGTCCTGCATTAAGCTACCACCTGCATCTAGCACCCAGAAATATACCTCCTTTAGGTGGTCGCATTAGCGGGGTTTTATACTGTATATGGCATTATTTAGACCTTATTCTACAGTTTCTGCCAAGACCAAAACGTCCATTATAAACATTCAGCTCATAAATATTCATGATATACATGTAACTATATCTGACATGAATATTCATCAGGTAAATGTTTATGTATAAACAATAGTCAAGCATATTTGAACAGTGACATCACAGATGAAAAATCATTCTCATATCCAATAAAGTGTGAAACAAATATCCAGAAGCCCAAATAAGATGTGTATACAAAAACAATTTTGAAGAGACAATTCTAAAGAGTGGTCAAAAATTCGGCTTTTGTGGAGACATGACGATTTTAGTATTTATCTATTGACCTGAACATAAACTTTGGGTTTTTTTAAAAAGGAAATATGCATGATTAGGTATCGAATTTGGACATGCACATGACTGAAAAATATCAAAGCGAAATAAGTCCATGCCCTTTTTCCTGTTTTAAAAGATGAATTCTGTGTTGTTGCAATTTCTACTTTCTGTTAATATTTGCAAGCTTTTGTAAAACAACTGAAACAGTATCAACTATCAACCAAGTAAGATTTTGACAATATACTGATAAAGTACCTAGTTATAGTCTACTTTCAGTCCAAAGGACTGCTTAGCGGACTGTACATATAACCCCCTGGTCATCGAGTCATTCGCCTACAATATTGAGCACTGTTAACATATGGCACAATCATACAGCCGCAGTACCGGCTAGTGACCCTCACAGGTACCCATTTTAACCCCTGGGTGGAGAGGAGGTGCGGGTGAAGGCACTGAAATGCATCTCTGAAATTTGCGGGAGGGACTGGGATTTGAACCCCAGACCTCCGAATTGGTAATCAAGCGTTACCACTAGACCACCGCACACCACTGATATTCTCAGCATCTGATATGGATCATGAACACGAATATTTGTCATAGTAGAAATTGTATACTCAGATCTATATTATTCCATATTAAAGCAAACAGAGCAGACAACTGCTACAGAAGCCTTCTAGGTCTATTCTATTCTCAAATGTGTTACAATGCATTTCTTTGAGGTAAAGGGTTAACCCATTACCTCATAGGCTAATTTTAGATACAACCTCTTTGTGAATAAATCTACCGAAAAAGAGCATTAACTAGAGAAAAGGATTTTTTAAATTTTTTTCCTATAGGAGCAAATGCTCTATTTATCACAATGGTTTCACAAAGTGATTTTTACAGAGTCAGCAATATGAGGGAATGGGTTAAAGGTTAAGTATGTTTAGTACAACATTATTGAATTTGCTGAAGGATTCTGAATGATAAACAGTGCAGACCCTGATCATAGCTGGGTTAACAGTTTACAAATATTAATTAACCCTTTCCCTTATGTAAGCCCATTTTCATGCATCTGCAAACAGAGTAGACCCAGATCAGACGGCTCCTATAAGAGTCGTCTGATAAGGGTCTGCTCTGTTTGCTTATGGTGTAATATAGATCTGATTCTACAGCTTCTGCCTGAGGCAAAATGTGCTGTGTTCAAATACCATTATAAAACATAATCTTATTGATATTCATGACGTCATTATTTCTTACATGAATATACAACACGGAAAGGGTTAAACCTGTTTCCCATATTTGAATGGTAAACTCTTTCACTGCCAATGTGGCATCTGTGATTACCAATGCAAACTCAGCATCTCATCAAGATCCAAACTGTTTGTTACTGTCACTATGTTTTTGAAACAAGAATGAAGAAAATTAAAAAGTGAAAATTGTAGCAGACGACAAAGTTAGCACACAACAAAATTTGGCAGTGAAAAAGTTAATGAAAACATAATTGCACTCATGTTATGTGCCATGGTTTGCTTACAGAACTGCCAAACTTAGAGAATGAAAATTTACCTTCAAGAAATTCTAGTCCTGCAACTAAGACAACTCTCAAGCTCAGATGTGCTATACCAACCTGAAAAGAGATAAACATTGAAGATTTTATAAATCAACAGCAAAAAGTTCTGTATGTAACCATAAATGAATGATCATATAAGTATTGACTGAATACATATCAATAGGTAAACAGAAAGGAGCTCCTTCAAAATGAAATTAACCATTTCCTTCATATAAACGTGTTTTCACGCATTTGCAAACAAAGTAGACCCAGATCAGATGGTTCCCATAACAGCCATCTGAACAGGTTATGCTCTGTTTGCAAATAGAATGTGAAAAATCTGTTTTCTTTACTTTCTAAAATGACTACAATTTTCCACCTTTTGTCCCAACTATTTTGTCCTTGAATATTCTTAGTAGGTATCGAAATTTGGAATAAATATAAAACAGGGAAATGGTTAATTAACCCTTCACTTGCTGTTCACATCAATATACCTACCTGTAAATAGTGAAGACCCAGATGAGACAGCTCCTGCAGGAGCTGTCTCATCAGGGTCTGCACTATTTACAAGTTGATTGTGCAACAAGTACACTCCACAACAGTGATTGCACAGCGAAATACTTGTACACAGTGAAGATATATGTAATTATACAACAGGGCATGGGTAAAGAAGGAGAAATGTATTTTAAAATTCAGCAAGAGAAGGGTTAAGCATGTAACAAATATGTGCTTACAAATATCTTACCAATATCAAAAAATTGCTATCCGTTAATTTTCATATCAAATTTATATATACATGTATATACATATATTGGTTTTCAATAAAAACTGCAACTAGTCTGTCAAACAGTTTTGACATCTCTCTTTTGGATAAATTAGAACTATCATTAAAGGTGATGGAATAGCCCCGTACAGCACATATGAATGCACATATCCAGTGTGAAAAGAGCACTATATAAATGTGGAATAATACTAATATAATAAGATAATTTTGCATTGCTAAGAGGTAAACATTTGAACAATGCGTTTTGCACATCTACTATTTGTGTTATTATGTATACAAAATATGAAGTTAATAAATTTAAAACTGAAGGTGGTGTTCCCGACCCTATTGATCCATGTTCAATTGCAAACGGACAAACCAACCGCCCGGCCGCCTGCCGGACAGGGTGATTCCAGTATACCCCCTCAAACAAGTGTGTGAGGGTATAAAAACTGTCTGCAAATTTCATAAAAAAAACTTTTGAGAATTCTTAGACCAAGTGACCTGCAACTGTTAAAGCTGTAGAATTCTTAGACACATATACATATAGGCTATGGCACTGTTACACTCACTGAATGCAGTAGAAGAAGGTAGGGACATTCTATATGGTGGTATGACTTCCAGCTTTCTGCAGCACACGATGGACTGCAGTACCTCACTTGTGAGCACTGTCTGCATCTGTAAAAAAAACAACCAAAGTACATGTACATACAAAATACAACATAAAGTAAAACCTGTCAGAAGTGGCCATCAAAAAGAGATCTAATATGGGTCTGTAAGGCAGGTGGAAGCTCCTCCTATAGGATCTGTCTCACTCTGTATTACTTTTGCCCTGCATTAAGCAACCACCTGCTTTTTGAGACTCCTATATTCAATAAATCAATGGCCACTTAGGACAAGTTGTACTGTACTGACACATTTGAATAACCCTTTACCTGATAGAGATGCTTTGTCACACCTTTGCAAACAGAGCAGTCCCTGATCAGATGGCTCCTGTAGGAGCCATCTGATCTGGGTCTTCTCAGTTTGCTTACAATATAATATAGATATGATTTTACAGTTTCTCCCATGATAAAAAAATCCTATGTTCAGTGGCCATTATGAAAATTCAGCTCATGAATATTTATTAAGTCATGAATTCTTGTATAAATATTCACGAGGGAAGGGATTAATCTTCTCAAAAGGTTTATGGACATTTAATAGCATCCTGGAAGTAAAAGTAGTTGAAAAGGTACATTTTCCTTTATCATAATACATGTATAACTGTTTTTCAATTAGCACAGCTACACCAGTTTTAACAATATTTTTTTTCATTAGCACATTTGTTTATCCCATTACTTCATAGGCTATTTTAAGACCCAACCTCTTTGAATGAATCTACCCAAAAGGAGCATTTACTAGAGAAAAGTAAACTTTTAGAATTTTGTAGTTTGAAACCATTAGAATTTTATAGTTTGAAACCATTGTGATAAATAGAGCATTTGCTCCTATAGGAGCAAATGCTTTATTTATCACAATGGTTTCAAGAAGTGGTTATTACAGAGGCGTAGAAAGGCGTATTTATGGAGGAAAGGGTTATACATGTGTATAAGTTCTACTTTGTATCTTGTCTGATCATAAAGGTTTGGATAATTGTCTTTTGTTTAAGCCTGTACCTTATGAAATTGTGTAGTATATAAAGATTTTATGAATAATGTTTACCTGAAGTTTTATAATGTAAAGTTTCAGAAAAATGTAGAATCTGATCTATAATATTTGATAAGCAAACACAGCAGACCCTATAGGAGATATCTGGTCTGGGTCTGCTCTGTTTGCAAATGTGTAAATATGCGTCCTTCTGAAGTAAAGAGTTAAAGGTGTCCTTTGTACATAACAGGATCAGTATTAACAGAAAATCACTTCCTACTGAATGCAGTAAAGTTTTAACCCTTTCCCTGTTGCATATATGTAAGAAATAACTAGAGGTTTTTGTCACAAAAACGGATGTCTCCCCTCTAATAAAAGCAATATGTAAAGGGAAATCACTAAAAATGTTATGGTCTTGATGAATGATACTTCCCCTCATTATGCGTTTTCCACACTACATTTTTCAAGAAGAAAATGATAACAGCTAATAACTCCAAAAATACTGATACCAGATTAATGGCCCTTGTGCATGACACTTACTTTCATCATGCTCTTTCCAAAAATAAAATGTCATTCCAATAGCATCAGTCGAACAGAAGTTATTGATCGGCCAAAAAATGTAACAAAGGGCAATAACTCCAAAAGTATTGAAGCCAGAATTATGGCCCTTGTTCATGACACTTTCTCTCATCATGCTCTTTCCATGTATGAAGTTTCAATACGATGGCAAGAGCCATGTAGGAGTTATTGTCCGGACAAGAAAGAATTAAACAAATGTACAAGGGGCAATAACTCTAAATTTATTGAAGCTCGAGTTAAGGATCTTATGCATGACACTTTCTCTTATTGTGATCGTTCCATGTATGAAGTTTCACTCCAATGGCATGTGTCACATAGGAGTAATGATCCGGACAAAAAATTGTGATTTATTTTACAAAGGGCAATAACTCCAATATTAGTGAAGCCAGAGTTATGGACCTTGTGCATGACACTTACTCTCGTTATGCTCTTTCCATATATGAAGTTTCAATCCAATGGCATGAGCCATATAGAAGTTATCCTCCGGACAAAAAAGTGTGATTTTTTTACAAAGGGCAATAACTCCTATATTAGTGAAGCCAGAGTTACGTACCTTCTGCATGACACTTTCCCTCATTATGCTCTTTCCATATATGAAGTTTCAATCAACTGGCATCAGGCATATTGAAGTTATTGTCCGGACAAAAAATTGTGATATTTTTAACAAAGGGCAATAACTCCAATATTAGTGAAGCCAGAGTAATGGACCTTGTGCATGGCACTTCCTCTCGTCATGTTCTTTCCATATATGAAGTTTCAATCCAATGGTATGAGCCATATAGGAGTTATCGTCCAGACAAAAAAGTGTGATTTTTTTTTACAAGGGGCAATAACTCCTAAATTAGTGAAGCCAGAGTTATGGACCTTGTGCATGACACTTCCTCTCATTATGCTCTTTCCATATATGAAGTTTCAATCAACTGGCATCAGGCATATTGAAGTTATCGTCCGGACAAAAAGTGTGACGGACAGACGGACGGACGGACGGATGACAGACAGACAGACAACTCTCACGAAAACAATATGTCTCCCCCATATAAATATGGGGGGAGACATAATGACATCATGAATATTAAATAAATTAATTTTTTATAATACCATATGATCACAGGGCAGAAATTGTATAATCATATCTATATTATACTATAAGCAAACAGATCAGACCCTAATCAGATGGCTCCTACAGGAGCAATCTGATCTGGGTCTACTCTGTGTGGAAATGCGTGAAAAGGCATTCATGTGAGGGAAAGGGTTAATGTGTCTTTCCAAGAAGATTGTTATAAACAAGAACACATGTTAATGTACCAAGGCAGTAAAAAAACTTCTAAGTAGTTCCTAATGTCTCCTAAGCAACATATAACTTTGTAAATGTTGTTTATATAATACAGTAAAACCCTGATAGTACAAACACTAAAATAAGTATCATTATCAGTCTTTAAGACAAGTGGCAGAATAATAATGCAGGGTGAAAGTCATGCAGAAAGCTCCTATAGGAGCACCCTGCCAAAAAAAAGTATCAATTCTTCATTACTAAAATTTCGAAGTATAGAGTGTTTACTGTATTCCAGGCGGCCGTTTCACTAAACTTCGTAACTTACGAACTTCGTAGGCTTAAGATTTTTGCTTACGAAGTTCGTACGAAAAAAGTTACGAGCGTTTCACTAACCCGTTCGTACGATAGCCACTTGCGAACTTCGTAGCTGCGAAATTCGTAAGTCCTCTTCACAACTGAGGTAGGATTATTCCATAGCAACACACACTTCCGTCGCAGGCGCGGGCGTGATAGAAATGTGTGTCTGCATGTTCACCGTGTAATATTTCCCATTCAATAGTTTATGTCTCAATGAAATTGCTACTTAGCGTGCAACTATGTTACTATTCATCGCTAAAATGTGAAATTGCGAGATATTTTGTACAAGAGATGTTCAAAATAACATTATCAAAGCGAACATACGCTCCTTTCGCCAACGTTTCTACTCCTGCACGTTAAAACTGATTTCAGTACGAATGTAATCCTGCATAGATATCAACAAACCATACATGGTTAAATAAAATAAAAATCGGCTTCTTTTTATATTTAATTTACGTAGATCTACCTTAAATACCGATTTCAGCCTTTTATTTTTTGTGACATCACTCATCAGCTTAATTGTTTTTTTTTAATAAATTAACCCCCCCCCACTCTTTCCCATTCCTTAACATGCCCCCACGCACCAAAAAATAAAGCAGATACATCCAAGCAGCATACTTAAGTTGATAACATTTACATAGACTTTTTATCATATTTATTATCTATATGTCTGATCTAGATCTGTTTGCTGAAGCTCCTTTATAAATATATGCTTCTACACTGTGTGCCGTAATTAAAACAAAAAATCCACGCCCATGCGCTATTTTAACCATATGTTTTTTTTATATTCACGATGTCTTTATTTTTCACATGAATGTTAAATCACGATGTCATTATTTTTTCACATGTTTTTAATTGAGTAAAGAGTCAACTGTGTAGATCACCGCCGTGTGATAAGCCACGTGTATTTGTGTTAAATTATTTAAACCTTTCCTTCATATAAATGCCTTTTCAATCATTTGCAGAGAAGACCAGGAGCCATCTGATCAGGATCTACACAGTTCACTAGAACTACGTTATAGAAATTAACAATTTCTCTCTTCAATATTCATGTACATGATGTTGGTGGTGGTGTGGGGGGGGGGGGGGGGGGGGGGGTTAATGAATTTTTTATACATTTTATAATATTAGAATATCATATAAAGTGTATCTTTGTTTAACTTACGCAACATAGCAAACAAATATATATGTCATGATCGGAATCTACACAATAGGACCTATGCTAAAAATTAAGAAAACCAATACAGAATAGCTTTAATTCGGTTTAGAATCTCACGGGTGAAGAATATTACATCTGCAAAATTTCTGTGCTAGAGTTATGGCCCTTGTGCATGACACTACCCCTCATCATGCTTGTTCCATATGTGAAGTTTCAAATCAATTGAACCAGTAGATAATGAGTTATTGACCGGACAAAAAATATGAACAAGAGGGCCAGAATGTCCCTGACATCGCTCACCAGGCAGTCAGAGGAGAAGATGTTCAAAGTTTTCACTATATGTTTCTAGAGAAACTAGCCACCCCTGGGGTGGGCCAATTTTGATCCAAGGGGCATAATTTATACAAATTTTGTAGAGGACCTGAACATGATGCTATGTGCCAAATATGAAAGCTGAGAACCTTCCAGTTTCTGAGGAAAATATTTTTAAATTTGACACTATATGTTTCTATTGCGAACTGGCTACCACTGGGGCGGGGCCAATTTTGACCCCGGGGGCATAATTTATATAACTCTTGTAGAGGACCTGAACATGATGTTATGTGTCAAATATGAAAGCTGAAAACCTTCCAGTTTCTGAGGAGAAGGTTTTCAAAGTTGTCACTATATGTTTCTATTGAGACATGGCTACCCCTGGGGCGGGGCCAATTTTGACCCTTGGGGCATAATTTATATAACTTTTGTAGAGAACCTAAATATGATCCTATGTGCCAAATATGAAAGCTAAGAACCCTGTAGATTTAGAGGAGAATATTTTCAAAGTTGTCACTATATGTTTCTATTCAAAACTGGCCACCCCTGGGGCGGGGTCAATTTTGACCCCAGGGGCATAATGTATATAACTTTTGTAGAGGACCTGAACATGATGCTATGTGCCAAATATGAAAGCTGAGAACCTTTCAGTTTCAGAGAAGAATATATTCAAATTTTTACCATATATTTCTATTGAAATCTGGCTACCCCTGGGGCGGGGCCAATTTTGAACCCAGGGGCATAATTTATATAACTTTTGTAGAGGACCTGAACATGATGCAATGTGCCAAATATGAAAGCTGAGAACCTTCCAGTTTCAGAGGAGAAGATTTTCAAAGTTTCACTATATGTTTCTATTCAAAACTGATCACCCCTGGGGCGGGGCCAATTTTGACCCCCAGGGGCATAATGTATACAAATTTTGTAGAGGACCTGAACATGATGCTATGTGCCAAATATGAAAGCTGAGAACCCTGTAGATTCAGAAGGAAAGATTTTCAAAGTTGTCACTATATGTTTCTATTCAAAACTGGCCATCCCTGGGGCGGGGCCAATTTTGACCCCAGGGGCATAATTTATATAACTTTTGTAGAGGACCTGAACATGATGCTATGTGCCAAATATGAAAGCTGAGAACCATGTAGATTCAGAGGAGAAGATTTTCAAAGTTGTCACTATATGTTTCTATTCAAAACTGGCTACCCCTGGGGCGGGGCCAATTTTGACCCCAGGGGCATAATTTATATAACTTTTGTAGAGGACCTGAACATGATGCTATGTGCCAAATATGAAAGCTGAGAACCCTGTAGATTCAGAGGAGAAGATTTTCAAAGTTTTACTATATATTTCAATAGAAAACAAGGCACCCCTGGGGCGGGGCCAATTTTGACCCCAGGGGCAAAATTTATATAACTTTTGTAGAGGACCTAAAGATGATGCTATGTACCAAAGATGAAAGCTGAGAACCCTGTAGATTCAGAGGAGAAGATTTTTAAAGGTTCAAATTGTTGACGCCCGACGACGGACATCAAGTGATCACAAAAGCTCACCCTGAGCACAAAAGTGCTCTGGTGAGCTAAAAAGGGAAATAACTCCAACAATATTGATGCTAGAGTTATGCCCCTTGTGCATGACACTACTCCTGATCATGCTTCTTCAATGTGTGAAGTTGTAATGAATTTGGCCTTTGTAGGAGATATTGCCCGGACACGAAGCGTGACAGACAGACTGACAAGAAAATATGAAAAAGGGGAAGAACTCCAAAAATACTGATGCTAGAGTTATGGCCCTTGTGTATGATAACCCCTCATCATAATTGTTCCATATGTGAAGTTTCAAATCAACTGAACCAGTAGATAAAGAGTTATTGTCTGGACAAAAAAATATGTAAACGGGGAATAACTCCAAAAATATTGATGCTAGAGATATGGCCCTTGTGCATGACACTAGCCCTTATAATGTTTTTTCAATGTGTGAAGTTATAATGAATTTGGCATAACTTTGTAGGAGATATGGCCGGGACACGAAGAGTGACAGACGTACAGACGGACAGAATCGAGCAAAACTATAGTCCCCCAACCGGTAACTGGTGGGGGACTAATAATATCCATACATATCCACTATATCTTAAGCCAATCCCTGTTGCATATGACATCATGAATATTCTTTTATAATGACATATGAACATAGGATTTTTGGCCATGGAAGAAATTGTCAAGTAGATATGTTATAATTTCATAAAGAAACAGAGCAGACCCTGACCGGACAGCTCCCACAAGAGCCATCTGAACTGGGTCAGCTCTGTTTACAAAGGTGTGATAAGGCATTTGTATGAGGGAAAGGGTTAATGCCTATACACAAGGTAAAGGGTTAAAGGACAGCAATGCTTATTCATAAAGTGGCCATTCTAGAGAGGTTCTACTATACTGAACTTTCTGTATAAACCTCCTTTAAAATCTGATGTTTGTAAAACAAAACAATTCCAGATATACCAGTCTTTATTACTACACTGGATGAGAATACATGATATTTCAATAATTTGTGTATTATTACATGATGATTGACAGCCCAGGCATCAACTGTTCACCTGAAATGAAAATGAAAAAAAAACAGGATGAGGTTCTCTATTCCTTTTTTTAAAAAAAAACAAACAAACAAACTGGTCCTTCTAAGATTCTCTTATCTAATGTGAAAGTTAGGTATTTTTTTCTTTCTGATTTAGGTTTTGATACAATATGATTTAAAGTTAACTGCATGGACAAGTCTTCCAGATGAACTAAAATGCAATAATTTGATTTTGTGAAACTGAATACATGTATGATTAATTTAGTATGATTATTTGAATAATTTATTTCTGTAATTGCAGAATACCTTAATTAGAGTAAAGGTTTAGTAATATTATAGTCATGTCAGCAAAAACAGAAAAATTGACAAGTTAAGACTTAAAAGTATACACCACCTAGATATATGTAGCATATATGTATCAATACTTATTTCCATTGAAAACAAGAAAAAGCATAACTTTTTAAACTCATATGATTTATCATAAATAAAATGCTCAGGTAGTAATTTATATTTCACTTAATCATAATTCAATATTTGTAGCATGTGCTATATACACTTTGACCTTTCAAAACAGGCATAATTTAAATTAGGAAAATATATATCATAAGCATACCAGTAGATTAATATTTCAAGGAATGGTCACCTCTAGTTGGTCCCTTTTGTTTTACAATGGGTTTTGATCAGCTGAAATAGAAAAAGAAAGCTTAGTGCAGAGACTTTTCACAAATACTCAGAAATCAAGTCTGTCATTTCTGTAGCCAGTTGATGCAAATCATATGTCACAATTTCATCAGAATGATTTCTTTACTTTATTATCTAGATCATTATTATTATGGAAGAGTAAAATACTATCCTTGAAATACCCCCAAATGCAACTCAGTTGTCACTTGTGGAATAAAGAATTACTAATCACCATTATCTATAGAATCCATTCAGTATTTAATTATTTACATATAAGAGGATTACAGTTGAATGAGAAGCAGTATGTACTCTGATCAGAAGTCTGTTGTAGAAGCTCTCTGCCCAGGGTCTACACTGGTTGCTAATACCAGTACACTTGTTTCCAACATTCTACACCGTATAGAAGACTACATTTAACAATATAATATTCCAAATAGGCAAAATGTTAAAATGCCCTGATAAGATGGTATGTCGGGCGTAAAAATGCCCTTCTCAACAGAAATTACCGTGCCCTCATTGGACCCTGGGGGAAACACTATACGGTATAGATAATTCTAGTAACAGTGAACTTTTGGATGAACAAAGGACTTGGCAGGTCATGTTTGGTGATGACAGAATTAACTGTTTTAAAATTTAATGATAACCATGAGTTAAAGTTCAATATTTCAAGAAGATCAACAGTTCTGTGGAATGACATTATAATATTACTCAGTATCAAATGTGACCAACATATATTTCCAAGATGCCTTAGGTAACACAGACTGTTTAACCCTTTCTCTCATTTTATACACGCCTGGACACTCCTTTGCAAACAGAGTAGACCCTGATCAGAAAGCTCCTGTATAGGGCATGTGTTTGCTTATAAAATTATAATTCATCTGACTACAGTATTTATACTAAGAAATCCTGAGTACATGTGCCATTTTAAAAATTCAGCTAGTAAATACTCATGATGTCATTTTTTCTCACATGAAATCAGAATACGGAGCAGGTAAAGGGTTAACCCTTTCATATAAATAAACACTTTTTCACGCCTTTGCAAATAGCGTATACCCAATCAGATGGCTCCTGCAGGAGCTGTCTGATTAGGGTCTGCTCTGTTTGCTTATGGAATTATAGATTGAATCTATGCTTTCTGCCACAGTCAAAATTCCTTTGTTAATACTGCTTTAAAATGTTTGGTTCTGTAATGTTCATGATGTCATTATACATGTATATTCAACAGGAAAAGGGTTAAAGATGTGATGAAATACATAAACCTCTCTACAACAGCCACTTAAAGAAGTATGTTTTGGGTCTTTAACCCTTTACTCCATCAATACGCCTTTCTTTGCCAGAAAGAAAACACAGTAGACCATGATCAGATGGCTCCTTTAACCCATTCCCTCATATTAACGCCTCCACAAAAGTAACCTGCTGAAACAGTTGATAAATAGAGCACTTGCTCTATAGGAGCAAATGTTCTATTTATCACAATGGTTCTAAACTACAAAAATCTGAATTTTTTCTTTTCTCTAGTTAATGCTCCTTTTCCAAAGATTTATTCAAATATGTTGGATCTGAAAATAGCCTATGAGGGAATGCGATAGCAGCCAACTGATCAGGGTCTGTTCTGTTTGCTGATGACATGATACATGTATGAATGGATTTCTACAAAATCTGTGTTCATATGCCATTAGAATAATGCATCTCTAGAGTAATTAGTATGCATGTTTTCATTATTTCTAGCATAAATATCCATGGAGGAAAGGATTAAGACATATCTGACATGACCATTACTGA
This sequence comes from Azorinus chamasolen, assembly GCA_963576725.1. NCBI lineage: Eukaryota > Metazoa > Mollusca > Bivalvia > Cardiida > Solecurtidae > Azorinus > Azorinus chamasolen. The sequence goes on along the minus strand of OY755246.1, from coordinate 50,290,036 downwards.
AATAGATCTTAGTCGGTGCAAAGTATTCGAAAATTGGAAATGATTGATAAGTGTCTTGAGCAAACTTACCTGTGATTTAGAATGTTCTTTCCTCGTTAAAGTGGTGCTATGATTGCAGATTTAGTAGCAAATATTGGTTCGACATCACGAATACTCAGCATCGTCTTGGTTGCAGTAAACATCCATTGCGGCATTGCCTAAAACTTGCACCATAACACGACTGTGTACTTCGGGGCTTGTCGGACCGCACTAAACTTCTAAATTTACACGAGAACGGAGTTCTATTCGTCATTATATGGTCGAATCGAACTAAAACAAAGACGGCCGCCATGACACTTACGAATGTTTTGGAGTTTACGAATGCCCCTACCCTATCGTAAAGTTACGAAAGAATTTGAAGAATTCGTACGAAAATTCGTACGAAGTCGAGTTTAGTGAAACGCAATTTAAGGTCTGCGAACTTCGTACGAAAATTCTTACGATAATTTGATCGTACGAAGTTTAGTGAAACGGTCCCCAGGCTATTAGATTCATGACATAGCAGAACTTACGGAAAGCTGTAAGTCTGCTTTACATAACAGTGGTGACAGTGGGTGGGGTAATGCTCAGGTAGCAATACTGCAGCAAAAGGTCTCTCCACAATCAATGTGTCCCCTGCCTTGATGTCTTGACTGGTCTAAAAAGACAATACAAAACTAAAACTTGAAATGCAGGATATCAACATGGAGAAGTTTAGTGGGACTGAAGAAGTTTAGTGGAATTGAGGGAGAAGTGAGATCATATGAAAAGTTTTGTGGGACTGATTGAGAGAGAAGCGACATTAAGGGAAAAGTGGGATTGAGAGAGGTGGGATTGATACAGCGGTTTTGATAATTTAGGACTCAGAGAATTCTATGGATGTTACAGATTTTTTTTCCAAAACTGACCTCCAGCTTGAGCCCATATGTTTCGAATAGTATTTATATTTCAAACAAGAAAGTCAACCAGACAGCTATACTCGGATTGCCTGAGAAGGCTCTTAATGCCAGTCTTGTGATAAACGAATTATTTAAAAATTAAACAAAAAGAATTATAAAATTTATCTAAAATGACTAATTGGCATAGCTTGCTGTAACACAGGTTATACACATCAAATTACTGAGAAAAACATTTTATTAAAGTTTCATTAATATCAAGATTTGTGTCCATGAAACACTATGCCTGCAACAGGTGCTTTGACCTATAATTTTGACTTTTAACCTCGAAATTTGACCTTGACAAGACACCACCACAAATTTGATCTGACATTGTAACCTTGATCTCAAACTTGCACAGCTGAAATACAGATTCTGAACATCATCCAACTGAGATTGACATATTAGGAGATAATTTTATAGACTGGATACAAAATATACAGTCCTGACCTTTACATGATCACCTTGACCTTTTGCTGAAACTCGATTTTTGCACACCATCTTTAATAGGAGAATATCAACAAAGTTTCATAAAAATCAGCATTGCAATTTGAAAGATATGGACTGGAAATGGAATGCAACAGATAAAATTAGTAAATTTAAGAAAATATCCAAATAAGAGACATACTGTTAAGAATCTCCCCTGTGTGTCATTGAACTGTAAGCTTACAGCAGCTGAAGCTTGTACCAGGACTTGACTGTGTCCATTAACAACAGCGGGCAATGAGTCTGCCTCTTCAGACACCTTCCTGCAACACATAACCAAACTGTCCTGTTAACCCTTTCCCTCATATAAACGTGTTTTCACACATTTGCAAACAGAGTAGACCCAGATCAGACGGCTCCTAGAGGAGCCGTCTGATCAGGGTCTACTCTGTTTGCTAATTGAATTTGATAGATCTATTTCTTTATTTTCAAAAATGGCTATAATGTTCCACCTTACATATTTTATTATAACTATTTTCTCCATGAATATTCAGTAGGTATTGAAATTTGGTCTAAATATAGAACAGGGAAAGGGTTAACCCTTTACCTCATGAATACTCATGTCAGATATAATGACATCATTAATGTTTATTAGCCGATTTTTTATAATCGCATTATGAACACAGAAATTTTCTATCATGGCAGAAACTGCAGAATCATATCTATATCATTTCATTAGCAAACAGGGCAGACACTGATCATACAGCTCCAACAGGAGTCATCTGATCTGACTCTACTTTGTTGCCAAAGACGTGGAAAGGCATCTCTATTAGGAATAGGGTAAATGCACAAAACAACAAAAGTGTTCGGAGGAACACATGTGTCACCTGCTCGCAGCTGACACAAAAACTTATTGTTAATATGAAAAAGGGGAATAACTAAAAACATATTGATGCTAGAGGTGTGGCCCTTGTGCATGACACTTCCTCTAATCATGCTTGTTCCATGTGTGAAATTTGAAAGCTCAATGATGATTAGTTTAGAAATGACAGTCCACAAGAGTGCCAGTGGACACAATATACACCCATCCAGGTCTTGTTCGACATAAACTGGGGTTAACATATTTGCTAAACTCAAATTCTAAGTCCAATTTTGCGACCAAGTTTCAAGGTTGTAAATAGGGTTACTTTAACAAAAAACCTTAACCAAAAATTCTAAATTAAAAAAGGGCCATAATTGTGTCTAAATGCTTGACACTGTATTTACTCTTGCCTACAGATGAAGCTTTAAAAGTTTAAAAGCTTTATCTGAAAGGGTTATGTAAATAAGTGGACTTTAACCAAAACCGTAACCAAAAATTCCAAGTTAAAAAGCGTCATAATTATGTCAAAATGTTAGACAGAGTTATGTACTCTTGCCTACAGGTGAAGCTTGTGATAGTGAACAAGTGTTCAAAGTTTAAAAGCTTAATCTGAAAGGGTTATGTAAATAAGTGGACTTTAACCAAAACTTAACCAAAATTTCTAAGTTAAAAGGAGGCATAATTCTGTCAAAATGTTAGACAGAGTTATGTACTCTTGCCTACAGGTGAAGCTTATGATGGTGAACAAGTGTTCCAAGGTTAAAAGCTTTATCTCAAAGGGTTATGTAAATAAGTGGACTTTAACCAAAACCTTAACCAAAAATTCTAAGTTAAAAAGGGGCATAATTCGGTCAAAATGCTTGACAGAGTTACGTACTCTTGCCTACAGGTGGAGGTTGTGTAGGTGAACAAGTGTTCTAAGTTTCAAAGCTTTATCACAAAGTGTTATGTAAATAAGTGGACTTACAAAAATGTGTTCCACATAAATTGAGGTTAACATTTTTGCTTAACCCAAATGCTAAAAGCAAATTCTAAGTTCAATTGTGCGACCTTGACCTTGGATAAACGAACAGGGACTTGACAGGCTACTGTAGCATGTCTAGATAAACATTGTGGTTAAATTTGGGAAGGATCCACCAAGCGGAACTTGAGTTAGAGATGTTACAGACAGACAGAGAGGTTAACATTTTTGCTAAACGCAAATTCTAAGTCCAATTGTGTGACCTTGACCTTGGAAAAACAAACCGGGACTTGGCAGGCTACTGTAGCATGTCTAGATAAACATTGTGGTTAAATTGGAGAAGGATCCACAAAGCGGAACTTGAGTTAGAGATGTTACAGACGGACGGATGGACAGATGGACGGACAGACGGACAGACACACAGACAGCCCCATTCCATAATACGTCCCGTTTTTTAAAACGGGCATATAAAAAAAGAAAGTGTGACGGACAGACAGACAGATGGATGGACAGACAGACGGACAGACAGACGACGGAAAAGTGATCCCTAAGTGACACACTGCCTCTCGGCAGGTGACACAACAACACAAGTATAAAAAGGAAAATTCAAAAGCTCAGTGGTTGTAAAGCCATGTTTTTAAATATGTCAATACATGTATCTCTTTAGGCTATGACCATTATTCAAATAGCGATGGTGAATACCTATATAATTTCTTAACTTTATACAGCATGAGCTTCTGTTGTATAAGATACATGCTATGCCGAGCAGATCCTGATCAGACGGCTCCTTTAGGAGCATTCATGGAGCAAAGGGTTAAAACCTATAACATAATTATGATTTGGCGTCCACTGAAATAAAATAACAAACAAACCAATTGTGCATTGTTTTAGTGTACCAGCCATCAGAACAAGACAGACAGATCTGATATAAAATCAAACAATACCTATTCATTTCCTTAACCTCCAAATCTTTAATTTCTTTCAGCAGCTTATCTGGAATGAGAAGATGCATATTCAGCTGCATACTGTTTACAAGATTTATTCTGAAATCAACTTTAAAATGCTACTATATTTCAAATCTATACATACATAAATCACTTTTTTTCAATTCTTCTGTTCATCGATATCTATCTAAGGACATGATGTAAACAAAAGGAGAAACAAACAGACAAACAAATGGTCATTTTGATAGACCATCATTTCTTCCTATATAACATTCATTGGTATAAATGTGCAATTTCAGTTACTACACTGTATAACTAGTTTAGTAAAGTTGCATACAAATATAGAATAAGACATTCAAATACCGCACATTTAACAAAGAATAGCAAAAATAAATGCAATGTTTAACGACTTCCCTAATGAACATTTATGTATGAATACATCACTTAATGAACATTTATTTATGAATACATCACTTAATGAATATTCATTAACTTATTTTTTATAATGTAAAATTTTCAAAAAAAAGCAAAATGCATTATAATTTGACAAAAGCAATAATGAATAAATTTGTATGACATAAGTATTATAAGATTTCTATGTCTACTTCAAGCAGATAAATATCTAGAAAAAAATGAAAATGTGAATCAATATGGTGTAAATACCTTTTCTTTTTGGATCACAGTCGCTTGTTTCAATTGCCTCCCTTGCTTCAGGTATACCTGCCATTAGAAAATATGTCTTAACCCCTTTCCCTTATATAAAACCTTTTCACACATTTTAAAACAGATAAGAGTCAGAGCAGACGGCTCCTACAAGAGCCGTCTGATCAGGGTGTGCTCTGTTTGCTTTTAACAAGATATAGTTTTTATTCTAGTTTTTGTCAAAGCTAAATTTCACTTGAAAAGTTAACATTGTAAAAATTCAGCTAATAGATATTCATGTTGTCATTATTACTGAACAGGGAAACAGTTAACAAGAGCACAGTTTCACAATAGTTTCAGAACTATACAATTCTAAATTTTTCCTTTTCTCTAGTTAATACTCCTTTTCCATAGATTTATTCAAACGGGTTGTGTCTTAAAATAGCCTATGAGCTAATGGGACAACTCTTTATGCAAGACTGTTAGACAGAAAAGTTAATGGTTTCTTCACAGACAGTAACTCTTGTAATGGTGAATGAGTGTGCCATATATGATAGTGATGGCTGTACAAGAAGAATGCAAATTATTATATTGCGGATGATTACATCATGGCTATCATAGTACTGCAACATTGTAGACATTTTATCCAGTCACCAGGCTTCTCTAGTGACATAATAAAGGGGGTGCAAATAAACTTAGGTTTATTAGGTTACTTCCGGTAGTGGAAGGTTTATTAGGTTAGTAGATAGGCGTAATGATTCTATAACCATGGAACTATTTTAGTTTTCTGTAAATATTCATAAACATGTTGATGGAATAGATCTAACAGATCTATTTGGTCACCAGAAGAATTATTCAAATGAGAAAAAATAAAAACAAGGGCATGTTGTATTGCTATGCAAGACATGAGTCCCCCACCTGACTGAAAAAAAACTCCACTCTCCCCACCCCACCAACCCATGGTGTGGTTGACCATGGTATATACATGACCACCTGAATGGTATTAGTACCTTCTTTCATACATTGAATCAGTAAATAAAAAGTTATTGTCCCGAAAAAAAATTATGAAAAAGGGGAGTAACTCCAAAAATATTGATGCTAGAGTTATTGCCCTTGTGCATGACACTACATCTTATCATGCTTGTTCCATATGAGAAGTTTCAAATAAATTGAACCAGTACATAAAGAGTTATTAACTGGACAAGAAAATATGAAAAGGGGAATAACTCCAACAATATAGATGCTAGAGTTATGGCCCTTGCGCATGACACTTCCCCTCATCATATGTGTTCCATATGTGAAGTTTCAAATCAATTGAACCAGTAGAGAAAGAGTTATTGTCCGGACAAAAAAGAATGAAAAAGGGGAATAACTCCAAAAATATTGATGCTAGAATTATGGCCCTTGCGCATGACACTACTCCTGATCATGCTTCTTCAATGTGTGAAGTTATAATGAATTTGGCCTAACTTTGTAGGAGATATTGCCCGGACACGAAGTGTGACAGACGGACTGACAGGAAAATATGAAAAAGGGGAACAACTCCAAAAATATTGATGCTAGAGTTATGGCCCTTGTGTATGACACTACCCCTCATCATGATTGTTCCATATGTGAAGTTTCAAATTAATTGAACCTGTAGATAAAGAGTTATTGTCCGGACAAAAAAATATGTTAAAGGGGAATAACTCCAAAAATATTGATGCTAGAGTTATGACCCTTGTGAATGACACTAGCCCTCATCATGATTCTTCAATGTGTGAAGTTATAATGAATTTGGCATAACTTTGTAGGAGATATGGCCCGGACACGAAGCGTGACAGACGGACAGACGGACGGACGGACGGACGGACAGATGGACAGACAGACAGACAGACAGACGGAATCGAGCAAACCTATAGTCCCCCAACCGGTAACCGGTGGGGGACTAATAATTGGCTACAGCTGGATTCGAACCCGCGCCTGATCCTACAAAAACCTAATTCTAATCTCTCTAGAGACGTCGCCCTTACCGATTACGCCACTGAGGCCACATACAAAATGACGTTGATTTATCACTTTTATTAATTTAATCCACCGCTGGCAAAACCCGTTTTTGATATAATCAAACCTGGAAGCAAAGATTGATAGATAAATAGTAAATATTTTCTTTTCACTCTCATGATTATTTGATTGATAAACTCTTACAGGGGCGGTGATAGTCATAAACCTAAATATAGCCTGTTCAGTTCAATCGATTTCTGAGTGACGTTAGGTAGAATCTAAAAATAGAAACCGAGACTACGTAACTCGAATTTGACCAAAGAATATAGATCATGTATGTTTGAAATAACTTATCGACCCTCGATTCAAATCATCTTATTTTTCAAATTCAAGCACGTTTCCCTTCTAGTAATACAAGTATCGAAACTATATTCCTCTGCGGTAGCTCATTAGATCTATTTACGTCTAAATGGAAGTGAAAAGGGAGGGATCCGTTGATCGAAAAACTGCATTTTCAATGTAAATTATTTCAAGAGTGTTATGAGTCTATAAAAAGACATTTAACTACATTGACTGGATAAATCGAATAATAGGTTAGTGCCGTAGATGGGACGTCTTTATCCGACTCGGAGAGAAAACAGTTGAGGCTCGGCAAGCCTCGCCTCAACGTTTTCTCCCCTCGTCGGATAAAGCGTCCCATCTACGGCACTAGCCTATTATTCTCTATTTAGAAACTAAAGAAACAGATCTATCAAATTCCATTAGCAAACATTTAGCAATTTTCCTTTTTTGCATTGCTGCTTTTGATTTCGAGGGATATCCCAACTTTCAGAACTTTAAACCCTTGCCTTATGAGTATTCATGTATGAATATTAATTAGCTGTTTTTTTATAATGGCATGTTAACAAGAGAAATTTAGGCCACAGAAGAAACTGTACAATCACATTTATACACTACATACGCAAACAGAACAGACCCTGATCAGACGACTCATATAGGAGCCATCTGATCTGGGTCTGCCAGAGGTCCAGATAAGATGCGAAATTCCAACATTTTCAAGAATAACTCATTTATTTCTCCATCAAATCCTGTACTGTGACAACTCTTTAGAATCGTCTCCTCGAGACGATTCTAATTTGTTGTCAAAGTATAGGGTTTGGTGGAAAATAACGATTTTTGTAGTTGGGCACACACCCTTACCTGTAGCTCTGGTCTGCTCTGTTTGTAAAGGCATTAACCCTTTCCTCCATAAGTATGCCTTTCTACGCCTCTGTAAAAGTCACTTTATGAAACCATCGTGATAAATAGAGCATTTGCTCCTACAGGATGGTTTCAAACTACAAAATTCTATTTTTTTCCTTTTCTCTAGTTAATGCTCCTTTTTGGTAGATTTATTCAAAGTGGCTGGATCTAAAAATAGCCTATGGAGGAAAGGTTTAAAGGGCATCTGTATCGGGTAAAGGATTAAAAATTAAAGATTCAAAAGGTCCAAATGAGAAACAACTCACAGTTTTGAAACTGCTCTGCTTGCCCGATGTTTTTGAGACAATGCAACCTCCTCACAAGCAGTTTATATCTCAGAGACTCTGGAAATCCCTGCTCAATAGCTTCATGTATATCTGCTAGGCATTCCTGAAACACAAATGAATATCATCATAATATAGTGTTGACTTTGTACAAACTGTTATAACTAACATCTATGCAGCATTGTGTTGACAACCTTTACGAATAGTTTGGATCCAAAAGAAATGACAAGCAGGTCTGCGTCTCATCAGGATCCAAACTATTGGACACTCTGATTTCATTTTTCAAAAGAAACAAAGTTTATCTGACATATTTAGAAGGACTATTATTTTGAAGATGCTTAAAAAGTTAAAACTGTTAACCAGTGCCCTGTTGAAAGCAAGAAATAACTACATCATGTATATCAATTAGATTTAACTTTTCAGCCCTCAATAAAGTGTTACTGTAACACTGATATTACTAGTGACATTACAGTAAATCTTATCTATAACGGCCACTAAATTACATAAAATATTTTATGTTAAAGACAGGCGGCTGCCTAAACCAAGGTGAGAGTAAAACAGAACGCTCCTATAGGAGCGTTCTGTTTTACTTTCACCTCGCTTTAAGCTGCCGCCTGCCCTAAATACCAACTAATGAACACAATTTAGTGGCCGTTATAGAGAGGTTTTACTGTATTTCTATTACTATAATTGTTATGAATCTTCATGACTGACAAATTGCAGTACTGAAACAAATAAAACAATATGTGTTTGTGAAACACTATGCCCCCCAATTATCGCCAGTATAAATTTGGCCCATAATCTGACCTGTGACCTTGATATATGACCTTGACCTTAATAAGTCATCCCGAAAAATGTTCGCCTCCATAAGTTGCACATGCATGCCCCAAGTTTGAAGTATGTATGTGCAATGGCTACAAAATTATCACCAACATTAAAGTTGTCCTCAAACCAACAAACCCACAAACCAACGGAAAGTCAGGGTAAAAACAATATATGGCAACAAATCAAGTTCTAAGAAAGTTAATGGAAAAGGAAATTGATTCCAACAATCTGGTTGTTCTGCTAACGTATCACAGTTTCTCCAATTTTCAGTTGTGTCACTATCACTACTGAAAATAATGCAAGATATTTTTTGCCCTATGTTTTCTATGTGTCCCATATCTGTATCATACCAAACCATTCATACACAAACTGCTGACCATGTTGTCCTACCTTGAATGATTCCAAATGGAGCAACACCGCTGACCTGTTTCCATAGGCTAGTGAAAGCTCTTCAGAGTGAATGGGTGCATCCAGTATGGCCTGAAATCAGAATGAAAAACCTCAACATTCTAGCAAATGTTCAATGTTGATATCAAATTTATGGAGTTGGATACATTGATTCTCAGACAGAAATGAAACTGTTTGACATTCTGATTGTACTCTGGAAATTAAACAGCCCTTTCCTATTCTATGTTTATTCCAAATTTCAATACCTACTGAATATTCATGGACAAAATGGAATGAAATATGGAAGATGGAACATTGTAGCCATTTTAGAAAGTAAAGAAACAGATCTATCATTTTCCGTTAACAAACAGAACAAACCCTGATAAGACGGCTCCTATAGGATCCGTCTGATCTGGGTCTACTCTGTTTTCAAATGCATGAAAATGAGTTTATATAATGGAAAGAGATCAAGGAAAACTCTTCTTTGAAAACAAAAAATTATAAATTATAACAATTTCCTCCGACCAATATTTGCCCAGTATGCTATAGGTTATGCACTACCAGTCACTATTACTAAGAATGGCTACATAACCCTTAACTTAACCCTATCCCTGTTCTACATTTATTCCATTTTCAATACCTACTGATTATTCATGGACAAAATAATATTCATGGACAAAATAGTTTCAACAAACTATGGAAGTTGGATATTTGTAGCCATTTTAGAAAGTAAAGAAACAGATCTTTCAAACTCCATTAGCAAACAGAGCAGACTCTGATCAGATGGCTCCTCTAGGAGCCGTCTGATCTGGGTCTGTTCTGTTTGAAAATGAGTGAAAAGGTGTTTATATGAACGCCTTTTGGCGCATTTGCAAACAGAGTAGACCCAGATCAGACAGCCCCTATAGGATCAGCTATGTTTGCTTATGGTATAATATAGATCTGATTCTATAGTTTCTTCCTGAGTCAAAATATCCTGCGTTCATATGCCATAAAAATCCATCTAATCAATATTAATGATGTTATTATTTCTGATATGAATACTCAACAGGTAAATCGTTATCGAATAATAATTTGAAAAATATGACTCTATGAATATTAAGTACTTGAATTTTTTATCATGGCATAAGAACACAGAAAGTAGAAACCAGATCAATATTTTTTATCATTACAACAATTCCCTTTCAAATTTTTAACTTATAATAATTGAAGTTACAAAAAATAAAGTTATTGAATATTCATGAAATGATCAATTCATGCATAAATAGTCTAAAGGGAAAGGGTTAATAAGCAAATAAAGCAGACCCTGTCACTCTAATCAGATTTTGCAAAGGCGTTGAAAGGGTGTAATTATAGAGTAAAGGGTTAACCGACCTGTGTATACATAGAGGCAGCTTCCCTAAACTGCTTTCTCTGAAAATATTTGTTTCCATCTTGTCTTGATTTCGAGGCTCTGTTCACTGACTTTTGATGTATTTCATGACATTTGTCAAAGTAAGCTGAAATCCACTGAACATCGCTGAAAATATAATGTTGAACATCTTATATTTAGGCATCATTGCAATATTCATTGTTTTTAACCCTTTCGTCCATGAATATTATCTATGTAAGAAATAATGATGTCATGAATATTAATTAGATAAATTTGTTATAATAGCAATGGACACAGGTATTTTTGGCACTGGCAGAAAATGTAGAATCATATTATATCATAAGCAAACAGAGCAGACCCCGATCAGACGGCTCCTACAGGAGCCGTCTGATCTGGGTCTACTCTGTTTGCAATAGAATAGAAAGGTGTAATTGTGGAGTAAAGGGTTAACGTATTAATCCTTCGAAAAACTGTTTGATGATAATGTTTGCTTATTTCATTTGTATCGAGTTTTACATTGCTTTAACAGTATTCTGTATTTCGTGACATCCAGCTTAATTACAGACATAGGAAGACCCAAAAAGTTATTCTGTGTACAGAACAAATTGTATTGTTTTATCAACAGAAGAACACCCGAGTTGAGCTAGAACTCAACCATTATTGATAACAATTTATTGAATACCTTAGTATAAATAGTAACAAATAGTAACTTTCATTACGGAGTCATGTGACCAATCCATAATGGTATGGTAGGCCTATTATCCATAATCGGCCCACGATCTTTTTCATGTGCAATGCGTTGATGTTGGCAACATAGCTCTAGATCTATTCAAACATGGTCGGAGAAAGGGTTTTGACGTCATTGTCAAATCACATTTTAGAACTGGACAATCGTAAAGTTTATACAGTCGTAAAAATCTATTAAAAATCAATATCTATGTTTGCATCGATTGTTAAGTACTACATTTGTACCTGACTTTGTTTAAGTTATTTAAAAATGACAGTTATGACGTCATAATTTCATATCATTCATTAGGAGTTCTAAAACAAATTTTATAAGTTAAACAATGAAGACAAATGTAAAGTCTTGTTAGCCTAACGTTGGACTAGATCTACACATTTTTCAGCGGGGGTTCGAATCCCAATGAAAGCATTTATTCCTCTTTCCTTAAAAAAATAGCCTGACTGTCGAAATCAGATGTTGCTGGTCTATAGATCAACTTAGAAATGTGTTTTGATCAAGATTGTGTTGAGATTATAGGTGGCATTAAGTAAAATTTGTAAGATATTCAATAAAAATGTCAAAATATGGTCTGCGTGTGCCTTCTAGACATAATGGCACACCTGGTTTCATAAATAGCTCTCAGGCCATTGTTGTTGTTGTTGTAGTAAGTTTCCTCCGCTGACTTGTCGGAGTACCCAAGTAGTCTTGGTGATGCAGCCTCCCGGTACCGGAATATTGTCTTAACACTAAGCACTGGAGTATATGTTATGCACGCGTTCACCGTTTTAGCATGCCTATATATAACAGTAAGCTGTTAAAATGATAAAAGTCATAAAAACCACTAAAAACAGTTCTCTGCCTAAAACTTACGTACTACTGCATATATACGCTTATAAAGTTCTGCCATTAGGTATATACTCAAGATTAAGTATCACCACAAGGAGTGGATCTAGTTAAAATATATCCCTCATTATCTGTCAGAGGGGTATACTGTATTAATAACGATAAAATTGAGTGGCCATTGTTACTATCAGTGAACCCTTATGGTAGTTAAGGGCCCTTTGCTAGAGTGACACGGGATCTCTGCAAGTGGACGTTCCAGATGAACTCCCTGGATAACAACTCCATTTGTGTCACCTCTTCCTCAGATGGCCGATAGTCTTGGCACACCCTTGCATGTGTGCAATCCAGCACCAGTTGTGTGAAGCTTTCCTCGGTTTCAATAAGTTCCCGGGTGTCTGGTCTACCTTGGGTTAGCAAGCATCTGTGAATACGCCTTCTATATTTCTCCCTGACTGACGTAAAGGCTAAACAATTAGATATGAAGTGAGCCCTAGTCTCTGCTTCTCTATTGCATAATTAACATGTCGGGTCAACTGCATATTGGTTGAATACTGCTCTGTATTATGGCACAAGGTGCGCCATTATGTAGCTTAATATTACCATTTAGAGTACACAAATGTGAACTTAGGTGGTCAGAAGTTTGAGCTATCAGATTTCTATTCTGGACAATTTTCCAAGTTCACAGCTTAATGCTAGACAAAAGAAATGATGAAATCTCCTATATAGCATATGGGGTAAGGACAAACCCCCACTTAAGGATGTAACTCCAATAGGACAATACCCCATAGGACAATACCCCATAGGACACAACCCCACTGCCATATGTTAACATAATTGGGTTATAAATCAACTTTTAGATAATTTGAAGAAGAAACACTCAATCAGAATATAAATTCAAAGCAAGATTTTTACATTTTCAAATTTAAAGTTACAATCTGCAAATAAAAATAGAAGTTAAAGCATATTTAAAATTAGGTCAAATTATGAATAAATGAAGAATGCATTCATAGTTAAATGAGCTTTAGTTTACTTTTAATTTTTATTTTTAATTTAAATGTTGTTTTTAGCGGTATTCAATAGTCATAGCAAACTTTGTTGAGCCAGATCATAAAGCTGTAAAATGATTTGGGTCTACCCTGTTTGTAAGTTAAGAAAAGGAAACAGTTAATTGTGGTTATATTATAATAGTATATATGCATCATATGTGCTAATATTACATTATCCATATCTATTGAATCTGTATCAAGTGTACCAAAGCAAACATGGTTGAGCCAGATCTTAAAATTGTTAAAATGATTTGGGTCGATCTACCCTGTTTGGACATTAAGAAAAGGAATTAGTTAATTGTGGTTATACCATGTACCGGTATGCCTTTTTTGTATAGAATGTGGTTCACCTAATAAAGATTCATTAATTGTCAGTGAGCAAATAGGTTAGAACCTGATCAGATGGCTTTGTTTTAGAATCTGTATGATCTGGATCTATTCTGTTTGTAAAACTAAAAAGATATAAAAAATATCCTCCTTGTGATAATACAACTTATGCTTTTATAGTCCAAACATTTAGACGTATCTACATGCCCCTTATTTTATACCTATTTATCGTGCATGTGACATACTAGAAAATGTAAAAATGTGAAATAGCAATGTCAGGTCTTATTTATAGGACTTATGCTTTTAGTGAAAATCAGGTTAGTACCATATTACCATATGCATAACAACATAGTTATTTATTACTTTTATTCCCATTGAAATTAAATATTTATACTTATTTCTATTCTCGTATGTTTTATTCTCCCTTTCTATTGCTATGAAGTGCCATTTGTATATATGGTTTACGGAGAAATCGCCTAGTGACCCAATCGCCTACAATTAGATATATAGTAAACCAATTGGAGAAATTGCCTAGAAAGCAATTATATAGTGTTTGTATTTCGCACCTATGGTACAGGACGCTTAACATGACAGAACTTTAAAGAATGTTTTTAACAAGATTAAATTGTTATGTAGTATTATTTTCCAGATCAAGATTGACCAAGATTGATCGATCAGTGTAGCCCCTGATCACTACATAGAATCAATTTGACAGAAGATATTTATATATAAGGAGCGATAATTATAATATTTATGCAGAAAGTATGAATGCTATACGGACTGAACAGGTTATTGTATGAGTCTTATGTCTAGTCAGATGATCTGGATCTGATCAGTGTAACCCCTGATCACTACATAGACTTTGACAGAAAATGGTAAAAAGAGCGATAATGATATCAATAGTTATGGCAAATTTGCAGAGTGAAAATATCTAAGTCTTAATCACTGTAATATAATCTGGATCCAGTAAATGGATTAGGAATATTATTATAAAAACCGTCCGTTATCACAGTAAAAAATAAAATTATTATAATGGGACGTAATGGGATACATGTACGTCACTTCATAGGAAGTGAATAATTCCACAGACCACCGACAAGATTTTTTTATATTTTTTACCGACATTTTGTACTAACTAAAATTGCATTTCGAAAATGTATTGGATGCAGATCATCTAACAAGATATTATAACTTATTTTGTGCGTATGACATTTTCACTTTCTGCTAATATTCGGTATTTAATTATCAACCCCTGTAATACTGGGCTGTCAAATTCCAGGTGGTGATCAGGGGCCATACTGATCGTCCAATCTTGGTCATCTTGATTTTGAAAACAACAAAACAGGACAGTTTATTCTTGTTACAAACACTCTGTATAGTTCTCTCATGTCATCTGACTACCTGCACCATGGGTGCGAAATACAATCACTATATAACTGCTTTCTCGGCGATTTCTCCAACTGGTTTACTATATATCTAATTGTAGGCGATTTCGTCACTAGGCGATTTCTCCAGCACCCGTATATATAATTCCTTAATTAAATTTATACATAATTATGTTACATAATTATGTTTAACATGGGGTTTTGTCCACATGGGGTATTGTCCTACTGGGGTTTGGTCCTAGTGGGATATTGTCCTATGGGGTTACGTCCTATGGGGTTAAGTCCTAGTGGGGTTTTGCCCTACACCCAGAGCATATAGTATAACAGCATACTCAATTGGGTGTGATAGTTCTCACGATTTCGAAATATTACACGGACACCGTGTGTTAGTTTTTCACCTATTTTTTGTTTATGAAAATAACGTTCTTACTCAATATGATTTTCTTTCATTATGTTGAAAATTCTTTTCTCGTCTGTGTTGCACGTCTCAAAACGGGCATGTTTCCTATTTGTTGTGTATTGTTTAAGCCAAATTTCCAATTCATTCTGCCAGTTCCCTATGGGCGCAGCCATTTTTCAAGGGAGATAAGTGCAATGTCGTGATCAAATACATTTTACTCTATATTGTGCAATTTAAACGCATTTTCTATTTGAAATGGCATAAGAATATCATGTTTTTCATCTAGAATATACCACAGGTATCTAAAAATTGCAGATAATCAGATACATGTTCGTTGTTTGTCTTCACAGCATGCCGTAAAAGGTCTGACATGCTTGTGACACAGATTCTGGAATATTCTTGAAATTTACACGCTTTTCTCTGCCCTTTTATAGTGACACACTTATAAAAGAAGTGTGGCATTTACATTCAAGTTAACTTTGTGAACGTTATTCATTTACGTCAAAAAAATTACGATCTGAACGATGGCAAGTGGAAATCCAGGAGGTGAAGACCGTGGTCAAAAGATGCCCAAGACTCCACAAGATTTATTGGCGCTCTGTGCTGCGCATACAGATCCAAACAATCCGAATTCTACCACGTCTTTCAACGCAATGGAACCTGAGGTAATTTTGTTTTATCATATGATATACAAATTCTATCACAAAGAATACCGAGAAACTAGTCTCATTAATGACCCCCTTAGACAGCATTCTAATTTTGTGACAGGTGCCGTGCCGGGATATCGTTAAAACCGAAAGTAGCTCGATATCACCATTTAGAGTACACAGATGTGAACTACCGAGAAAAATGATCTAATGACTTCCTGATGCGTATGAGAATTTTGGCCCTGAATGCCATCAGCAAATAGAATAGGCTCAAACAGCTCCTACATTTATAAGCTGTCTGATCTGGGTCTACCCTGTTTGCAAAGGTGTAAAAATATGTAACTATAGGAAAAAGTTAATCAATGCTTTTATCCAGAAAACAGCTCCACATTTATGTCTTCATACTTTAATCAGCAAAATTAAATAACCCAAATAATTAAAATTCACGAAGAGATGTTTGTAAAACATGTATGCCCCCAATGGTAGTTAATCAATAATTTAACCTTAAATGATTATTGATGAGAAAACATTTGGCCTACTTATGTACTTAACCCTTTCCCTCATATAAACGTATTTTCACGCATTTGCAAACAGAGTAGACCCAGATCAGACGGCTCCTAGAGGAGCCGTCTGATCAGGGTCTGCTCTGTTTGCTAATAGAATTTGAAAGATCTGTTTCTTTGCTTTCTAAAATGTCTACAATGGTCAAACTTTCATATTTATTTATAACAATTTTGTTAATGAATCTTCAGTAGGTATTGAAATTTGGGCTAAATATAGATTAGAACAGGGAAAGGGTTAACACAACCCGACCAGGATATTTCTGCTGTGGCAGAATCTATAGAATCAAATCTATATTATTCCATATTTCATAAGCAAAAGTAGCAGACCCTGATCAGACTGGCACTGCTCGAACAGAGCAGACCGTAATAATTGATATATAGATTTATTTCAATATCGAGCAACAAGACAATAGTTAACAACACATACATATTTTAAAATTATAACAAAATAAAAAATTAATAATGGTGTTGTATGTGTGTTATGAACCATGTCTGTTGTCAGCTGCATCAATATCATGGATGACACAAAAAAAGAGAAAATATATCTCTTATTTCCATTGACTGTTCTGATCAGACTGTTCATGTAGGAGACGCCTGATCTGGGTCTACTGTTTTCTAAGATATTAAAAGTTTTAAGACATTAAAAAATGTATACATTTACATGGAATAAAGGGTTGAGCATCAGGGTTACAGATAAGGAGAGTATAGGGGTATTTACTCAATTAAAATTGTGGAAAAGGCAATTGTTTTTCAAAATAATGAGTAACAAAAAAAAAAGCAAATAAATATAGCAAAAAGCAAAGACATTTTTGAATATCTAATGAAAATATGAATAATACCCAATTACGAAAATTGCCATTACCCAATAAAAATTGCAAATACCCAATTTTGTCAAAAATCAAGGAGTAAATACCCTATTGCACCAAAACCTTATCTGTAACCCTGGAGCATTCAGTCTATCATAAAGACAAAATGAGATCTCTATTGTTTGTCATTGTAGAGAGGTTTTTACTGGAGACTTTGTTTTGTTGCAGAGAAAGGAATGGCTGGAAAAGGTAATGAGTGAAATGTCAGTAAATCCAGCAGGGGAGATGAAGTTGTGTGTTCAGTGTATTTTAAACAAAGAGTCAGATACAGATGCAAGACTGGATTCCCTGGATAAATTAATTGAATGGTGTGACCATTTAGACTTTGCTATAGGTAAGAATCAGTTAGTAACGTTACCTTACACTGTATGTACAGATAAAGGTGTGTACTCAAAACCCAAGGTTGTGACCACTCCTTAGAATCGTTTCTTTGAGGTGATTCTAAAGAGTGGTTACAACTTAGGGTTTGGCAGAGAAATAAAGAAGTTACCGGTATTCAATTTATTCAACTCATTCTCTCCTAGGCTATTTTTAGACCCAACCTCTTTGAATGTATCTACCGAAAAGGAGTATTAGCTAGAAGAAAGGAAACATTTAGATTATTGTAGTTTGAAACCATTGTGATAAATAGACCATTTGCTCCTATAGGAGCAAATGCTCTATTTATCACAATGGTTTCATAAAGTGACTTTTATAGATGCGCAAAAATGCGACCAGCTTGAGTTCTTTCTTGATAGTAATCTTAGCCATGTCACTGTTGCATTTACTAACTTGTCAGATTGAAATCATATTTTCTCTTAACCCTTTACCCCATAAATATTCCTATCTATGCCTTTGCAAACAGAGAAGCCCTAAACCAGACAACTCCCGTAGGATGCTGTCTGATCAGTCTTCTCTGTTAGCTAAGTGGATGAAATAATATAAATCTATATGATTCTACTGTTTCTACCAGTACCAAATAACCTGTGCACCTATGCCGTTATAAAAGAATCAGTTAACCCATTCCTCCATAAATATGCCTTTCTACGCCTCTGTAAAAATCCCCATATGAAACCATTGTGATAAATAGAGCATTTGCTCCTATAGGAGCAAATGCTCTATTTATGACAGTGGTTTCAAATTACAAAAAAAAATCCTTTTCTCTAGTTAATGCTCGTTTTCGGTAGATTTAATCATAATGGTTGGATCTAAAAAAAAGCCTATAGATGAGGGAATGGGTTAACAGATATTCATGATATCATTATTTTTTTACGTCAATATGCAATAGGGAAAAAGGTTAAAGTAATGACTATCGATATAAAGATTGTAATAACAAGAGATATTGTCAAAGTTTGTACAGCATATATTTCTTACATATGAACAACCTGTGATGAGTTCTTAACCCTTTCCTACATGAATATTAATGTGAGGGAAAATGTTGTCATGAATATTAATTAGATTTATTTGTTATAATAGCACATGAACACAGGAAGTTTTAGCCATGGCAGAAACTTTAGAATCATGTTTATATTATATCATAAGCAAACAGAACAGACCCTGATCAGACTGCTCCTATAGGAGCTGTCTTATCTGGGTCTACTCTGATTGCAAAGGCTTAGAAAGGCGTATTTATGGAGTAAAGGGTCAAGTTTTACTTTGCAGGTGAGTCAAGTGATCTGACTGACACCTTTCTTGTTCAGCAAATCCTAGTAAACTTGAATTCTTCATTTTTTCCCCCAACAGATTTTCACAAGATAGGAGGGTTTGACATATTTCCAAAGTGTTCAGAAGATGATGAGCCCGAAGTGAGATCTCAGGCTTTGGAGTTGGTAGCAACAATAGTACAGAACAATCCTTACTGTCAGAAAGCAGTTATTGAACACAAAATGTTACCCACGTTATTACACACCCTAGACCAAGATGACAATCTTCTGGTGAAACGAAAGGCATTATACGCTCTTTCATGTAAGAATCTGTACATAGCAGATACACACTAAAGCAAGCAATTGAAGAAACATTGAGGTTAATGTTTAACCATTTCCCTCATATAAACGTGTTTTCACACATCTGAATATAGTAGACCCAGATCAGACGGCTCCTAGAGGAGCCATCTGATCAGAGTCTGCTCTGTTTGCTAACAGAATTTCAAAGATCTGTATCTTTATTTTCTAAAATGGCTCCATAATAACCTTTTTGTTCATGAATATTCAGTAGGTATTGAAATTTGTAATAAACATAGAACAGAGAAAGGGTTAACCCTTTACTCTATGGATATGCCTTTGCAATCATAGTAGGCCAGATCAGACAGCTCCTGCTGGATCCGTCTGATCAGGATCTGCTGTTTACTTATGGAATTACATTGTATATAAATCCATTTGTACAATATTCATACATACATTATTTCTTACATGAATATTAAAGTAATAAAGGTTTGATCCTTGTTAAAGTTTTACCCATCTTAACCCATTCCCTCATTGGCTATTTTTAGATACAAGGTCTTTTAATAAATCTACCAAAAAGGAGCATTAATTAGAGAAAAGGAAACTTTTAGAATTTTGTAGTTTGAAACCATTGTGATAAATAAAGCATTTGCTCCTATAGGAGCAAATGCTCTATTTATCACATTTGTTTCACAAAGTGACTTTTTAGAGTCGTCAAAAGTCGTCAATATCAGGGAAAGGGTTATATGTGACAGTTAATCTTTTTGGAGGAGTAATTTTAGGAAGATTTTAATGCATTGTAAGTGGAAAAGTTAGTTTATTTGAAACTGTCAAATATATAAAATGCAGTTTATTTAAATGGTATATAATGTAAACAAATAATAATTTAGAAACTTACCAGATTTGATTTATTATATATGTTACATGTACATATTTATGATATATACATGTATAGGTAATTTTGACAATATTTTCAATAAATCCGGTGTTTAGGGTCATAGATTGCAGGGCTCTTGCTGTAGGAGCTGATTGATAAGAGTGCTGTGTTTGCTATATACATGTAGAAGTAATCCTAAAAACATTGTCATAGTCAAAAGTCAGACCGTTTCTAAGATACTATTATAAAAAATCAGTCTATCAGTGAATGGATATTCATGAAGTGCTATATTCTTCCATGATTATTCATCTGGTAATGGGTGAATGAATATGAATAACTTTAAAATCAGGTGACTGTTTACTGTTAATAAATGAAAGTAATAAAGGTACATTGTAATTCAGAAACTACTACATGTATTTTGAGCTTTCTGCATTACCTTCCTTCTGCAGTAAGCCACAACACGTTTTCTTGGAAAATCTGTCGTCTCATTGACCACTTAAATTTATTCAGACAATTTTTTCATGATTGAATTGAGGTTTATTCAGACAGTTCTTTTATTATTGAATTGACCATTGCAGGTCTTGTTCGAGATTACCCAGAAGCCTTGGAGTTATTTATAGCCCATGATGGCTTCTCATCCCTGATGAGGGCGATACAGACAGAGGAGGAGAAAATCAAGATCAAGGCAGCTTTCATGATCACAAACATTTGTCTAGATAACAACAAATGTAAAGGTAGATAAATTTATAAAAAAAAAACAAAAAAACTTTAATTGATGTAGACAAACTCAAAACCATGATTGTTAAATGGTAAAAAAACATTGTACTAATAGTAATTATCATCATCATCATCATTACTTTTTATTCTCCCTGAAAAAACAAAACATTTGGGGAGAATATAGCAATACACTTTTGAATCCATCCATGCTAGTGTTTATCCATTTGTCTAGCAGATTAGATGCGTAAATTCAAACATTTTCAAGAATAACTCCTTTATTTCTCCACCACACCCTATACTTTGACCACTCTTTAGAATCGTCTCGAAGAGACGATTCTAAAGAGTGGTCACAGTATAGGTTTTGATAGAGAAATGACGATTTTGTCTAGCCTATGCAGTGGAAACTACTGACTGGAATTCAACAATCATGACAAGTAGATGCACATAAGTTTCTGGTCTGATGATATTTTTTAGAGTTATATAGACCATTTATTATTCAAAATATCACATACTCTGACATCTTGGAATGAAAACTTTTTCAGTCAAGGAGCCACCTTTTCTGTTCTGTTTCAGATATCTTGTGCGATATGGGGATGATACAACAGCTAGTTGGACATTTAAGTGAGGAACATTCTATGTTTCATGAACATTTACTCTCTGCTATACTGACTGTCGTTAGAGACCACCCGCGAAGTGTCCAACAATGTGCACAGCCAGAGTTAGGCCTGGCAACAATTTTGAAACAGAAAGAACAAGAGCTGAAAGGCAAAGAGCAGTATAAGGTTGGTATGATTTGTCAGTGAAAACCTGAATATTATACTCAGAGCTCCAGATGAGATGCGTAAATGAGATGCGTAAATTCAAACATTTTCAAGAATAACTCCTTTATTTCTCCACCACACCCTATACTGTGACCACTCTTTAGAATCGTCTCGAAGAGACGATTCTAAAGAGTGGTCACAGTGTAGGTTTTCGTAGAGAAATAATGAATTTTGTATTTGGCCAATGGGTATGCATCTTTATCTGTAGCTCTGTATATAAATGTACAAACTTATTTGAAGCACGCCGACTCATTGAATGCTAGTTGCGAGATTGTGGTTACTAATGCAGACAGTTTGGTATCTCATCAGGATCTAGTCAGATCACAGTTTTTGAAATACAATGCAGAACAAAGTAAAGGAACAGATCTATCAATTTCTATTAAGCAAATGGAGCAAACCCCGTTCAGACGACTCCTATAGGAGCCGTCTGATCTGGGTCTACTCTGTTTGCAAATGCATGAAAACACGTTTGTATGAAGGAAAGGGTTAACTCTTTTATGTAAGAAATTATGACATCACGAATATTAATTATTATTATTATAAATATTTTTTATAATGTCATATACACGCAGGAAGATTTGGCCATGGCAGACACTACACTCAGATCTATATTATTTCCTGAAGAAACAGAACAGACCCTGGTCAGACAGCTACTAAAGGAGTCATCTGATCTGGTTCTACTCTGTTTTCAAAAACATCAACCCTTTCCCTGTTCTGTGTTTATTCCATATTTCAATACCTACTGAATATTCATGGACAAAATAGTTATAATGAAATATGAAAGGTAGAACATTGTAGCCATTTTAAAAAGTAAAGAATTAGATGTATCAAATTCCATTAGTAAACAGAGCAGACCCTGATCAGATGGCTCCTACTGGAAAACCATTTTGTAAAATTTTGACAAATGTGTGGTTTGGTCTAATGGAACTTTATCCAGTGTTTGCCTAGAGCAGGGGACGTACCTCAAGAGGCACCTTTTGCCTCCTTTACAAACAGAGTAGGCCCAGATCAGATGGCACCCATAAGAGCCATCTAATTAACCCTTTCCCTCATATAAACATGTTTTCACGCATTTGCAAACAGAGTAGACCCCAGATCAGACGGCTCCTAGAGGAGCCGTCTGATCAGGGTCTACTCTGTTTGCTAATAGAATTTGATAGATCTGTTTCTTTACTTCCTAAAATGTCTACAATGCTCCACCTTCCAGATTTCTTTATCACTATTTTGTTAATGAATATTCAGTAGGTATTGAAATTTGGCCTAAATACAGAACAGGGAAAGGGTTAAGATAGATCTACTCAGTTTGGTTTATTAAATAATATGGATCGGATTCCACAGTTTTTGCTGTGGTAAACAAATAATCATTCCTTGTTCATAGTGCCATCATAAAAGTTCATCTAATTAATATTCATACATTCATTATTTCTTACATGAATATTCATCAGGTAAAGGGTTAATATAAAAACACTAAAAATAAAATTGTGAGAATATGATAATGACAGATAAAATCTTAATTAAAAAAAATGACAATTTAGTATATATTTTTAGTAGAGCCTATATAGTGACCTTTAAATAAATAGTAATATTGGTCGTAAACCCTTTCATCTATGAATATTCATGTAAGAAATAATGATTTCATGAATATTGATTATATTAATGTGCTATAATAGCACAGGAATTTTTGTCCATGGCAGAAACTGTAGAATTATATTTATATTATATCATGAGCAAACAGACCGGACCCTGATCAGGCAGTTCCTATAGGAGTCATCTGATCTGGGTCTACTCTGCAAAGGTGTGGAAATTTAAGGCATATTTATGAACTAAAGGGTCAAAAGTAGATAGTTGGTTAACTCATTCTCTTCTAGGCTATTTTTAGACCCAACCTCTTTGAATGTATCTACCAAAAAGGAGCATTAACTAGAGGAAAGGAAAAATTTAGAATTTTGTAGTTTGAAACCATTGTGATAAATAGAGCATTTGCTCCTATAGGAGCAAATGCTCTATTTATCACAATGGTTTCATAAAGAGACTTTTATAGATGCGCAAAAATGCGTCGCTAGGGGATAATGTGTTAATGCAGGCCAAAAGCAATGGAGCTTTTTGCAGAACATTTGACCAGCATTAAGCTACCACCATTCTTACACCTCTCTCAAATGATGACTATAGAGAAGTTGTCCTGTACATGAATACTTATATTATAGGAGGAGCTGGAGTATGCAACTGAGCTACACAAGTTGTTAAAACAAGGCAGTGAAACAGATATGGATGTTGCACGGTAGTTTGGCGCTGATGCTGAAGGAGGCTGGAGTTGAGGGAGCAGAGCAAATCCAATTTGCAAGTGAAAACCTAGGCAGATATTAGTACCAGAAAACTTTGAAAAAAGAATATTAGTATATTTGGTTCTTCACAAAAGATCAGCTGCCAACAGTTTAGTCACTGATCTATCACAATTGTGATTGCTGTATGAAGTATTATTTCATGACGGTTATTTCAATAAAAATATTATTTAAGATTTTTAACGATACTGCTAAGGAAAAAATGCTTCTTCGCCAGTTATTGAGCGTGAAAGGAAGTAGATCGACCTGCGTGAGATTCACGTTTCTTGCGAGAATTTGAACGATACAGGAAGTAAGCAGCTCCGGAAGTAAACAAACTGTGAAATTACTGCAGAAATAAAACTGATTAATTGCTATGAATTAATCGTTGTTACAGTAAAGCCTCTCTACAAAGTCCACCGAAATTCTGAGTGTGGAAACTTCAACCTTTACCTGATAGTCGGTTTTTTTACACCTTTGGAAACAGAGTAAACCCAGATAGACAAAGGCGTTTTCATAGAGCTAAGGAATAAGACATTTAGAGCACTTTGTGCACCACTTATCAATGGATTTGTTGCAATGAATAAATTTATAATAACAATGTTTTGTTAAGTTTTCATTTCTTGTAACATTCCCACATGGGGAACACACAATGTAAAGATGGTTTGACTTTGAAGACAGTTTATATATCCCAATACATTAGAACCCCTCTAATGTGACCACTTAATGAATAAACATGGGTGTGTTTATAAGCAGGTGGTTGCTTAATGCAGGACTTTTGTCCAGTATTAAGCTACCACCTGCAACTACCACCCAGAATTATGCCTCTTTTAGGTGGTCGCATTAGAGGGATTTTACTGTATAATACCGATTCCCTCACATATGGTAACAACAATCAATGTACATATGTATTCCGTTTCTAAGCAAATGTTTCACTCATACCCTAGATTGTAAAGAAAATTTCAAATCTTTAACAGAGCAAGAGATAAAGGTGCGTACTTGAGACGATTCGAACGAG
Source organism: Azorinus chamasolen (assembly GCA_963576725.1). Taxonomy (NCBI): domain Eukaryota; kingdom Metazoa; phylum Mollusca; class Bivalvia; order Cardiida; family Solecurtidae; genus Azorinus; species Azorinus chamasolen. Next base: position 50,264,684 of record OY755246.1, on the reverse strand, counting down.
TGGACACAACATGGGGTTTGGTGTAGAAATATTCTTGAAAATGTTTTATCTGGACCTCTGGTTTAAGTTGAAGCTACTTTGAATTTTCCTCTCTACAGCTCTTATTTAACATTTTTGTTTTTAGATTCATACATAATATAAAGTAATTTGCGAAATATCCTGAGGCCCAGGTAAGATACATAATAAATGATGCGATCAAATGAGGTGGATTTAAGTTAAATCTGTCCTAAATTCAAAAATCATGTTCCAATACCTTCCAGTATACACTTGAGGAAGATCAAAGATCAAGGATTTTTGCCCAAGGCTAAATTTTTTGAAATAGATTGATGTTTAAACTCAACTATCCCATTGACTCTTTGAATATAGTGTCAAGAGAGTCACTATACATGTACATAGGTGTATATAAGACTTAGAACAGTGGCTATGCATTTTTCCTTTAACACTTTATCTGATAGAAAGGCATGCTGATGTTAAGTTTTATTTGAAAGTATACTGAAAATGGAGCATTACCTTATTAGTAGCTTACTAGGAGCAAATACTACTTTTTCATAATGTTTTTCAAACTATTCAAGTGTAAAGTCCAATTATTACAAAAACAAATGAACAACAGAAAATTATGTCATTGTCTAAATGTATTATATGCAGTAAAGGATTAAATGTTTACTGAGTGTTAGTTGTGGAATCTATATAGAATTGGTTGATTCCTAATCACCTCAGCAGAGTATTCTAGTTGCGGTCATAACCATTCGCGTCAATATACCTACCTGTAAATAGTGAAGACCCAGATGAGACAGCTCCTGCAGGAGCTGTCTCATCAAGGTCTGCACTATTTACAAGTTGATTGTGCAACCAGTGCACCCCACAGCAGTGATTGCACAGCGAAATACTTGTACACAGTGAAGATATATGTAATTATTCAACAGGGCATGGGTAAAGAAGGAGAAATGTGTTTTAAAATTCAGCAAGCGAAGGGTTAAAAGAGAACTCTTTTCATGATTCAAGTTTCTTTGAATCAAGTTATTTGAGGCTTGGAAAAGGCATTTCTTCACTTTCAAAAATGCTATATTGCAGCAGCTTTCGAGGGCCTCTGGCCTTCTGTCCAGGGCTTTACCCTGGACCTGACCAGGGGCCCTACAGCCCCAAGCTTTTTTCAGGATTTTTTCCCAATTCATAACTTTTAGCCATGATAGCCTGTCGTCTCGTTCAACAATGGGACCCCCTCTTTCCTCTGGTGTATAGGAAGGCCTTGTCATATGATCAGCTGATCATGTGACTTGAAGGCTCCAATTTAAGCCTCAGATAGATTACTCATTACTTAACCCTTTCCCTCATATAAACGTGTTTTCCTGCAATTGCAAACAGAGTAGACCCAGATCAGACGGCTCCTAGAGGAGCCGTCTGATCAGGGTCTGCTCTGTTTGCTAATAGAATTTGATAGATCTGGTTCTTTAGATTCTAAAATGGCTACAATGTCCAACCTTCCATAATTTATTATAACTATTTTGTCTATGAATACTCAGTAGGTATTGAAATTGAAATAAACATAGAACAGGGAAAAGGTTAACCCTTTCCTTCATATAAATGTGTTTTCACTCATTACATTTTGCAACCCAGATCAGACGGCTCCTATAGGAGATGTCTGATCAGTGTCTACTGTTTGTGTATTATATAATATAGATATGAGTCTACAGTTTCTCTCATGGTAGAACAATCATATGTCCATGTGCTATTATTACAAATTAATGTACAATGTAATTAATATTCATGGTGCCATTATTTCTTTCGTAAATATTCAACAGGAAAAGGGTTAAAGGTAAAATGCACTAATTGCCTATGTTTTGTCAGAATAATTAGGACAATACTGTATTGTAATTGAAAAGAATTGACATAACACAGAATATACAAAAAAACATTTAATATATATTATATAAATAGGCGCTTCATAAACAAAATATGATCGATAAGCAAGAAAAATGATAATATGGATAAAAAAAAAATAAAGCAACTAAAGTCATTCAGCACCACAGCACACCATCGGAATGTTAAAATAAACAAAAACTTGCAATCAATTTGATAAATATAAAGGTCAAGATATTTTAGCACTATGTTAACCTTTTCCCTCATATTGACGACTTTGTAAAAGTCACTTTTTGAAACCATTGTGATAAATAGAGCATTTGCTCCTATAGGAGCAAATGCTCTATTTATCACAATGGTTTCAAACTACACAATTCTAAAAGTTTCCTTTTCTCTAGTTAACGCTCCTTTTCGGTAGATTTATTCAAAGAGGTTGTATCTAAAAATAGCCTATAAGGTAATGGGTTTAATATAGTAATGACTTTTTCAAGGTCAAGAGTAGTATACTAGGACCAAAACTTTTCCTGATCACATGCGATTATAAATATTCACCTAATTAATAGCTTCTTACTTGACTATTCATAGCATAAATAGTTAAAGAAAATGCATTATCTACCACAGTAAATATATGAAACCAGTCCGACCAGAGACATATATATACATGTACATATATGTGCAGTAAAATCTGGTATTGGAATTTTTTGTACAGAAGAATTTAGATCCTTATAAGCAGGTGGCTGCTTAATGCATGGTGAAAGTCATGCAGAAAGCTCCTCTAGGAGCTTTCTGCATGACTTTCTCCATGCATTAAGCTGCCACCTGTCTTAAAGATCGACAATGATACATATTTTAGTGTTCGAGTAATCAACATTTTACTGTATGTCTCTAGTCCAACTTTAAATACTATAATTTCCCGCTGTTGGTAAATTCTATTGAACTCTTCGCACATAAATGGTAAATTCAGGATTATCTACGCAGACAGTTTGCATCCAGATAAGATACCATGTAACTCGATGTCTCTTCAGGATCCAAATCGTCTTACACATTGGTCATGGTCTTTGACAAACAATATAGAAAATCGACCTTTAAGAATTTATGACAGATGGCAGTAACCTAACCCTTTCCTTGCTGACTATTCATGTAAGAAATACAGTAAAACCTGTCTAAAGTGGACATTAAAATTTTCCTAAATATCTGTCTTGGATACAGGTGGCAGCTTAATGCAGGGTGAAAGTCATGCAGAAAGCTCCTCTATGAGCTTTCTGCATGACTTTCACCCTGCATTAAGCATCCACCTGCCTAGTAGAATTCCGGTTTAGAGACCTTTTACTGTAATGACATCACAAAATGAAATTAATGACATCACAAAATGAAATAAGTTATTGGCTGAGTCTTTATAATGGCAAATGTATACAGGATTTTTGGTATTGGAATAAACCATAACGTCAGATCTGTTATAATCTGGTAAACAAAGAGAGCAGACCCTGATCATCTTACTATCCAGTTATGAAAGCAACATAAATTTGACCCTTAATTCGACCTTTGACCTTGATTTATGACCTTGACCATAAAAAGTCACCCCTAAATTGTTCACCTCCATAAGTTGCACATGCATGCCAAGTATGTATGTGCAATGGCTAGAAAATTATCTCCAATATCCCCCCCACCCCCTTTGATCGGGGAATGGGGGCATGGTTTGGCTTATTTATATAACAGAAATACCTCTGCACATTAACCCTTACCATGCAGAACAAGATTCATTAATGCCCTTTGCAAACAGTGTACACCCAGATGAGAGGGCTCCTAGATGATCTGATCAGGGTCTGCTCTGTTTGTTTATGGCACAATATAGATCGGATACTACAGTTTTTGTAAGGGTAAAGAATTGCCAAATTCGTATGTAACTATAAACCTTAAGTTTATTAATATTCATGATGTCATTATTTCTTACATAAATATTCATGAAGTAAAGGGTTAAACTGGCTAGAGGATTTTAAATGACAGACAGTGCAGACCCTGATCAGAGGGTTCCTGGAGGAGCCCTCTAATCTGGGTCTACATTGTTTGCAAATTAAGGGTTAACACATTACCTCCTAGTGACGCATTTTTGCGCCTCTTTAAATTTCGCATTTTGAAACCATTGCGATAAATAGAGCATTTGCTCCATAGGAGCAAATGCTCTATTTATCACAATGGTTTCAAGACTACACAAATCTAAAACTCTCCTTTTCAGTAGATTTATTCAAAGAGGTTGGGTCTAAATATAGCCTAGGAGAGAATGAGTTAATGGGCAAAACACTCTATTTATCACAATGGTTTCAAGACTACACAATTCTAAAACTCTCCTTTCCTATAGTTAATGCTCCTTTTTTAGTAGATTTATTCAAAGAGGTTGGGTCTAAATATAGCCTAGGACCGAATGAGTTAATGGGCAAAACGTAACAGAGTACAACATTGGCATTATTTGTTTAACCCTTTACCTTATTAATATTCATGTAATAATAAATGACATATAATTAATATTAAACTAGTTGAATTTTTATAATGGTGTTACGAATAAGGGAATTTTTTACTATGACAGGAACTGTAGATAGTATCTGGTTTACATTATTTCACAAACAAACCGAGCAGACCCTGATCTGAGACAGCTCACAAAGAAGCCATTTGATCTAGGTCTACTCTGTTTGCAAAGGTGTACCTATAAGGTAAAGGGCTTAAGCATACTAATGATAGTGATCATGATTACGATATCAATAGATGAGATTCACATTTGACAATTCTACAGAAAAATTGTCTTAACCCTTTACTCCATAAATATGCCTTTCTACACCTTTGCAAACACAGTAGACCCAGATCAGACAGCTCCTATAGGAGCTGTCTGATCAGGGTCTGCTCTCTTTGCTTATGAGGTTATATAGATATTGTTTATGACATAATATAGAATTTCTGTGTTCATGTACTATTATAACAATTAATCTAGTTAATATTCATGATGTCATTATTTCTCACATTAATATTCATGGAGTAAAGGGTTAAGAATAGAAAAAAGTTCTACAACATTATCACAAACCAGTACTTTTCACACACTCCAAAATGAAAATAAATTTTTAACCCTTTTCTTACATACATATGCATATTTACTCCATTTTTGCAAACAGAGAAGATCCATTTCAGACAGTTCCTGTAGGAGCTGTCTGATCATGGTCTGCATTGTTAAGTTACTTAACGTTTGAGATCTGATTCTCTACTGTTTTCCATAGCAAACAGAGGTGCAGTTAAGATTAAACATTTTCAAGAATAGCTCCTTTATTTCTCCACCAAACACCTGTGGTCACAGTATAGGGTTTGGTGGGAAATAACGATTTTAGCATTTGCGTACACACCTTTATCTGTAGCTCTGGCAAATAATTCCCTTATATTATTGTATAACATTCATGTATTTGAAAATAAAAACTAATTGACATACGTAATGAGCAAATGCTCTATTAATCACAATGGTTTCAAAAAGTGACTGGTACAGAGGCGTATAAAGGCGTGCTTATGGAGGAATGGGTTAAACTGCCTAATTCCAGTCTTTGTAGGACACCTTACTTTGCATGGACTTTAATCCATTTCCCTTTTCAATACTCATGTAAGAAATATTAAAGGACATTATGAGTATTTATTGTCTGAATTAGTAAATCGCACACATGTTTTGGTATTGGCAGTCACATCCATAATTTCATTAGTACACAGAGCAGACCCTGACCAAATGGCACCTAAAGGAGCCCTCTTATCTGGGTCTACTCCGTATGCCAAGGCGTGAATAAGCATTTATATCTCGGAAATGGTTAATAGTGTGATCGATCTGTTTCTACACTGTCTGTTTGGGCAACAATATCAGGTATCATGATTGTAATAAAATTCAATTTAATTGATGTTCAAGAAGTCATCAATTCTTGTATGAACATTCATGAAGTATATGATTAATCCATTCCCTCATATTGACAACTTTTCATGCCTCTGTAAAACTAACTACATGTATCTGAAACCATTGTGATAATAAATAGAGCATTTGCAATGGTTTCAGCACTACATAAATCTAAAAAAAAATCCTTTCCTCTAGTTAATGCTCCTTTTCGGTAGATGTATTGAAAGAGGTAGGATCTAAAAATAGCCTATGAGGTAATGGGTTGGTGAAGAAGATTGTAGATACAGATTCATTCTGTTAACCCTTTCCATCATATAAACACCTCAAGCCATTGCAACAGAGCAGAACCAGACCAGACAGCCCTACAGGAGATATTATATAAATCTGATTTTACATTTTCTACCAATGACAAAAATTCCTGTCTACAAATGCCATTTTAAAACTTCAGATAATAAATATTCACGATGTCATTATTTTTTTCATGAATATAAAGGGTTTAGTCTTAGCTTTTGTTCTAAATGGACAAAGACAAAACACTTATGACTAACAAATTACACTTGATGACTATCAATAATGTTCACGCTTACAACATTAACAAACAAAATAGTATATTTGTAGTTGAACTTCAATATTTCGAACTTCAAGGGACCATACAAATTACTTTGAGATAACTGAGGTTTGAGCCATGCAATTTCTAATCTGAACAATATCTCAAGTGCTTAGTGCAGCTCTAAGGTAATTACTTTTGACCTGCATTTAGCTGTCACGTGTTTCTAGATATGCGTAAGGACACATGCTAGAACAATTCTGTTTTGTACATTTTGGAAGGACAGAACTTTTCTTGAGTTATCCCAAAGTTAGAGATGAAATACATGTACTGAAGTTCAACTTCATATGTATAATATATACACATGTACATATCGATATGAATACAAACAACTGACTGTAGTTACATACATTGTAGTTACAGTGGTAGAACATCTGTACCCTAATTACCCTACAGTATCCGCAGGAATATAAGGCAGTTCTTTCCCCAGGTTTCGATAATCAATAAGATGGGTGTGTCGTATACACAGAATTGAAAAAAAATAAATCTCGATTTTCCATGGCATCTATCGACTCTTTCGTTCCAGATACTTAGGGTAACAAGGGTACATGTTATGTATGATGATGTATATAGAAACTCCATAATACAAAACTATTTTTCCTATTATAAAAAAGATAATAGGATACATTATATGGAAACTCCAAAGTACATTATTCTTTTTCCTTTTATAAAAATAACTAATTCATATTCATGATGTAATTGTTTCCCCACATACATTTGCCATGGTGCTTCAGTCAGTAATACACCTCAAGTTTTCAATTATACCTAATTGGCACATCTTTGCCATCATGCATGATAGGGTTATGTCCCTTAATCAGATTATGGCCTCTGTGATGGTAATCAAAGTTAATGAGGTTTAAACCTTTCCTTTGAGTACACACCTTTTCATGCATTTACAAACAGAGTAGACCCAGACCAGACAGCTCTTATAGGAGCCATCCGATCAGGGTCTGCTCTGTTTGTTAATGGAATTTGATAGATATGTTTCTTTACTTTCTAACATGGTTACAATGTTCTACCTTTCAAATTTATTATAACTATTTTGTTCATGAATATTCAGTAGGTATTGAAATTTTGACAAAATATAGAACAGGGAAAGGGTTAAGAGAACAAATGTACAAGTAATGACAAAAGGTTATAGAAACTATCACTACAGCAATTACGACACAGAGGGAATTGCATTATGTGTAACATGACTTTTTGCTTAGTATAGAAAACAAGGATGTTTGTGAAGGAAAGTGGAAAGCATGACTGTCACATGCTGGCAGATGTATTGTGAGAAAACATGAACAGACAGACAAATGACAGAGAAGCGTTCCTTAAGTGTCAACCTGCCAAACAGGTGACACAAAATGAGTAAAAATGAAACAATTAGGTACATTTTCGTGACACTGCATACAGTTTCTTTAATACAATTTCACTGCTTTCACCAAACTCAACTTACTGGTAAAAGTTAAAACATAACAAATGGCTCCATATCAGAGGTCATCTTGACTGCCATCAAATTACTGTCAATACTGCTTTAACCATTTTCCCCATGAACGTGAATTTAAGAATTTATTAGTGTATGAATTATCATGGACTGAATTTTTGTAATTACACAATAACCCTTTCCCTCATATTGACAACTTTTGATGACTCTTCAAAAGCCACTTTGTGAAACCATTGTGATAATTAATAGAGCATTTGCTCCTATAGGAGCAAATGCTCTATGTATCACAATGGTTTCAAACTACAAAATTTTAAAATTTTCCTTTTCTCTAGTTAATGCTCCTTTTACGTAGATTTATTCAAAGAAGTTGAATCTAAAAACAGCTTATGAGGTAATGGGTTAACATTGGCATTATTGGTTGATACAGAAACATCAGAATCAGATCTATAATATTCCATAAGCAAACAGCAGGCTCTGATCAGACAGCTCCTACAGGAGCCGTCTTATATCTGGGTCTACTATATTCGCAAAGGTACCAAGTCATTTCTTGTAAGGGAAATGGTTAAACCTTTCAGAAACTGCTGAAATCATGAATCTATGATTTCAAACTGGACGGAAAAACACACACCCTGTCGCTTAATTAACCTAGAACAAGCAAGACAACATTTCATGATTACCCCTTAACATAACTATGATCGATACTGTTGGCAACAATAATCTTGAATTGGCTCATTGCATGCCCAACCCATTACCTGATAAATGGGCCTTTATAAGCAAAGTAGACCAAGATCAGACAGTTCCTGTTTGCTTATGAAACTTTATAGATCTGATTCTAGCAATGGCCAAAACAAATTTGGTGATCATAAATATTCAGCTAATAAATATTCATGATATCATTAGATCATACATATTTATCAGGTAAAGGGTAAAGACTAATTCTTGGCTATTAAACCATACATGAACTCTCAATAGCACTTAGATAATAATGAAACTAGAACTGTGTCCATAGCACACAGATGCCCCCACGCTTCCACATTTGTCACACAAAACGAGGGCAGATTCACACTACACTGTACATGTAGTTAGTAAAGGAGCAGTGTGTCATACTTAAACCTTTCATCGATACAAATGCTTTTTCATGCCTTTGCAAACAGAGTAGACACAGATCAGATGGCTCCTCTAGGAGCCATCTGATCAGTGTCTGCTCTGTTTGCTTATGAATATACATGTAATTGATATGACTGCAGTTTCAATACCAAATGTGTATGTTTGCCATTATAAAAATTCAGATAATAGATATTCATGATTGCATTATTTCTTACATGAATATTCAGTATTAACCCTTTCCCTCATATAAAGGTGTTTTCAGGCATTTGCAAACAGAGTAGACCCAGATCAGACAGCTCCTAGAGGAGCCGTCTGATCAGGGTCTACTCTGTTTGCTCTTTACCTTATAAAATGGTTACAATGTTCCACCTCCCATATTTCATTTTAACTATTTTATCCATGAATATTCAATAGGTATTGAAGTTTGTAATAAACACAGAACAGGGAAAGGGTTAAGCAGAGGATCAACTGGACCAAACAAAGGGAAATAAATCTTGCATTACTGGTCTAATGTAAACATTAACCCAAGGTGTATTACTTCTTGTCGCAGTAATGATTAGTAATACAGTTTGGTGGTCAGGCCAATAATTTGAGGAGCAGTGCGTGCCACAAGATTTTCATGAGGTTATGACAGATGGTTAAATGGACGGACAAATGCAAGTGGGGGCAATGAAGATGAACAAAAATGGGATTAAAATCTGATCATGTTAACCCGTTACTCCATAATTACACCTTTCTAGGCTTTTAAAAACAGAGCAGACCCAGATCAGACATCTCCTGTAAGAGCTGCCTGATCATGGTCTGTTCTGTTTGCTTACAATATATAATATAGATATGGTTCTAAGGTTTCTGCCATGGCCAACTGTTCTTGTGTCCACATAATAACAATTAATCTTATTAACCCTTTTCCTGTTCTATGTTTATTACAAATTTCAATACCTACTGAATATTCATGGACAAATTAGTTATAATAAAATATAGAAAGTGGAACTTTGTAGCCAGTTTAAAAAGTAAAGAAACAGATCTATCAAATTCCATTAGCAAGCAGAGCAGACCCTGATCAGCCGTCTGATCTGGGTCTACTCTGTTTGCAGATGCGTGAAAACACGTTTATATGAGGGAAAGGGTTCATGATGTCATTATTTCTTACATGGGTATTCATGGAGTAAAGGCTTAAACATATTACTGACTAACACATAAATATGTACACTCCAAATAAAATGTTAGCATAAACTGTCATTTGCTTCATTTTAAACTTTTTCAGTTTGTAAAAGTTTTTAGAATTATAACATAGAATCATGAAGCCTGAATTCTGATCAGACATGGAGTAGATGCGTATTTGATTTGGATCTAAGCTGGCTGAAAAATGCCATGATAATAATATAGTTTGATTTTGAGCCCCGAGCCGTGAGTGCACTTTTCTATTTATAGAAGTTGCAACCATTCTAATTTATGGGTAAGTGGACAATGGTTGTCAGAAGAAGCTCGTACTAATCGTGCAGTTTTAGTATATACAGTAAAACGTCTCTATAATGGCCACTAAATTACATCCAGTATTAAATGTATTAAAGGCAGGTGGCTGCTTAAAGCAAGGTGAGAGTAAAACAGAACGCTCCTATAGGAGCGTTCTGTTTTACTTTCACCTTGCTTTAAGCAGACACCTGCCCTAAATACCAACTAATTAACACAATTCAGTGGCCATTATAGAGAGGTTTTACTGTATATGCTTATTACTTGTCTGTATAACCACAGGTAACTCCAGAACAAATACATGGTTTGTGACGCGTTTTACCTCTACGGGTGGACTCGTCCTAAATCCTAAAGGTCACAGCTCACGGGTCAAAATCGAACTATAGCAGAAGAATTAATCACACAAAAAACAATATTTACTACAGCAAATACTAGAACAATCACTAAATGTGATGAATACCCCTGCCTTGATTGCAAATCCCAGGGCTATTAACACCTATATGTTAGATACTGGAAAAATTTATGTGACGCACATTTCAAACATATCAGAGATCTTTTGTATCAACTTTCACTGAATTATGTTGAAAACTGCCGAGGTAGTTCACTCCACAAACTTTATTGGCCAGCAACACATATGGTACAAGTCCAGGAGCAGATAACTCCTGTTTTGAATTGTAAGATACAAAAAGACTTATGTCATGCCCTAAGTATACTTCAAAGAGACCAAGTGTACAAACTTTCTTAGATAATCTGATAAAAACTGTAGAAGTAGTTTGTACTACAAGTCCACAGTTACTTGTGTACAACAGTAAACCATTACATCTTAAGTTTAAGGGCAGGTAACTCCATATAATCATGATACTGGCAAACAAAACTTATTAAACCCATTCACTCATATTGACAAGTTTTGACGACTGTAAAAGTTGTTTTTTGAAACCATTGTGATAAATAGAGCATTTGCTCCTAAGAAGCAAATGCTTTATTTATCACAATGGTTTCAGAACTACAAAATTCTAAAAAAAATCCTTTTCTCTAGTTAATACTCCTTTTGGGTAGATTTATTCAAAGAGGTTGGATCTAAAAATAGCCTATGAGGGAATGGGTTAATGCACAAATACACTTCATAAGTTCACAGAGACCATGTATAAAAACTCTCATTGAAATTTGGTGAAAAAGCTAGAATTATCACTAATGGTGATAAAATACCCCAACACGACAGCCTTGATCGTAAATCCAAATACCCATGTTTCATGCCGAAAAGACAAAGAAACTCAAAGTTCAAGCTTGGGAAGATAATTTTGCAATGCCCAGCGGTAAACACATGAAAACTGAATCTTTCACATCTACCATTGATTCATGGTTATTATATATACAAAATATAAAGTCGATAAATTTTCAACTGTTTACGACTTCAAATACCTATGTTCAAATGCAGAGGCGGACCGACCAACTACCTGCCTGCCCGACTGACCAACCGATCGCCGGATGGATAGATTCCAGTATACCTTCCCAAACAAGATTTCAGGGGTATATTATAATGAAGGTATTTGTGACACCATATACCCATGTTACAGGAGATAATTCTTCAAAGCCTACAGCTAAACACATGAAAAATGCGTCTTGCACATAGACTATTCTCAACTATTATGCATGCAAAATATGAATTTAATAACCTTCAAATTGAAGGATGAGTTTGTGCGACACCAGCCACCAAGGTTTCATGCCAAGATGACAAAAATACTAAAAGTTCAAGGGGAGATAATTTTGTAATACCCGGTGGTAATCACATGAAAACTGTGTCTTGCATGTCTACCATTCGTTGTTATTATGTATACCAGATATAAAATCAATAACTTTAACAATTTCCTCCATAGGCTATTTTTAGACCCAACCACTAGTTTTGAATAAATCTCCCGAAAAGGAGCATTAACTAGAGAAAAGGAAAATTCTAGAATTTTGTAGTTTGAAACCATTGTGATAAATAGAGCATTTGCTCCTATAGGAGCAAATGCTCTATTTATCACAATGATTTCATAAAGTGACTTTTACAGAGGCGTCAAAAGGAGTATTTATTGAGGAAAGGGTTAAACCTGAAGGAGGGCAACACTAACCCATGTTCAATGTGGACCGACCGACCAACCAATCAATTCTTTGACGAGACACAGGGTTATTAAATGCATTTCAATTAACCCTTTCCTTCATATAAGTGCTTTTTCATGCATTTGCAAACAGTGTAGACCCAGCTCAGACAGCTCCTATAGGAGCCGTCTGATCAGGGTCTGCTCTGTTTGCTTATGGAATTAGATAGATCAGTTTCTTTACTTTCCTAGAAATAGGAAAGGATTAAGTTCATGTACCTACTACATCTAAACCTGAAATGAATAACATGTCAATAGACATTGATTGTGATACTGACAATAAAGAGCAGACAGTCAATGACAGTAATGGCAAACTCATTATACACAAAATAATCTGTTCATGAGAAAGGTTAAACCTTTATGTGATAGGTTCCTGATTCTTCTGTAAGTCTGCTTATCAAAACTATAACATGTGCAGATATCTAAATACTTTGGCCCAACTACATCACGAACAGCTTCACTGACAAAGGGCACTCAAGAAATTCACACAATGCAGACCAAGAACCAGTCAAAACAACCCAAAAAAAGATCATGAGACTGTACGTATGCAAGTTCTAAGATGCAACTTGCAGCTGTGATCGCCATTTTGTCATATGTAAGTAGCGCAATCCTTTCTTTCATATAATTTTCATGCATTTGCAAACAGAGTAGACCCAGATCAGACGGCTCCTATAGGAGCCGTCTGATCAGGGTCTGCTCTGTTTGCTTATGAAATTATAGTAGATCTGATTCTAAAATTTGTAGCAGTACCAACACTTCTATGTACATTATGATATTGTAAAAATCAGCTAATAGATATTCATGATGTCATAATTCTTACATTCTAACATGAATATTCAACAGGGAAAGGGTAAACGGACCTTTGAATAAGGAGTATTGGTCTATCCAAGTCAAACCCAGTCTTACCGGTACAAATTACCTAAGGAAGGTGAATCTTTACTTTATAGATACACTTTTTTTATTCCTTTGCAAACAGAGAAGACCAAGATCAGACAGCTCCTGTAGGAGCTGTCTGATCAGGGTCTGCCCTGTTTGTTTATTGAATACTATAAATATAATTCTACAATTTATCCATGGTCAAAACTTCATGTATCCATATGCTATTATAAAAATTCAACTTACATAATATTCACATGTTTTAATTTCTAACATGAATATTCATGGAGTGAAGGATTAAACAATATAGGGTTAACTAGAGAAATACAGATGCTATTTATCAAATATTTCCTTCAATAGTATAACTCCTATCTGTCTAGTCTGGACTGATTGTGATCTACATCATAATACCTAAGTGCCCTTTCTCTGTGCAGCAGCTCTTATCACAATAAAAACATCTGGAATGTTAATACACATCATAAAAGAAGAAAATGCCAAAGTCTGTTGACAAAGATTAATTATAGCATTTGCTTCTACTAATTTTCAATACCAGCATTTGAGTGTCAAATAGTTTGGATCCTGATGAAAATCCGTGTTTCACCCTGTGTCTAATCTGGATCCAAACTGTTTGCATAGGTCAATAGAAACAGGTCGATAGTACTGAAATGATAACTCTAATTTACCCTCTAACAGTGAACTATGGTAAAGATGCAGTAAAACCTCGCTATAACGGCCACTAAATTGTGTTAATTAGTTGGTATTTAGGGCAGATGGCTGCTTAAAGCAAGGTGAAAGTAAAACAGAACGCTCCTGTAGGAGCATTCTGTTTTACTTTCACCTTGCTTTTAAGCAGCCACCTGTATTTAACACAAAAACTTTATGTAATTTAGTGGCCGTTATACAGAGGTTTTACTGTATTTTATGTAGGCCAATCTTCTATCAGCAGTAGAATCTGTCTTAAGTGACCATTAAAAAGATGTCTAAATATCTATCTTAAAGACAGGTGGTAGCTTAATATAGGTCAAAATTAATGCAGAAAGTTCCTATTAGAGCTTTCTGCATTACCTTTGCCCTGCATTAAGCAACCAGGTCCTGCTTTTTAAGAAGACTCATGTGTTCAATAAATGAATGGTCGCTTATGAAGGTTCAACTGTACTTATGTTGTTGTCTATTGTTGTTGTTTTTTGTTTGTTGTTGTTTATTGTTGTTGTTGTTGTTAGAATGCTAACCCTCCAGCTCAAAGATCTTCATCATGATGATCACGGTATTCATCAAAATTAGAAGTATCTCTGTGGAATGGTGCTTTTAACTTCTTGTTTCTTCGGAAGAATACACAGGCAAATATCACACCTAGTAGACAGCCAAAGACAAACATGCTGACTCCAACACCGGCTACCATCGCTGCAAAGACAATGTACAATACAAGACTTAACACTTTACTCCATAAAAAACGCCTTTCTACGCCTTTGCAAACAGAGTAGACCCAGACCAGACGGCTCCTATAGGAGCCATCTGATCAGGGTCTGCTCTGTTGGCTATCACATATGGATATGATTCTCCAGTTTCTGCCGTGGCCAAAATATTCTGTGTCCATGAGCTATTATAGCAATCGATCTAATTAATATTCATGATGACATTTATTCATGGAGTAACTTAGCGTTAACCCCTTACCTGATAGAGACACCTTTTCATGCCTTTATAAATAGATTAGACCCAAATTAGATATCTCCTGTACAGAGCTCCAGATAAGATACGTAAATTGAAACATTTTCAAGAATAACTTATTTCTCCACAAAACCCTATAAAGTGACCTCTCTTTAGAATTGTCTCGGAGTATAGGGATTGGCGGAGAAATGATGATTTTAAGTATTTGGGTTACACACCTTTATCTGTAGCTCTGTCCTGTAGCAGTCTGTTCTGTTTGCTGAAAGTTTCTGCTATAGTTACAAAAATCCCCTTGTCCATAAGCAATGCTAATAAATATTCATGATGTCATTATTTCTGACGTGAATATTAAAGATGGAGAGGGTTAAAAAATCTTTGTTAAACTATATTACTCCATGAATGTGATTATAACCCCATATGCAAGCACTTGTCAGAGTACAGATAGGAGCTGTTTGGTCACGGTCTGCTCTGTTTGCTGGAATACAGTATATTCTCGAAAGTTAAAACAGGCATAATCTGGGTCCAGGCTTATAAAGCTTTTTAGTTGAGTCTGAGTTCGTTCTCAACCTTTTGATTGGTTAGATTTGAGTTCTCAAGCTTTTGATTGGTCAGATTTGAGCCAAAGGCTCAAATCTGACCAATCAAAAACTTGAGAACGAACTAAGACTCAACTAAAAGTTTTATAAGCATGGACCCTGAACTCCCTGGATGATTCAAACTCATTTGAAAGATACAGCATAATTCTTATACAGTAAAGTTTCGCTAATGCGACCACCTAAAAGAGGTATAATTCTGGGTGCTTGATGCAGGTGGTAGCTTAATGCAGGACAAAAGTAATGCAGAAAGCTCCTACAGGAGCTTTCTGCATTACTTTTGTCCTGCATTAATCAACCACCTGCTTATAAAGGCACCCATGTTTATTCATTAAGTGGTCACATTAGCGGGTTTTACTGTACAAAACTATATGTTTGACTTTGAAAGATCAGAGCAGGTCTGAATCGGAACTCTTGAACCCTACTTCGCACCACTGGTCAGACAAACGATGTCCTGTGCAAACAACCAGCAATGACAGCTGAGGTTGACTGACCTCATGAATTGAATCAATTACGACTTGTGCTTGATGCGTTCATTGTCATAAAGTATGAACAGTTAGGTTAATCACAATGATTTATGAGATACTTAATGCATGTTTGAACATATCGAGTAAAATGGTCAACGCTTCATTCACTATTTATTAGCTAGGTTATATCCCGTCTCTTCTTCAAATGCAGTCTTACTATTAAAGTGCTATTCCTATGGCTGAGTAACTTGGTAAAGGACCCAGCAATGGGTATATACCCAAGTCAGCCATGAAATCCACACTGAGCAACTTGGTGAAGAATCCCGAAAATGGAGGGGATAGCAAAGTCAGTGACAGGAAAATAAAAAGTAAAAAGAAAAACAGAGCAGAAGACCACCAAGTATTCTGAGATAATGGAGGTGGAAAAAGGCAACAAATGCAAAGTGGAAAAGACAAGGATGTTCGGCGCTCCTAAAAACAAGGTCTCTGGCTGGGTGAAACAAATTGAGGTACAGGCCTAAATGCTGAAACATAAAAATGGAAAAATGTGAAGAACTCGAATTAGTGGTGCTATGCTGCTTCGTAGAAGCGAAAGATATGGATATTCCCATACCAAGCCCAAGACACTGATACAAGCAGCTAAATTTTCTGATATGTTCGGTCTTAATGATTTTAAAGAGTCCAGTGGCTGGCTCGAACACCTCTAGGAATGACATGGAAGACATGGAATTCAGTTTAAAACAGTATCTAGAGAGGCCAAATCTGTCAATGTGTCATCTGATGGTAAGTCCGCAGGACAGCAGAAACTGTAAAAGCATTCGGCAAGCATATCAGCCCTGCAAATCTACAGAAAGAGACAGAGAGATATACAGAGACAGAGAAATGGGCAGAGAGACACAGACAGAGAGATACACAGACAGACACACATAGAGAGAGACAGACAGATGGACAGAGAGATACAAACAGAGAGAGAGAGAGAAAGAGACACACAGAGAGACAGACAGAAAGACAGAGACAGAGAGAGAAACAGAGAGAGACAGACAGATAGTCAGGTAATGAATTGGTGAATTGGGGGGGGGGGGGGGGGGGGGGGGTTGAAAATACTATATCATGTGACTAAACATATACTATTAACTGTATAAAGATTGCCTCCACTATAAATATGAGTGTGTTAAGACAAACCAAATAAGCCAGTGCCCAGAAACAACAGACATTGCATAACAGGCTGAGGTAGTTGTTGAACATTTGCACTACTAAAATTAGGAGCCGTCTGATCAGGGTCTGCTTTGTCTGCTAATGGAATTTGACAGATCTGTTTGTTTAGTTTCTAAATATTCATTATACCTATCTTATTCATGAATATTCAGTAGGTATTGAAATTTGGACTAAATAATAAATATAGAACAGGCATATGTTTTTAACGCATTGCAGGTAGAGACTATCACTTTTTTAAGCAATATCATAAATTAAAAAGATCCAATTGTAACAGAATCTGTTACAGAATGTTCCCCAAACGAAACTGACAACTGGTATTGATGAGCAAAATATCTAAATTTCACAACCGATCACAGGCCATTACTGGATTCTCATGGAAACAACATTTTTGAAACATCTGCCATTAAGTTTGGGGTATTCATATACCTACCGACCAGTTTTCCGAAAAATCTAATATGTAAATTGTGACCAATCAGAGGACACCATGCCATTACCATGGCAACCAGTTCTTTCAAAACAACTTTATTGAGTTTGGGGTACCCAAATACCCCTAAATGCCAATTTTCAGCAAAATCGAACAATATCTACATTCCAACTAATCAGCGTCCACCCTTCAATTTCCATGGCAACCAATTCTTTCAAAATACCTCAAAACATCCTGACTTACCAATTTTCAGCAAAATCAAACAATATCTAAATTCTCGAAAAAGATCTTAATTCCAACCAATCAGTCACTATTCGGTTACCATGGCAACCAATACTGTTGAAACACCTACCAATCGATTTGGAGTACTAAAATATGCCATGATACCAATTTTCAGCAAAATCAAATGATATGTAATTGAAAAAGTAGTAAAGTCAAGCAGGAAAAGCCAAACACAAGATGCAACCACCACCAAAATATCAATAGATAGCATGTCACACACAACCACACATATACAAACATGCACACACACACACACACAAGAGATGAACATTTCACACATCAACAAATGCACAAGTACAAGTGATATACATTCTAAACATCAACAAATGCACAAAGACATAAAACAAACATAAAAGTATTAGGTTGACAGAGAGTACCGTCTTGGAACGGTCAGTGGCAAAACCATCACTGGGGATTTAAACCGGTTCTAAACCTTTCTAATCTCACATTTATCTCAAAGTCACCATAGTTAAACAAACTGTGTAAATAAAGGTATCCCCACTGGACATCCTAAAATTTCCTAAAAACATCCTAAACACTATCGATCTACATTTCTACCTACCAGAACCCACCAAAAATTCACATGCACATCTGCATGTAACCAGCAATGTTCATGTGGAGTTTCATTAGGATTGGATTTCAAATGTGTGAAAACACATTTATATGAGGGAAAGGGTTAATGCCATAAAGTGCTCGAAGTACACATTCTGGGTGCACAAGAAATGCAGTGGTATCCAGGGCAGACTTGTTACCAACCCAAACTATGTCTGTCCAAGATGTCATGGACAGGCATATCGAATTGATGGCAGACCAGTCACACAAGTACGGTAGATTTAGATGTTGAAGCCAGCTTCTGTTATTTTGGTGACATGTTGTGTGCTGGTGGTGGATGCTTGCTTGCCATAATTACCAGATGTTCCACTGCCTGGGGAAAATTCAAGAAGCTTCCGCCAATTCTGACATCCATGCACATCTCCCTCTCAATTCTTTGTTAAGTATTTGACGCCTGTGACCGTGCTGCACTTTTTGCATGGAAGCAAAACATGGGCTCCAACAGCTCTAGACTTACAACGGCTGCACAGAAAAATAGATCAATGATCCAATGGTATGGACACATCGTTGGATCCTCATCCTGAATCAAATCTGTCACCAATATGAAGGTTCCTTGTTCAGGACTGCGTGGGAGACCAAGAAAATCATGGTAAGACTATGTCAAGGCTGATATGAATGTATGCAGCCTTGGTGATACAGACCCACTAGACAGAACTGCACCCCAGCTGCTTGTACAGTTAAGTAAAGAGTTAAATGAATATTCAATGAGTAAAGGATTAACAAAGCCAACACAGATCAGTTACTTACCAGCATAGTCTGGCTCATCATTTGAGTAGCTTACTTTTCCAGTGGACAAAATAGTGTGGTACACCCAAGCCCACATCCGGTCATCCAGAGATTCTGTCTCACCGCGCACGTTAGTGTAGGTCAGGTCATCACCCGTGTACACAACAATGCCTGAATGTCAAAATTACAGCTCTTTATTTAGCCCTTTCCTCCATAAATATGCCTTTCTACGCATCTGTTATAGTCACTTCTTGAAACCATTGTGATAAATAGAGCATTTGCTCCTTAGGAGCAAATGCTCTATTTATCACAATGGTTTGAGAACAACAAAATTAAAAAAAAATTCTTTTCTCTAGTTAATGCTCCTTTTCGGTAGATTTATTCAAAGAGGTTGGATCTAAAACTAGCCTATGAGGAATGGGTTAACTCTTTCCCAGTTGAATATTTAAGTAGGAACAATGACATCATGGAAATTTATTAGCTGAAGATCTAGTACAATTTCTTAAGCAAACAGAGCAGACCCTGATCAAACAGATCCTACAGGAGCAGTCTGATCTGGATTAACTCTGCAAAGTGTAAAAAGATACAGGAGCTGTCAGAACTGTTTGCAAAGGTGTGAAAAGATGTTTAAATCAATGGAGAGGATTAACCCATTTCCTGATAGAGATACCTTTTCACGCTTTTGCAAATACAGTAGACCCAGATCAGCCAGCTGCTATAAGAGGCATCTGGTCATGGTCATCACTGTTTGCTTTATATGGTATTATATAGCTTTGATTTAACAGTTTTTACAAGGACCAAAACTGGTCTTGTTCATAATTATGAAGGTATAGATGTTAATTATTACTCATACATACATTATTACGTTTGTATTCTTAGATGAATGTTCATGAAATAAAGGGTGAACCGTTTACTCCATACATGCACACACTTAATGTGCCTTTGTAGGAGCTGTCTGATCAGCCTGTTTTCTGTTTGCTTATGATATAATATTCTACACTTTCCGTCTTGGTTAAATATTTGTGTGTAAATGTGTTATTTTAAACAAGAGTACCGCATACGGTACATAATACGCCCACTTGCAAACTTTCTCTGATTCAACATGCCTTATAAGTGTTGACATTTTCTAATCTGTGCTTCAGATCTTGATTCCCAGTGAATATCTTATTAAATAAAAAAGTTACAGCTAATCCTCGTATTTGCAGATTTTTGTCAAGGGCAACGGCCATAACTCTGTAAAGACAAACTGAATGAACCTCAAAATAAACTCAGCTTCAGATTTTGTTGCTTAAAACATTTGTGTTAAGTTTCATTTATATCATTTTAATAGTTTTCCCAGAAAACAACAGACAAACTAAAAGTTGACCGACAAAAAAGCAACGAACACACAAAGTTCAAGGACCATAACTCTAGAATAAAATCACATATCAAAAGCCCCGCAATATATGTGAAAATTCATATTAAGGTTTAACCATATAAAAAAATTGAAGTAAATATCATTTCAAATGAAAAAGTTATGGCCATCCTCATATTTGCATAGATTTGCATTAATTTTTTTCAAGTGCAAGGGCCATAACTCCGAAACGACAAATCAAATGAACCTCAGAATCGACTCAGCTTCAGATCTTGATGCATTAAACATTTGTGTAAAGTTTCATTAATATCTCTCAAATAGTTTTCCCAGAAAACAGCGGACAAACTATTTGCATGTATTTGCATTATTTTTTAAGGACAAGGGCCATAACTCTGAAACGAAAAATAAAATGATCCTCAGAATCATCTCAGCTTCAGATCTTGATGCATTAAACATTTGTGTGAAGTTTCATTAATATCTCTCAAATAGTTTTCCCAGAAAACAGCGGACAAACTATTTGCATGTATTTGCATTATTTTTAAGTACAAGGGCCATAACTCCGAAACGACAAATCAAATGAACCTCAGAATCGACTCAGCTTCAGATCTTGATGCATTAAACATTTGTGTAAAGTTTCATTAATATCTCTCAAATAGTTTTCCCAGAAAACAGCAGACAAACTATTTGCATGTATTTGCATTATTTTTTAAGGACAAGGGCCATAACTCTGAAACGAAAAATAAAATGATCCTCAGAATCAACTCAGCTTCAGATCTTGATGCATTAAACATTTGTGTGAAGTTTCATTAATATCTCTCAAATAGTTTTCCCAGAAAACAGCGGACAAACTATTTGCATGTATTTGCATTATTTTTAAGTACAAGGGCCATAACTCCGAAACGACAAATCAAATGAACCTCAGAATCGACTCAGCTTCAGATCTTGATGCATTAAACATTTGTGTGAAGTTTCATAAATATCTCTCATGTAGTTTTCCCAGAAAACACCGGACAAACTATTTGCATGTATTTGCATTATTTTTTAAGGACAAGGGCCATAACTCTGAAAAGAAAAATCAAATGAACCTCAGAATCAACTCAGCTTCAGATCTTGATGCATTAAACATTTGTGTGAAGTTTCATAAATATCTCTCATATAGTTTTCCCAGAAAACACCGGACAAACTATTTGCATGTATTTGCATTATTTTTTAAGGACAAGGGCCATAACTCTGAAAAGAAAAATCAAATGAACCTCAGAATCAACTCAGCTTCAGATCTTGATGCATTAAACATTTGTGTGAAGTTTCATTAATATCTGTCAAATAGTTTTCCGAGAAAATAGTGGACAAACAAAATGTTGACGGACGAACGAACGAACGGACGGACAGGGCCACGCCAATATACGACCACCTTTATTAGGTGGGCGTATAAAAATATAGCCAATTAATAATATGTGTGATATCATTAATTATTACATGAATATTCATGGAGTAAAGGGTAAATTGCATGTTAACCTTTAGAATGCAAGGGAATTAATATAGATCTGATTCTAAAGTTTCTTCCATGACAATTAACCCTTTACCTCATAGGCGTATACAACCTCTTTGATTAAGTCTACCGAAAAGGAGCATTAACTAGAGAAAAGGAAACTTTTAGAACCTTTTCCTATAGGAGCAAATACTCTATTTATCACAATGGTTTCACAAAGTGACTTTTATAGAGTCGTCAAAAGTCGTCAATATGAGGGAATGGGTTAATTCCTATGTACTTATGCCGTTATACAAATTCATCTAATTAATATTCATGGCTGGTATATTCATGGTGTAATTATTACATGAATATTCATCAGATGAAAGGTTAAATGTGCCGACATCTTAAAATGTTGTATCCATATGCCAGTGGAAGTGTAATACCCATGATACAACATTACTGAGACAAATGACCATGGTCCTATATACAGTAAAACCCCTCTAAACTGGACGTTAAATTCAGTATAAATATTGGTCTTGGAGACAGGTGGCAGCTTAACGCAGGGTGAAAGTCATGCAGAAAGCTCCTGTAGGAGCTTTCTGCATGATTTTCACCCTGCATTAAGCTGCCACATTAGAAATCCGGTTAAGTGGGGTTTTACTGTGTCACTTACCCCTGAAATTGTTGTCATGGACAAGTTCATATTTAGCGTGCAGACTTGCTATATTCTCAAACCATCCCATGTAGGTCGTTGTAACTGTTTCATTTCCCACTTTCACAGTTCCCTATAAAGACATAGAAGGTTTGAATACAAGCATAAATCAAGAAAACTTACCAGAGCAATACAACAAAGCGCATATTCAAATTTCTCCACCAAACCCTATGTTGTGACCACTCTTTATTATCACCTTTTTGAGATGATGCTAAAATTTGGTCACTACATAGGTGTTTTTTTTAGAAATCTTTTGACTTGCGTATCCCATCTAGGCCTCTCCATACAAAATCCTGAGCAAACTGTGATTATCATCATCTGCTCAAGTTCTTCACTTTTTTACATTACAATATTACTGGTACAAAGAACCTATCACTGGTATTTTGCTGAAATTGGGCTAAATCAAACTAAGATTGCACTAATTCTAATCAGACAAAAGAATTGCTGAAAAACTGAAAAAAAGCACTTTGAGCATTGAAGAAAATAAAAGTTATTTATTGTTGAAACAGTTAACTATTCCTTAATATTTGGCACATTCTGCATATGGTTCCAGAAATGTTTCATTATAATTCTAAAACTTTTTATCCATTCCTTCATACTGATGCCTTTTGACAATTCTGTAAATGTCACTTTTTGGGAGCAAATGCCCTATTTACCACAATGGTTTGAAAGCTACACAATTCTATAATTTACCTTTTTTCTGGTAAAAGCTCCTTGCCTAAAGGCAATGAAAATTCTCCCCTTACACAATTTATTTGGATAAAACATATTTATTTTTATATAACTTGCAATTTATTTCCTGTCAGTTAGTCTCAAGAGCTTGTCAATTTGTCTTTAAGAAAATAATTTGTTTGAAATCTACAAATATTGTTGACCTAATACACGCAACACAACAATTTTACACGACAAATAAAACAAGATCTGGAGGTGATACAGATGTTTTTGTAATCTGAATACAAACAAGTCACCAATTTAACTACAACAAGATATGTTTGTTAAACACTATGCCCCCAATTGTCACCAATATAATTTTTACCCGTAATTTGACCTTTGACCTTAATATATGACCTTGACCATAATAAGTTACATCTAAAAAAGTTCAACTCTTTAAGTTACACATGCATGCAAAGTATGTATGTGCAATGGCTACAAAATTATCACCAATGTTGAAGTTGTCCACAAACCAACCAACTAACCAACAGACCAATGGACTCAACAGACAGATAAAAAACAATATGCCCCACCCTCTTTGATCAGGGAAGGGGGGGGGGGGGCATAAAAAGTACTTAATATCATTTAGATCTAAGCAATTATTTCAAAATAAGCTATCATTTATAGCAAATTTTAATGAATTCTTTTGGGTTTCAGAGAACCTAGTCACACAATATTCATGGTCTGCAGCATCCAACAATGAAGCATTTGAAGATTTATGGTCCAGTCAGGCTAGTATAACTGTAGAAAACAGACCCATTATGGTATTTAGGTGAGTAGTTGCCATTTAAATTTGACAACAGATTATTATTTTGTTTTTGTTTTCTTGACTACAGGCCCTGATATATCTGCAGGCCCTGATCATAGGCTGACAGTGTAGACCCTGATAAACCCTAGCAAACAGTACAGTAAAACCTCTCTATAACAGCCACTAAATTGTGCTAATTAATTGGTATTTGGGACAGGTGGCTGCTTAAAGCAATGTGAAAGTGAAACAGAACGCTCCTATAGGAGCGTTCTGTTTTACTTTCACCTTGCTTTAAGCAGTCACCTGCCTTTAACACCAAATAATTGATATAATTTAGTGGCCGTTATAGAGAGGTTTTACTGTATAATACACCGACCAAAACCTGCTCAACAATGTATATTCAGATAAAAATCCTGATAATGGGTAGACCCTCGAACACATTAGTAAACAATGTAGACCCTGAATCAAAACCTGACAGTGTAGACCCTGACCAGTACCGGTCAGTGTATACCCTGATCAAGACCTGATAAACAGTGTAGACCCTAACAACAAATCAGATTTACAATGTACAACCTGATAGTGTAGACCCTAATCAGTACTGTCAGATAGTGTAGACCTTGTTCAAAACCTGATATATTGTTTGTTTTTGTACCCCAACAATATGAATCATGATATTAGTAAAGTTTGGTTTTATTTCTAATTTCCCCCTTTACACCTCCGGTATTTTCACTCTCTCTTACCTTACCTATGAAAAAATTAATTTCCTGCAAACTTTATTTTGAAACCTAAAAGCTTAAGTCAAGTTGAAATGCTATTAGAGTGTCTTAATCCATTCCCGAATATTGACATATTTGACACCTTTTGACGGCCTCTGTAAAAGTCACTTTGTGAAAACATTGTGATAAATACAGCATTTGCTCCACAGGAGCAAATGCTCTATTTATCACAATGGTTTCAAAACTACAGGATTGTTAACATTTCCTTTTCACTAGTAAACACTCCTTTTTGGTAGATTAAATCAAAGAGGTTGGATCTAAAAATAACCTATGAGGGAATGGGTTAAGTAACACAAGTGTCAAATCAGCACTAAATCTTCAATGTCCTGTATTAAGATAGTGAAGTCACTGTAACCTGTACAGTAATGAGTATTGATTATCATAAAGTATGTACTGACTATGTATGAGTATGGATGGGATAAATGTACATATCTGAAACAGTGGAAGGGTTAATGCAGGGCAAGCGTGATACAGAAAGCTCCTATAGTGTGCAAAGAATAAAATATACCGGTAACTAACTTTTCCAATATAAATGGCTTTACCTGTGTTACAAGGTATGGTGCTTGGTCAACTGCTTCATAATTGTTGGCTGATAACACTAACTGTGCTGGGTGGTCTTCGTAGAATGTCTCTATAGGGATGCGGACACGTGAGCTCTCATAAGCACATCTACTAATGCCTGACGTAGCATCGGTTTCTTTCTTCAAGAAGCATATACGTCTGCCATACTGAAATAGGATTTATCACATAACCTGTTGTGTGGGAGTGCTGAAACAGTGCTGTAAACAGTGGAAATGCACCAGTGCATTTTTTAGCTGCATGAATCTGGCCGATAATGAATCTTAAAGAGAATACAGAAAACCAATCAATGAACTCGTAAAGCTGCATGACTGATTCATTCCATGAAACAGAAGCCAGCTATAGTCATTTTTACTTACTATGACATTTTTTAAGACTTATGCTTGTGATAAAAAGAATTTTACAATTTGTATTCTCTTAACCCTTTCCCTGTTCTATGTTTGTTTCAAATTTCAATACCTACTTAATAATCGTTATGAAAACACCAGTCCTATAAAGACATATGGAAGGTTGAACATTGTAGGCATTTTAGAAGGCAAAGAAACAGGTATATCAAATTCTATAAGCAAACAGAGCAGACCCTGATCAGACGGCTCCTAGAGGAGCCGTCTGATCTGGGTCTACTCTGTTTGCAAATGCGTGAGAACACGTTTATATGAGGGAAAGGGTTAACCCTTTACCCAATATTAATGCCACTTCATGCCTTTGCTAACAGGGAAGACCAAGATCAGATGGCTCCTGTACTCAATCTACTCTGTTTGCAAAGGCATGAAAAAAGCATTTATATGAGGTAAAAGGTTAACTTAATCAGTCATCATTAGAAAAAAATTGTCAGTTTCTGCTCAGCCTTCACAGAAACAAAATTGGTCCTTTATTTCCCATCAAAGTGAGTGTTAAAAATCTAAACTCCTTATGAAATGCTAGGTTACTCGAACTCTCACCGGACATTCTAATTTTGCACATTCTAATTTTGCAAAGATATTCACCAATTCAGCAGTGGCCAGTCTTAGGAAATCTTATACCTATACAGTAAAACCTCTCTATAACGGCCATGAAATTACATCAAGTATTTTGTGTTAAAGGCAGGTGGATGCTTAAAGCAAGGTGAAAGTAAAACAGAACGCTCCTATAGGAGCGTTCTGTTTTACTTTCACCTTTGCTTTAAGCAGCCACCTGCCCTAAATACCAACTAATTAACACAATTAAGTGGCCGTTATAGAGAGGTTTTACTGTATCACTAAGGTAATCGTATGTCTAAATACGTATGACAATCTCTAAAACTTGCATAGGCTTTGTCAGTGAACTTTCTATTATGCTGTAATTTAGCATTGTATGACAGAAATTATCAAAGTTCAAATTTTACCCAAATGCTCCTATGATTATTGGCCACTATAAAAAATATATCAGTTAATGAATATGCATCAAGTCATGAATTCTTGTATGAATAATTATGAGGTGACGGGATAAGAACTTTCAGTATTAATATGTTGTGCTGCAGCAAACAGTGCTGATCCAGATAATGTCACGCTCTCATGTGTCAGCTGATCTTGGTTTGCAAATGACTGAAAACCTTTTCTCCAATACACCAGCGTTTGCTTACTGTGTTATTCAGGGCGAAGGTTCTATCACAGGTGTAGTTATATCCATGCCAGGGCATTCCAATCATTATCTGTGACTGTTTGAAACCGATCACTTCATATTCCATCAACCCTGTCAACATAAGCACATTCGAGGTTTTACGCAAGCATAAAATGGCTGCTTTTAAGCAGGATAGAAGATAAAACAGCGAGCAATATAATTTAGTAATTTTGATTAGAGATACATGGGAAATTTTAAAATGATTGCAGAATAAGAAAAATGCTTTAAGAAGATATTTTGCTGATCACTTAAAGAAGGCGTGTGAACATTTGGAAACCCAGAAATACATGGTTCTCATGTGATGTTTCAGGCACTGATAAGACCTTTTGACAGTCAATTTGAAAGGCGTAAGTTAAAGCATGCTTTGAAACATCTTTTAAAGTGAATAACTGCGATTAAAGGATCTTTTCTTACTTCTGATACAAAACTTTTCTGTTGAAATGCATTTTTATAAGAAATGTTATGCAAGGACATACCAAGTTCTGATCAAAGAAGATCAAATGACTTCTGAAATAAGCAACTGTTCCTCTAACAGATATGAGTTTTGTTCCAGCTGCTATTGTTTTGGTTTTCAGCATTTATAATAACCTTTGCAAACAGTCTGGATTCAGATGAGATGGTGAGTAACTTGGTGCCTCATCAGGGTCCAAACTGTTTATCACTCTGACATTTGTTTTTGAAAAGATATGGAAGAAAAAAGTATTTTTAGAATTGCAGCAGACAACAATATTTGCAGACATTAATTGCTCAGAGTGCAGAAGGTATTTGGAGTACATTATGCTGGACATCAAATGACCTGCATAATGTTAACAACACATCAAACATCAAAGAGTTATTGGGCATTAGTGATGCTAAGTGAGCACAGTGAAAAATATTGCAGCTGTAATGTTCTGGAGTTTAAATCTAACAAGAGTGCCAGTGGGCACAATATACACATGTCGGGGTCTTGTTCAACATAAACTGGGGTTAACGTATTTGCTGAACTCAAATTCTAAGCCCAATTTTGCGACCAAGTTTCAAGGTTGTAAATAGGCATACTTTAACAAAAAACCTTAACCAAAAATTCTAAATTGAAAAGTGCCATAATTGTGTCTAAACGCTTGACAGAGTTGCATTGTATTTACTCTTGCCTACAGATGAAGCTTCTGATGGTGAACAAATGTTTCAAGTTTAAAAGCTTTATCTGAAAGGGTTATGTTAATAAGCGGACTTTAACCAAAACCTTAACCAAAAATTCCAAGCTAAAAAGCGTCATAATCATGTCAAAATGTTAGACAGAGTTATGTACTCTTGCCTACAGGTGAAGCTTGTGATGGTGAACAAGTGCTCCAAGTTTAAAAGCTTTATCTTAAAGGGTTATGTAAATAAATGGACTTTAACAAAGCCTTAACCAAAAATTCTAAGTTAAAAAGGGGCATAATTCGGTCAAAATGCTTGACAGAGTTATTTTCTCTTGCCTACAGGTGAAGGTTGTGACGGTGAACAAGTGTTCCAAGTTTAAAAGCTTTATCTCAAATGGTTATGTAAATAAATGGACTTTAACAAAGCCTTAACCAAAAATTCTAAGTTAAAAAGGGGCATAATTCGGTAAAATGCTTGACAGAGTTATTTACTCTTGCCTATAGGTGAAGGTTGTGACGGTGAACAAGTGTTCCAAGTTTCAAAACTTTATCACAAAGTGTTATGTAAATAAGTTGACTTGTTCCACATAAATTGAGGTTAACATTTTTGCTTAACGCAAATGCTAAACGCAAATTCTAAGTCCAATTAAGTGACCTTGACCTTGGATAAACGAGCCGGGACCTGGCAGGCTACTGTAGCATGTCTAGATAAACATTGTGATTAAATTTGGGAAGGATCCACCAAGCGGAACTTGAGTTAGAGATGTTACAGACAGACAGACCGGTTAACATTTTTGCTAAACGCAAATTCTAAGTCCAATTGTGTGACCTTGACCTTGGATAAACAAACCGGGACTTGGCAAGCTACTGTAGAATGTCTAGATAAACATTGTGTTAAAATTTGAGAAGGATCCACCAAGCGGAACTTGTGTTAGAGATGTTACAGACGGACAGACACACAGACAGCGCCATTCCATAATACGTCCCGTTTTTTCAAACGGGCGTATAAAAACTAGTCTCGTAGTAAATCATGGTCATTTTGAATTTCTGTAAAGAGTAACTTGCAGCTTTGGCCGCAGCAAAAAACACACTTAACACTTTTCCACATGGATATTTAAGTAAGAAATAATGACCTTGTGAATACATGTTAGGTGATTTTTTTATAATGGTATATAAACACAGGGTTTTATGGCCATGTCAGAAACTATAGAATCAGATCTATATAATTCCATAATCAAACAGAGCAGACCCTGATCAGACAGCTCCCATAGGAGCTGTCTGATCTGGGTCTGCTCTGTTTGCAAAGGCATGAGAAGTAAAGGGTTATAACACCACCCAAAAGCAGGCCTACATTAAAGCTAGATATAAAATATTTTATAAGAAGTTGGGGATGGCAATGGCTACTTTACTCCAACACCTTGCAAACAGAGAAATCTCAGATAAGATGGCTCTTGCAAGAAATATCTGATCAAGGTCTGTTCTGTTTGCTTAAGAAATAAAATAGATCTGATTATACCGTTTCAGCCATTGTCATTGTATAACAAAAATTCAGCTAATTAATATTCATGATGCATTATTTCTTACATAAAATAGTTACGGTACATCATCTGTTAAAACTTTCCCTGTTGAATATTTGTGAAAGAAATAATTATTTTGCTGAGACGCTCCATTAGCAGCCATCTGATCTGGATCTTCTCTGTTTGCAAACGTGAAAAAAACTTCTCTATGGAATTAATGGTGCACAGTACACGGGGTCCAGATAAGATGCATACATTAAATTATTTTCAAGAATAACTTCTTTATTTCTCGAAGAGACGATTCTAAAGAGTGGTCACTGCATAGGGTTTGGTGGAGAAATGACGATTTCAGAACTTGAGTACACACACACACACATATAGCTGCTGCTGACAGTGTAAATGGCTATATATGTGCTTTATGCAACTTCATACCAAATAAAATATATGCTATGTTTATGTTATTTTCATAAATTCTATATGGTGTGTTTTGCATAGGCTGTTGATATGATAACTGTTGATGACATAACAAGCCCCAAGTATCGGGACTGTCAATCTCCCCTCTTCACTGATTTGTAAGACGGATTATTTAAAGCTGGCATCATTCTAATAACTCCTTATCAGTCTTACAAAGTAGCAAATTTCATTCCTGTTGAATAAAATGTGATCAAAGTAACAAACAGTTCAAATCTAAAATGACTGCAAACGTCATCACAACTACATCCCATTGACTCCAGCTACAACAATTTTGCACTAAGCTTGGAATTAAGTACCCTGTGACATATCTACACTATACCTTACCCATTCTCATCCTGTTTAGTGGTACAGTGGCTCTCGCTATGCAGGCATCATCACAGAAAGAAATGAAGCTGTCCGGATTCACCTCTATAGCATCACAAACCCTGGCAAGTGCTGGCCCAATAAAGCACTCCGAATCATAGCAGGGTGGTTTCCATGGCACCACACAGATCACCTGCAGCGTATAAATTAACTAGGAATATTGTCTATACAACATACAAGTCTCATTTAACACAGAAGCAAATGCTCTATTTATCACCATTGTTTTCAAAAAGTACACTGTTCTAACACTAGAGGTTTTTGTCACAAAAACAGATGTCTCCTATGGCCCTTGTACATGACACTTTCTATCATCATGCTCTATGTATGATGTTTCAATCCAATGGCATGAGCCATACAGGAGTTATCGTCCAGAAAAAAAGTGTTAAAAAATGTACAAGGGGCAATAACTCCAATATTAGTGAAGCCAAAGTCATGGACCTTGTGCATGATGCTTCCTCTCATCATGTTCTTTCCATAATTATATGAAGTTTCAATCCAATGGCATGAGCGATATAAGAGTTATTGTCCAGACAAAAACGTGTGCCAAAAAAGAAAAAAGGGGCAATAACTCCAATATTAGTGAATCCAGAGTTATGGACCTTGTGCATGACACTTCCTCTCACCATCCTCTTTCTATGTATAAAGTTTCAATCTAATGGCATGAACCATATAGGAGTTATCATCTGGACAAACAAGAGCACCGCAAACGGGTGCAAACGCTCGTCTGTTATCATTTTGGTATGTTTGGTTAGGCCTTGTCAAGATGAACATGCATACCAAAAATGAAGGTTGTAAATGAAAAATTGAAGAAGTTATGGTCAATGTTAAGATTTCGGACGACGACGACAACGACGTGGACGCCGGAGTTACGACAGTAGCTTGTGATTTCTTCAAAACAGACGAGCTAAAAAATGTGAAAAAAGTACAAGGGGCAATAATTCCAATATAAGTGAAGCCAGAGATATGGACCTTGTGCATGACACTTCATTTCATTATGCTCTTTCCATATGTGAAGTTTCAATCAACTGGCATCAGGCATATAGAAGTTATCATCCAGACAAAAAAAATGTGACAGACAGACAGATGGACGGACGGACGGTTGGACGGACAACTCTCACAAAAACAATGTCTCCCCCATATAAATATGGGGGGGAGACATAATTATCTTTTTTTCTCTAGAATAATGCTGCTTTTCAGAAGATTTCTTCGGAGAGGTTGGATCTATAAAATAGTATATGAGGTTAAAACATGTTTGACTGTTCAGTAGATTTATTTAAAGATGTTGGATCTGAAAATACCGGTATTGGGTTAAAGCACATTTTGACTGTTCAGAAGATTTACTCAAAAAGGTCGAATCTATAAATATCATTTATGCAGTAATGAGTTAAAGTACATGTTTTACTGGGCTTACCTTAATTTTGCTTGGCTCTTTAATTTCTTTGATTACTCTTGTAGTCACATTGATAATGGGGTCAACATGTTCCTTGGCATTGTTGCAGTTACCAACCAGCGGCATCAGGTCCAGCATCAGTATGTCAGAATTTGTGAGGGTTAACTCCTATAAGAAGCAGGGAAAAGTGCATGAGCTATCTCACAAGAAATAGTATATGTACATTTAACCCGTATTTATCCCAAATTTCAATATCTACTGAATATTCATGGACATAGTAGTTATAAAGAAATATGGAAGGTGGAATATTGTAGACATTTTAGAAAGCATAAAAACAGATCTATCAAATTCTATAAGCAAACAGAGCAGACTCTGATCAGACGGCTCCTCTAGGAGCCGTCTGATCTGGGTCTACTCTGTTTGCAAATGCGTGAAAACGCGTTTACATGAGGGAAAGGGTTAATCCTTTCCCTGTTCAGAATTCATGAAAGAAATAATTACATCATGAATATTAATTAGTTGATTTTTGATCATGTATAAAAAGGGAACAAGGGAACGTTTTGCTTTGACAATGACTATTGCATTAGTTCTATATCATGTAAAAGGCAAACAGAGTAGACCCTGATTAGACCACTAAATTTACCTCTTCAACATCTTGGATAAACTTGTCCACTGCCTGAGACGTGTAGTTGTAGTCTGCGACTATTTCTTCTGTAAAATAAGATAAGATGTGTAAAAAAAAATAATTATAAACAATTTCAAGAATAACTTTTCAAGAATTATTTCTCCACTAAACCATCTGGTATGACCATTCTGCAGAATCGTCTCTTCATTCTCAACATAGGGTGGAGAAAGGACAACTTTAGCAGAGCTACAGATAACGATGCATACTCAAATACTAAAATCGTCATTTCTCCACCAAACCCTATGTTATTTTTTTGTGACCACTGTTTAAAATCGTCTCTTCGAGACGATTCTAAAGAGTGGTCACAACATAGGGTTTGGTGGAGAAATAAAGAAGTTATACTTCAAAATATATAGAGGATCTTACATGAGTGTTCTTGATTATTGGATTTATTAACTGAGTCTTTTTAAAATGATAAAAAACAAGCTTTAGCGAGTTTTTTATCGTTTTAAAAAGACGAATTTAATAAATCCAATAATCATGAACACGAATGCAAGATCCTATTTATAACATAACACACACAAATGTTATTTACAGCCAATATTTCAGCAGTAACGTGGATTGTTATAAATTCTCCTTACATATAGAAATGATGAATGAAAGGTGTTATTAGGTTCGCTAGGTAACTGGGACAAAGTAGGTCCAAATTTTCCAACTTTTTTTTTTACTTACTGTCATATCAACCAGGATCTAATTCAGACCTCTCTGGTATTCAATTTAACTGTGATAGTTTATGATACAAAAACATACAGAAACTAAACAAAATAAATTTTGAGTTACAGTTTTGACATACATAGTTACAATCACGTCACATTATGACGTCATTGTACACAACATGTGTCTATGTAAAGCGCGCCATTTACATGAAGACCCACATAGTCGCCAACACATCCGACACTCACTGTCAATGGGATTCGAAATGCGCCTTCGTTTTGGTATATTAAGCCCTTCATTAGTGTTGTATGTATACACATGGACATGGACATTTCCACCGAGAAAAAAATCTCGATTCAAGATCAGTGAAAATGTTTGAAATGGACAAAAGATTCAGTACAAACTGCTGCATAAAATGTGTTGGAACAGGAGGAAGATTTTCGCGATCAGCTGAGTATAGCATATTTGAAATTTGTTTGTGCTGTGCTGGATTCAGATGACTATAGTTGTTGATTGACAAGATATTTTTATGAGTAGAAATCTGCATAAACAAAAGGACATGCGGTGAAGAAAATGCAAAGTTGTGGAGGCATTTTCTATGTAGAATGGAATGTATGGGTCAGAGTAGCTGGTAGGTCCTTTTTGGCATACATTTTGTATATAATTACTGACAGCGATTACAATTTGTATTATTTTATCGAAATTAAGGCGCAAGTGCCAACAATCCTTTGCCATCTATCGTGACTCAATCGTGGACAGGTAGGTCGATCACCGTCCGCCAGTTTGTTTGTTTTGACAGCGCGTATGAATAAAGTTCGGTCGTTCGAATGTTATTCACTAGTGAATATATGTCCGTGATTATCAAAAAATAAATGATAGTGTTACGTCACGCTGAAGCCACGAGTTATGTTATAAATGCCATTAACCTATTCCCGCATACTGACGCCTTTTGACGCGTCTGTAACTGTCACTTTGTGAAACCATTGTGATAAATAGAGCATTTGCTCCTATAGGAGAAAATGCTCTATTTATCACAATGGTTTCAAACTACAAAATTTAAAAAAAAATCCCTTTCTCTAGTTAATGCTCCTTTTCGGTAGATTTATTCAAAGTGGTTGGATCTAAAAATAGCCTATGCAGGAATGGGTTAAAGAAAATCATCTGTTCAATGTTCATAATGTCATTATTTCTTAACCCTTTACCCCATAAATATGCCTGTCTATGCCTTTGCCAACCTAGCAGACACAGATCAGGTGGCTCTTATAGGAGCTGTCCAATCAGTGTCTGCTCTGTTTGCTTATAATATAATGAAAATCTGATTCTACAACTTCGGCCATGACCAAAAGGTCCTGTTTTCATGATTGTGCCATTATAGAAATTAAACTAATTAATATTCAAGGTGGCATTATTTCTAACATGAATATTCATTGTTTCTCAGTGGAATCCTTATAATACAGGAGAACCCGTCTTAAGTGGCCATTTATTTATTGAACATAGGAGTCTTAAAAAAGCAGGTGGTTGCCTAATGCTATAGGAGTTTTCTGCATAATGTCAGACCGGCATTAAGCTACTACCTCCCTTATATACCCATAATCAGACCTCTTTTAGATTGTATTTAAGACACAGATTCTACTGTACGCATAGGCAAATATTGCTGGAAAAAAGGGTTCCTCTACTATCTGGCCTGACTCTACATTGCTTGCAAATATCACTAAACCTGTTTCCCACGTTCAAAAGGTTAAGAAAAGGATTTGTGCTTTCATTTCAACAATAGCTCATTGATTTCTCCACCAAACCCTATACTGTGACCACTCTTTAGAATCGTCTCTTCGAGACAGTATAGGGTTTAGTGGAGAAATGACGATTTTAGTATTTGTGTACACACCCTTGTGACAGTTGTCTGTACCTTTGATTGGAGTCTTTATTTCAACAAAAAATTCAAAACTGATGACATACCACTTTACTCTTAATGCCATACTTAGCTCCCTTAGAGTGAGCAAACATTTTCAACAATAAGCTCATTAATTTCTCCACAAAATCCTATACTGTGACCACTCTTTAGAATCGCCTCTTAGAGACTATTCTAAAGAGTGGTAACAGTATAGGATTTGGTGGAGAAATGACGATTTTTAGTGTTTGTGTACGCACCCTTGTCTGTACCTTTGATTGGAGTTTTTATTTCCACAAAAAATTAATAACTGAATACATATATACCGCTTACTCTTAATGCCATACTTAGCTCCCTTGGAGTAAGCAAACATTTTCAACAATAGCTCATTTATTTCTCCACCAAACCCTATACTGTGACCACTCTTTAGAATCATCTCGAAGAGACGATTCTAAAGAGTGGTCACAGTATAGGGTTTGGTGGAGAAATTATGATATTAGTATTTAAGTGCGCACCCTTATCTGTAGCTCTTCAATACCGATTACAACTACTTACTTTTAATGCCATATTTAGCTCCCTTAGAGTGAGCAAAACACATGAGGTCTTTGTTCATGGTGTCGCTGATGGAGACAACGGCTGTAATAGACTTCCACACCCATTGTTTGTAGTCTGTTGTGTGGTTTGTAATAATGACAACCTTAAAGTAAAAATAAAACATCTAGTTTAACTACTTCCCTGTTGAATAACTATGCAAGAAATAATGTGTCAAGAAAATTTATTAAATGAAGTTTAACCCTTTTACGCCTTTCTACGCCTCTGTAAAAATCACCTACTGAAACCATTATTTATCACAATGGTTTCAAACAACAAAATACAAAATATTTCCTTTTCTCTAGTTAATGCTCCTTTCGGTAGATTTATTCAAATTGGTTGGATCTAAAAATAGCCTATAGAGGAATGGGTTAATAATGGAATAATTACGTACACAGGAGTAACAGCAGGATCAGATTTATCAAAATTTATAAAGCCAACAGGGAAAACCCTGATTGGATGTCTCCTACAGAAGCCTTCTGTTCCTAGTCTACTCTGTATGCACAGGTATGAAATGGCATGTATATGAAGGAAAGGGTTAACAGACATTTCACATAAATCTAAAGTATCATACACACTGTAATTGCTTGGAAAAACTAAAGTAGAGGACTATCTTTTATAGTACATTGTATATATAATAACTTAGCCTTTTTAAGTGTTTGGTGTGATATAAAGCAGTCACAATCATAATATAGTTCACATTTTACCTCTTTAACCCTTTCCTTCATATTAACACCTTTTCACACATTTTTTAAACAGAGTAGGCCCAGATCAGACATCTCCTATAGGAAGCCATCTGATCAGGATCTGCCCTATTTGCTATAGGCATGGTATAGATCTGATTCTAAAGTTTTTGTTAAAGCAAAACAAATAATTTGAAAAGTTTACATTATAAAAATTAAGCTAATAAATATTCATCATTTGAAATAATGACATCATGGATATTAATCACCTTAAATGATATATAAGCTGGTATACCAACACAGGACATTTTGGCCAAGGTAAGAACTCATAGTTTCATAAGCAAACAGAGGATATACTGATCTGAAGGGTCCTACAGCAGCCTTTTTATCTGGGTCTTCTCTGTTTGCAAAGGTGTGAAAGTATGAGATAAAGGGTTAAAACAAAATAAGCACTGTGCCAAAATTATTGTTAGATACCTACCAAGTACATGTAAGCTGTAAAACTAAAAGGCCTGCATTTACAACTTATGTGGGGTAATAAAAGAACTATAATCACAGTCAAGTTTGACCATAAAATAGCGACATTCTGTATCACATAATGTTACTACCTTACAAAATCACACAGCCAAACAAAGACAAACAAGGGCATGTTGTATTGCTATGCAAGACATGAGTCCCCCACCGGACTGAAAAAAACCCTCCGCTCTCCCCACCCCACCCACCCATGGTGTGGTTGACCATGGTATATACATGACCACCTGAATGGTATTAGTACCTACTTTCATACATTAAATCAGTAAATAAAAAGTTATTGTCCCGACAAGAAAATATGAAAAAGGGGAGTAACTCCAAAAATATTGATGCTAGAGTTATTGCCCTGTTGCATGACACTACACCTCATCATGCTTGTTCCATATGAGAAGTTTCAAATCAATTGAACCAGTACATAAAGAGTTATTAACTGGACAAGAAAATATGAAAATGGGAATAACTCCAAAAATATAGATGCTAGAGTTATGGCCCTTGTGCATGACATTACCCCTCATCATGCTTGTTCCATATGTCAAGTTTCAAATCAATTGAACCAGTAGATAAATAGTTATTGTCCGGACAAAAAATATGAAAAAGGGGAATAACTCCAAAAATATTGATGCTAGAGTTATGGCCCTTGTGCATGACACTACTCCTGATCATGCTTCTTCAATGTGTGAAGTTATAATGAATTTGGCCTAACTTTGTAGGAGATATTGCCCGGACACGAAGCGTGACAGACAGACAGGAAAATATGAAAAAGGGGAATAACTCCAAAAATATCGATGCTAGAGTTATGATCCTTGTGTATGACACTACCCCTCATCATGATTGTTCCATATGTGAAGTTTCAAATCAATTGAACCAGTAGATAAAGAGTTATTGTCCGGACAAAAAAATATGTAAAAGGGGAATAACTCCAAAAATATTGATGCTAGAGTTATGGCCCTTGTGCATGACACTAGCCCTTATCATGCTCCTTCAATGTTTGAAGTTATAATGAATTTGGCCTAACTTTGTAGGAGATATGGCCCGGACACGAAGCGTGACAGACGGACTGACAAGAAAATATGAAAAAGGGGAATAACTCCAAAAATATTGATGCTAGAGTTATGGCCCTTGTGTATGACACTACCCCTCATCATGATTGTTCCATATGTGAAGTTTCAAATCAATTGAACCAGTAGATAAAGAGTTATTGTCCGGACAAAAAAATATGTAAAAGGGGAATAACTCCAAAAATATTGATGCTAGAGTTATGGCCCTTGTGCATGACACTAGCCCTCATCATGCTTCTTCAATGTGTGAAGTTATAATGAATTTGGCCTAACTTTGTAGGAGATATGGCCCGGACACGAAGCGTGACAGACGGACGGACGGACGGACGGACGGACAGACGGACAGACGGACGGACGGACGGACGGACGGACGGACGGAATCGAGCAAACCTATAGTCCCCCAACCGGTAACCGGTGGGGGACTAACAATGCGGAACCAGATCAAGCTGAAGACCTATATACAGTAAAACCTCTCTATAATGGCCACTAAATTACATCAAGTATTTTGTGTTAAATGCAGGTGACTGCTTAAAGCAGGGTGAAAATAAAACAGAACGCTCCTGTAGGAGCGTTCTGTTTTACTGTCACACTGCTTTAAGCGACCACTTGCCCTAAAGTAAAACAATTTAGTGGCCATTATAGAGAGGTTTTACTGTATATACAGCAAAACCCCTCTAAATTGGAATTTTAGTAGAGAAGAATTTAGATATATTTCGTCAGGCGGCTGTCTAATGCAGGGTGAAAGTCATACAGAAAGTTCCTGGAGGAACTTTCTGCATGACTTTCACAATGCATTAAGCTGTCACCTGTCTCCAAGACTGATATTTATACTAAATTTAACTTTATGTCAGGTATAAACAAACAAAGCAGACCCTGATCATACAGCTCCTACAAGAGCCCCCTGATCCAAGTCTACTCTGTCTGTAAAGGCATGAAAAGATATTGCTATGGGATAATGAAGAAAGATTCTTGTCTGTAAAGGCATGAAAAGATATTGCTATGGGATAATGAAGGAAAGATTATGTTCTTTACTGGATATTAGCATGTATAATGAAGAAATGCAATGAGGCTAGATCTTACAGAAATGGTTTAATACCCATTACACGATGGATATTAAAAGACACATAGAAATAGACAAAGATGAGTAATCATATAAACTAAAATTGTCATTTCTCCACCAAACCCTATGTTGTGACCATGCACTCTTTAGAAGAGATGATTTTAAAGAAAACTCAAAGTACATGTATTTGTTTGGTGGGAAAATTAAACAGCTAATTTGAACATCTAAAGGTAGACTCCGCCCATTATGAGCATTAATCAATATAATATGATTGATTAATGCTCATAATTATTATTTTAACCCTTTCCCTGTTTTACGTTTATTCCGTATTTCAATACCTACTGAATATTCATGGACAAAATGGTTATAATTACATATGGAAGGTGGAACATAATGTAGCCATTTTAGAAAGTCAAGAAATGAATATATCAAATTATGTTAGCAAACAGAGCAGACCCTGATCAGACGGCTCATCTAGGAGCCGTCTGATCTGGGTCTACTCTAGCTGTTTGCAAATGCGTGAAAACACGTTTCTATGAGGGAAAGGGTTAATCCATTCCTTCATAGCCTATTTTTAGATCCAATCTCTTTGAATAAATCTACAAAAAAGGAGCATTAACTAGTGAAAAGGAAAAAAAAAGTACATGTCGTACTTTGTAGTTTGAAACCATTGTGATAAATAGAGCATTTGCTCCTATAGGAGCAAATGCTCTATTTATCAGAATGGTTTCAACAGGTGATTTTTGCAGAGGCATCAAAAGGCATCAATATGAGGGAATGGGTTAAAGTGTTATACACAAGTGAATACATAATTTCAAATAGTACAGAAACTGATCTAAGTTATTCTATAAGCAAACATAGGCTGAGCAGACCCTGATCAGACAGCTCATACAGGAGCCATCTGTTCAAGGTCTATTTTGTTTACAAAAATGTCAAAAGTCTTCTCTATCAGGTACCAGGTTAACCCTTACAATGCTGAATTTTCAGATGGACTATTCCAAAATTCAAACAGGTCAAGATTATAGTGAATATTTAGGGATTTTTCTAAAGAAAAGTGTAACATTACAAACAGTGCAGACCCTGATGGGAGGGCTCCTCTAGGTGCCCTCTCATCTGGGTCTACATTGTTTGCAAAAGACATTAGTGACTCGTGTCCTGCACTATAAGCGTTTCACTTTCAGAAACAAACAGCAAAAGCTCATTAGAAATCTTTCACCATTGACAGCCCATCTAATTAGACCAAGGAACCAAACGCTTTATTTACAAATAGATTGCTATCCAACACATCTGATAATCAATATCTTTTATGACAGACTAAATACAAATCACAAAGCTTGTCAAAATCAATATTATGTTCAATAACTTAAATATGCCTTCTAAATTACTGATAACAAAATATGTTGCAATCAATAATATGTAAAACATCTCGGAATACTAATAATGTATCTTTTTTGATAAATTGAATCACAACTAGAATTGTTAAAAACTTTTTGATACAAAAACTAATCCCCCCCCCCCCCCCCCCCCCCCACACACACACACACACACACACACAAATCTTGTGAAGTTTCATAAAAATCCGATCAAAGGTATTTGAGAAACCACATGGACAGATTAAAATCAGAAGACTGACGGACACAGACGCCACCCACAAAAACAATATAATTATCTCCCCGTTATACTGGGGGGACACATAATTAATTGCTATTCACTATTCATGAAACTATGTGTTTCCATCATACACATGCTTTTTCATGCATTTGCAAACAGAGTAGACCCAGATCAGATGGCTTCTATAAGAGCTGTCTGATCAGGATCTGCTCTGTTTACTTTTGACATGATATAGATCTGATTCTACAATTTTTGTCTTGAAATGTTTACATTAACAAATTTCAGCTCTTACTGGAGTTCACTGATTTGGGTCTACTGTTTGCAAATGTTTCAGAAGGCATTTATATGAAGGAATGGGTTAAAAAAGGGAGAGAAAACTTCAATGCAAATGTACATACACATGTATGTATACATGTAATACAGTAAAACCCTTCTACACCAAATGTTTTAATTAGTATCATTGCAGGTCTGTAAGATGGGTGGCAGCTTAACCCTTTCCTCCATAAATATGCCAAGTAATTTCTACGCCCCTGTATAAGTCACCTGTTGAAATCATTGTGATAAATAGAGCATTTGCTCCTATAGGAGCAAATGCTCTACATGTATTTATCACAATGGTTTCAAATAACAAAATTCTAAAAAATTCTTTTTTTTTCTCTCGTTAATGATCCTTTTGGGTAGATTCATTCAAAGAGGTTGGGTCTAAAAATAGCCTATGGAGGAATGGGTTAATGCAGGATGTAAGTCATGCAAAAAGCTCTCAAAGACTTTCATCTGACTGAAAATATATAAATTCTTCTGTACTAAAATTCAAGAATAGAGGGGTTTGATATAGCGGGGTTTTACTGTATGTACATGTATATGTTCTTTTCACCGTTTTGAAATGCTGCACTCATACAAAACAGTATGTAATTAGGAATAGGAATATTTAGGATATCTAGGCAGAGTAATAGATAAAATTGTGACTTATCCTTTTTCCTCTAAAACCCTATAATGTGACCACTCTTTTGAACCATCTCGAAAAGACAATTCTAAAGTGTGGTTACAACATAGCATTTGATGTTTATTTATTCTCATTTTTATAGACATGTATATATTCTCCACTTCACATCATACCCAGGTTTTCTGGATGTACTTTTGATATTATACATCACAATAGAGTAATTGTTACTATTTTTAGAATAAGTCACATGATATAAAAAAACACATTTTATGTACCTTAGAACTGAATTTTGTGTAATGTGTATCTTGATAAAGACCTAGTCAGTAGTGTGGGTCGAAACGTCGATCAGAAATCAACCGTTTATACCAGAATCCAAGGTCATTTAGTTACACTCATCTTCCCTTCTAGTTAGATACATAATAACTATTATATTATATAGTACATATAGATTCCCATGAAGCGGCCCAGACCCCTTTGGTTCAGAGTGATGTATCTTGAATATATATGTCCATAATGAAGTAACTTGGATATATGTCCCTATAGTGATGTAATATCTTTGATATTATTTTAATGCATTTGCAAACAAAGTAGACCCAGCTCAGACTACTGAGTCTACTCCTGCAGGAGCCATATCTGAACACGGTCTTCTCTTCTTATGAAGTAATACACGTAACACAGATGTGATTCTACAGTTTGTGTCATGATCATGAGTAAAAATTCTCCTACTTAACCCTGTACTCCATAAATACGCCTTTCTACGCCTCTGTAATAATCACTTCTTGAAACCATTGTGATAAATAGAGCATTTGCTCCTATAGGAGCAAATGCTCTATTTATCACAATGGTTGCAAACTACAAAATTCTAAAAATTTACTTTTGTCTAGTAAATGCTCCTTTTGGGTAGATTCATTCAAAGAGGTTGGGTCTAAAAATAGCCTATGGAGGAAAGGGTTATCCCTTAACTCCATAAATACACATTTTACACCACTGCAAATAGAATACAGCAGAACCAAGGATTTTTTTTCTGTAAATTTTGGGGAAAAATGCATTTTGATATTTTTGTGTGTTAAACTCAATAATTTTGAAAGCATTTTTGGCCCCATTTTATTTTGCATTTTTTAGCATTTTAATCAAAACTTTGTGTCTATTTGGATTTTTCCCAAAAAATTGGGAAAAAAATGTTATGTTAGCTATTTTGCATCAATGGGAATGGATCCTTATAACACAGACCCATGTTGTTACCAGAAAAAATCTTGGACCCTTTTCCTAAGCGACCATTCATTTGTTGAACTAAGAGTGTTTTTACAGCAGGTGGTTGCTTAATACAGGACAAAAGTAATGACCTGCAGTAGCTCCTACCAGTGACCTGCCTCACAAACCCATAATTACACCTCTTTTTGAGAGCTGCTTAACCCTTTACTCCATAAATATGCCTTTCTATGCCTTTGCAAACAGAGTAGACCAAGATTGGACGATCGACTCACGTGGAGTCGTCTGATAAGGGTCTGCACTGTTTGCTTATGAAAT
The DNA here is from genome assembly GCA_963576725.1 of Azorinus chamasolen. Classification (NCBI taxonomy): domain Eukaryota; kingdom Metazoa; phylum Mollusca; class Bivalvia; order Cardiida; family Solecurtidae; genus Azorinus; species Azorinus chamasolen. The sequence continues at coordinate 50,221,218 of OY755246.1, read as the reverse complement.
CATATAGATATGATTCTACAATTTCTGCAATGGCCAAAAATTCCTGTGAATATGTGCTATAATATCAAATTAACCCTTCGCTTGCTATTCACGTCAATATACCTACCTGTAAATAGTGAAGACACAGATGAGACAGCTCCTGCAGGAGCTGTCTCATCAGGGTCTGCACTATTTACAAGTTGATTGTGCAACCAGTGCACTCCACAGCAGTGATTGCACAGCGAAATACTTGTACACAGTGAATATATATGTAATTATACAACAGGGCATGGGTAAAGAAGGAGAAATGTATTTTAAAATTCAGCAAGCGAAGGGTTAACCTAATTGTGACATCATGATTATTTCTTACATAAATATTCAAGGAGGAAAGGGTTAAGACAGCTTCTACTGTAGACACAAATCAGATGGCTCTTGCAAGAGTCGTCTAATTAGGATCACGATGTTTGCTTATCCCTTTCCCTGTTCTATGTTTATTCTAAATTTCACCACCTACTGCATATTCAATGGGAAAATAATTATAATGATATATGGAAGATGGAACAGTGTAGCCATTTTAGAAAGTAAAGAAACAGATCTTTCAAATTCCATCAGCAAACAGAGCAAACCCTGATCAGACAGCTCCTATAGGAGACATCTGATCTTGGTCTTCTCTGTTTGCAAATGCATGAAAACGTTGTTTATATGAAGGAAAGGGTTATTACATAAGACCATAAGTTTTAAAATTTGAATACCGAATGTTTTATTTGGGAGTGCCTCGTGACCTTAGGTAAGCTTTTGTGATCCCTTTGAGATGTTCAGGAACCCTTCGCAGTGGCTTTGGAGTAATTTTGGGAGCATTCTGCAAGCCTTTGGGATCTCCTATCCATCTCGAGCTGTTCCTGAATGTAGCCAGATCAATGTGGACCAAAGGCTTCTGGAAGACGCTGAAGGGTTCCCGAATCCAAGCAGAAGACATGCCAAATGTATCATGAACTATTCAGAATCAATTCAGAAGACGCTGATGTATGCAAAACTTATATACATGTATATCCGAAAAGGAGCGGTCGTCAGATTGCCGAAAACATTTCACTCCAAAACAAAGGTGCCCGACGCATGCTTGGACTCATCCATGAACACCCCCCCCCCCCCCCACCCCCCCCCCCCCCCAAAAAAAAAAAAAAAAAAAAAAAACTGGCCTAAAACTATCTATTTGAACCGTAAACCACTCCGAAAAACGAGAAAAACACGACCCGGAAAAAAATTCCTGTCGGGTCTATATATGTATTGAAAGGTACCTAACTACGACAGATCAGCGGCGGAAAATACACCAGTCATGTTTTTCAAAGTCTTACAGCAAAGCCAATTCAACACCGATTTCAATCAGTTTGATCTTGATCCTTTCCAAATTCCATATGCTAAGCGGCACAATTAGTGCTTTCCTTAAATATAGCTCCGTCTTGTCGCTGCAAGACCGCGAATTTGAAAAAACGCTAGAGCGAAACGATGTGACTCCCGCCAGGATGCATAGACGTATATAGGGGGATCTGTATTCGTAAATCCTTTCAACAAAAACGCGAATTATGGTTAAACACTATCTAAAAACATTAAACTCGCCGCAATTAAAACAGTGCTTACTATTTCCAGTCAGCTACGAGGCGCCAGTTTTCTTTCTCCAACTTTCCTTTTGAACGGATGCGACCATTTTGCTGTGACCCGGCTCATAAACTATTCGATATGCAAATTGACTACTAATTCGGGCCACAGCGATTTGGCCACGTCCGTTCAAAACGAAAGTAGGAGAAAGAAAACTGGCGTCTCATAGCAGACTACAAATAGCCAGCACCGTTTTAACTGCGGTAAGTTGAATGTTTTTCGAATGTGTTTCAGCATAATTCGCGTTTTGCTGAAAAGTTTAACGAATACATATCCCCCTATATACTTCTATGCATCCTGGCGGGAGTCACATCGTTTCGCTCTAGCGTATTTTCAAATTCGCGGTCTTGCAGCGACAAGACGGGGCAATATTTAAGGAAAGCACTAACTGTGCCTCCTAGCATATGGAATTTGGAACGGATCAAGACCAAAATGATTAAAATCGGTGTTGAATTGGCTTTGCTGTAAGACTTTGAAAAACAAGACTGTTGTATTTTCCGCAGCTGATCTGTCGTAATTAGATACCTTTCAATACATATATAGACCCGATAGGAAATTTTTTCCGGGTCGTGTTTTTCTTGTTTTTCGGAGTGGTTTAACGTTCAAATAGATAGTTTTAGGCTAGTTTAACATACTTCGATCACAATTAATTTTTTTTAATTTTTTTTTTTGGGGGGGGGGGGGTGTTGTTTCCATGGGTGAGTCCAAGCATGCGTCGAGCACCTTTGCTCCAAAACACAAAAATGCAAGGAAAAGGCAACGATTCGGCACCCATTCGGCATGTTCTGCAACGTGTCTGCACAATTGGAAACCATTCAGGACGTAATTCTCTAGGTTTTAGCATGCTTAGTAATCTGCGTCGGCGTCTTTTCCGCAACACTTCGTAAACCATTCTAGCAATACGGAATGCATGACGAATTACCCCGAATACAAAGCCGATTCCGGATGGTTCCCGAAATGAGCAGAATTTATTCTGCAAGGCTTTGGCACTGTAGTGGATGCCAGGCATAATATAGATCTGATTCTACAGTTTCTGTCTCTATAAAATTTCTCTTATTCATATCATAAGTGTCATTATAAAACTTCATTTAACCCTTTCCCTCATGAATATAAACATGTTTTCCCACAGTTGCAAACAGAGTAGACCCAGATCAGACGGATCCTAAAGGAGCCGTCTGATCAGGGTCTACTCTGTTTGCTAATAGAATTTGATAGATATGTTTCTTTGCTTTCTAAAATGGCTACAACGTTCCACATTCCCAATTTCTTTGTAACTAATTTGGTAATGAATATTCAGTAGGTATTGAAATTTGACCTAAATGTAGAACAGGGAAAGGGTTAACTAATTTTCACCCCGTCATTACAGTATTTCTTTCATGAATATTCATGGAGAAAACGATTAATGTTAATAAATTAATTAAAATAGATTATCATAAAAAAAATGTGCATACAGTATAGTGGCATTATTTGTCTTTTTATGATTATTCATGCAAGGAGTAAATGGTTAATATTCATTAATTCATTAAATACAACCTTGGATAGCCCATGATCGGTGACAGAGATGAATGACACGGCTGCGAATGGCAGTGCACGCAAGTAATTTAGTAACAGTATAGTAAACCCTTTGCGATGACACACCTGCACCATCCCTGTAAACTGTATACATCTTACCTCTTTACTCGCCTCGCTCCAGGTATTGACAGGATTACACTGTGATTTGTCTGAGCACGTACACTCGTACGGATGTACTTTAGACCAGTCAGCGACGCAATATTCCACACATAATTGGCAGAAAAGCAGCACGAAATAAGCCGCTATCGACTTCATTTTATCAAAATTTGTCACTAACCGAAGGCCATCGAATAAACACACAGGTAAACTACTTCCGCTTTCGACTTACCTGTGAAAACAGTCGGGACTGCGGCACATTTTGCGGTTTTACCTGAACAGGGGATGTAGTTAGCAATACGCGCTTACGCACGTGCGTGATATCAATCTGAAAGGTGAAAACATTATTATGGCTTAAATGGAACAGAAATCGAAGGCTAAGGTGGTAGACTTTGATAAACGTTAGATATCTTGTCATGTATGTCATCACAGGGGGTCATTTCGTGGGTCTAGATGGTCTAAGAAGTCAAAAAATTGATCGGGTCGATTAATTTAGTGTAACTAAAGTAAAAAAGATTGATTGGGTCGAGTTAGTGTTTATATAATACTCGTTTAGCACTAAATCGACCCAATCATTTTTTTTTTACTTTTTAGACCATATAGACCCACGAAATGACCCACTGTGTATGTCATAAGCTTTCATCCATTCCCTCATCTTGACGCCTTTTGACGCCTCTGAAAAAGTCACCGTTTGAAACCGTCTGGTTGAATAGACCATTTGCTCCTATTGGAGCAAATGCTCTGTTTATCACAATGGTTTCAAAACGACGCAATTCTAAATACTCCCGAGAGAGCATGTCCCCGGATCCCTATATATAGTGCTGGCTCAACGGTGAGTACATTACATTTGGATTCAGCTATGCTCGGTGGCTATGTCGTTTCAGTTTTCTTTATCCATTACCGGAAAAATCGGCGAAAAGGTACGTGTCTATGTATTGGCGCAAACTATTTGAAGCTAAATAATGACGTTTGCAAACCAAATTAATGACGTTCGGTGTAAATTGTTAACCCTTTCCTTAATATAAACACATTTACACGCATTTGCAAACAGCGTAGACCCAGTTCGTCCGTTTGATCAGGATTTGTCATTTGCTAACATAATTTGAAAGATCTATTTCTTTACTTTCTACTGACTGGCTATGTCAGTGCTCCACCTTCCATATTTAATTGTAACTATTTTGGCCATGGATATTCAGTAGGTATTGAAATTTGAAATAAATATCGAACAGGGAAAGGGTTAATGGCGTATCGATAATGTCGTTCAATGTTTTCAATGGCGTCAGATATTGTTTAACTCATATGTGAGGATGTTTTGTTTTTTCTTAAACTGGGAGCACAGTTATGTGATAAAACTATTATAAAGATGTTTCGAGGTAGATATAGATACATCAAAATGAACAGAAAACAAGGAGGGAAAGAGGGATATGCATGTCTTCAACAAAACGCTTTATTAACTCATGTTAGATAATAAATGACATTGTTGATAGACATTCTACAAACATATAAACCAAATACTCTTCGCACGTTTAAATTATAGATCTAGATTAAATTGTGTGTCCTCCTAAAACTACAGCCAGTTTTTGCCATCTCATCTGAATATAAACTGTTTGCATATGTCGTCACAAATTCGGCGTGAAGTGTACAAACAGCTAGATCTAATTTAGCGATTGATGATGCTAATGTTCACGATTGTAGCGTTTCTTACATAATTATTCAACAGGTAAAGCGTCAACCCTTTACTCCATAAATACGCCTTTCTACGCCTGTGCAAACAGTAGACCTAGATCAGACGACTCTATAGGATCTGCTCTGATTGCTCATGCTATAATATAGATAATATTATGATTCTTTAGATTCTGCCATGACCTGAAATTCATCTGTCCATATTCCCTAATAAGAAAAAATCTGATTAATATTCATGATGTCATTATTTTGTACATGAATATTCATGGAGTAAAGCGTTAATTATGCCTTTTAGTGGTCATCTTAGAGGGATTTTATGGAAGTTTGATAAAGTAAAGATTTTCCGTAAATACGGATGCCATTTTTAACCCTTCGCTTGCTATTCACGTCAATATACATACCTGTAAATAGTGAAGACCCAGATGAGGCAGCTCCTGCAGGAGCTGTCTCATCAGGGTCTGCACTATTTACAAGTCGATTGTGCAACCAGTGCACTCCACAGCAGTGATTGCACAGCGAAATACTTGTACACAGTAAATATGTATTTTATTATACAACAGGGCATGGGTAAAGAAGGAGAACTGTATTTTAAAATTCAGCAAGAGAAGGGTTAAAACTTTAGCTAGTTCACATTCATATATCCATTATTTCTTAAAACGAAATATTCAAGAATTAATCCTTCATTACACGTGTTTTCACACATTTGCACACAGAGTAGACCCAGAACAGACGGCTCCTATAGGAGCCGTCTGATTAGGGTCTGCTCTGTTTGCCAATGGAATTTTGATAGATCCGTTTCTTTACTTTCTAAAATGCTCCAATTTCCATATTTCATTGTAACTATTTTGACCATGAATATTCTGTAGGTATTGAAATTTGAACTAAAATTAGATTAGGGAAAGGGTTAACCATTTCCCTCATATAAACGTGATTTCACGCATTTGCAAACATAGTAGCAGACAGCTCCTATAGGAGCCGTCTGATCAGAGTCTGCTCTGTTTGCCAATGGAATTTTGATAGATCCGTTTCTTTACTTTCTAAAATGGCTGCAATGCTCCATCTGCCATATTTCATTACATGTAGAACTATTTTGACCATGAACATTCAGTAGGTAGTGAAATGTGAACTAAACTTAGAACAGGGTAAAGGTTGAAGGGCTAATCATTCAACAACATTTGATAACAAGATGTATTTGTGAAACAATATGCACCCAATATGACCTTTGACCTTGATGTATTACCTTGACTTTAATAAGTCACCCCTAAAAATGTTCGCCTCCATAAGTTGCACATGAACGCCAAGTTTGAATGATGCATGTTGAATGGCAACAACATTCCCGCTAATCTAAATTTGACAGAAGTCATCATATGGAAGCTTCCTACAATGCTTTAATTCTGCATTAAGCAACCATCTGCGTTTCAGGACTCTTGTGTTAAAAAAATATCGCTTTAACCCATTCCCTCATATTGACCACTCCGTAAAAGTCACTTTGTGAAACCATTGTGATAAATAGAGCATTTGCTCCTGTAGGAGCAAATGCTCTATTTATCACGATGGTTTCAAGCTACAAATTCTAAAATTGCCCTTTTCTCTAGTTAATGCTCCTTTTCAGTAGATTTATTCAAAGAGGTTGTATCTATAAATAGCCTATTGGGTAATGGGTTAATAGCGGGACTATACTGTTACATACATGTAATAAGAAAGCAGACGATAATCATAACAGATGTCATTAATTTGGCGGTTGGGGGCTAATGAATAACCCACAATAAATACTCCAGTTTTATTTTCATATTCTTGTGGTTTTTGTTCATACGTATTTCAAAAAACAAAATCCTTCACAGAAACCTAATGCAAAACAAAACTACAGTAATAAATCCCTACTGGGACCAATCAATAGAAGGCTTATTCTGGACGTTTGTGACTATGTAGCTTATTGTTGGATGAAAATTACATAGAAAGCTCCCAAATGGGAGCTTTCTTTATTATTTTAACCCTGCATTAAGCAACCCCGTTTTCTAACGAATGCTTACGTTCATTTAACCCTTTCCTCATTAAATATGCCTTTCTACGCCTCTGTAAAAGTCACTTATTGAAACCATTGTGATAAATAATTTTCTATTTCTATTTATCACAATGGTTTCAAACTACAAAATTCTAGAAATGTCCTTTTCTCTAGTTAATGCCGCTTTTCGGTAGCTTTATTCAAAGTGGTTAGATCTAAAAATAGCCTTTGAGTGAATGGGTTAATCAATGATCGCCATAATTATAGAAGCTCTATTGTATGATACATGTTCTTAATCATGTGATAAAATCCAACACTAAATGGGGAAACGGGATCCGCAAAGTAAGAAACTATGCATTCGATGCTATACACACAATGTAGACCGAAACGAGCCACTGTGATACAGGCTTGCTTTCCGATAAAGATCTACCCTGTCTGGTGCTATATTTGACAATACGATTTGGGCAAAGCAATTGGTCTGGTTCTACACATTCCATCATATTCATTTAACCTTTTAACACATTCCCTCATAGGCTATTTTTAGATCCAACCACTTTGAATAAATCTACCAAAAAGGAGCATTAACTAGAGGAAAGGAAACTTTTTAGAATTTTGTATTTTGAAACCATTGTGATAAATAGAGCATTTGCTCCTACAAGAGCAAATGCTCTATTTATCACAATGGTTTCAATAGATGAAATAGTTCCCTAGTTTAAACGCTTTTTACGCATTGGCTAACAGAGTAGACCCAGATCTGATGGTACCTATAAGTGTCTGCTCTGTTTGCTTATGGAATTATAAAAGACCTGACTCTACATTACCTATCTACCAAAACAATATATTCCTATGTACATATGCCATTATAAAATATCAGCCAATGGATATTCATGATGTCATTATCTCTTACATGAAGATTCAACAGGGAAAGGGTTAACTTGTATGTATATTAACCCTTTCCTCCATAGGCTATTTTTATACCCAACCTCTTTGAATGATTCTACCAAAAAGGAGCATTAACTACAGAAAAGGAAAATTTTAGAATTTTGTAGTTTGAAACCATTGTGATAAATAGAGCATTTGCTCATATAGGAGCAAATTCTCTATCACAATGGTTTCAAGAAGTGACTTTTACAGAGACGTAGAAAGGCGCATTTATGGAGGATATGGTTAAAGGAAGCTACTTTTCAATTTTCTGTGATTATCCTTTTTTTGCCAGTATGACATTTCGACAGCAGTTGCACAACAGACAATTAAATCTGGGTTCATGCTTATAAAGCTTTTAGTTGAGTCTGAGTTTCGTTCTCAAGCTTTTGATTGGTCAGATTTGAGTTCTCAAGCTTTTGATTGGTCAGATTTGAGCCTTTGGCTCAAATCTGACCAATCAAAAGCTTGAGAACGATCTCAGACTCAACTAAAAGATTTATAAGCATGGACCCTGGCCTTGGCCTACACTGCTCGACTATGCCCTATATACAAGGTACAAAAGGGTTAGTATTTATGTGCAATGTATTCTAATCACAATTTACATAATTATACAAGCAGACATACAGAACAAGTTGGGTACCGAAATATTAAAATCTTCAATTCTCCACCAAACCCTATACTGTGACTACTCTTTAGAATAGTCTCTTCGAAACTGATTCTAAACGAAGCTGATTCGAGACGATTCTAAAGAGTGGTCACAGTATAGAGTTAGGTGGAGAAATAAACGAGCTATTCTTGAAAGTTTTAAAATATACGCATCTTATCTGGACCTCGGACAAGTACATGTACAGGGACAATCACAGTCACACTCAATAATAATTCAATATACACTCGTATCGGAGGAATCTATTTTTACACCTTCATTGCAATTTTCAGTCGCAAAAAGAAAGCTATGATAATGCTTTGAAACTAAACTTTATTCAAACAGGTTGCATTTAGAAGTTTGTGAAACGAAACATCAAGCTGAAACCCGATCCAACTCGATGCTGGTTATATTCCCCGACGATGTACATTCTAATGTCACCATTTCCATTGCAAGAACGAAGCATATGGCGCTAAATAATCCGTTATGTAAAGTTTACTTCATAAATATTCATGTAAGAAATAATGACGTCATAAATATCGTTTTGCTTTTTTTATAATGGCATCGTAATGACAAGCTTGTATCATAGTAGAAACTGTAACCCATATCTATATTATTCCGTAAGCAAATAGAACAGACCCTGATCAGACAGCCCCTACATGAGCCGTTTGACCTGGGTCTACTCTGTTTGTAAATGCTGTAAAAGGTGTTTGTATGAGTTAAAGGGTTAGGTCTGCTTAGATATTTTGTCCATACGAACTATAATATTGAACATGTTTATATCGTGAATTTCATTTTACGAAAGTTCAGCTGTTCTAGTTCCACTCCTCTGTACTGACGTGTGCACGGAGGTGGTTGACAAATCTTGACAAAAATCTATAGACAGAAGTCATCAGTTGGCTTCATCTCAATACTCGGCGTTTTGACCTGTCTGGTTGGCGCATTCCCGCTTGTTCCGACTGTGTTAATGGAGTAAGCCCGAGGCCGAGACTCTGGGTGAAAGGCATTGTAATCAGCTTCCACGAGACTTGTACCCGGCGCTGTCACAATCACCGGAAAGATGAAGGAGCTCTTGGACGAGGAACCAGGAGTATTTGCGCGTTCACTGGGAGGTTTTCTGAGTTGGATTCTAGTGGGGGCTAGTGATACTCGCATAGGCGGCCGTCTACGTCTGGCTGAAAAAGTAGGAACTAAACATATACTCAAACGAATACAATGCTAAGATTAACCTTTCCCTCATATAAAGTTCTGTGTTTTCACGCACTTGCAAACAGAGAAGACCCAGATCAGACGGCTCCCAGAGGAGCCGTCTGACCAGGGTCTGCTCTGTTTGCTAATACAATTTGATAGGTATGTTTCTTTGCTTTTTCAAATATCTACAATATTCCACCTTCCATATTTCATTATAACTATTTTGTCCATGAATATTCAGTAGGTGTTTAAATTTGGAATAAACCTAGAACAGGGAAAGGATTAATTAAATCTTCTCATGCTAAGCGCGTCCTGGCTGGCATTTGCCAACAGCTTCGATCCAAATGAGAAGATGAGTAAATGCGCGCCTCATTAGGATCCAAACTGTTGACACTGTCAGTAGACTCTCAAAGAATCAGTAGATCAGCAGAACATTTTAGACAGCCAAACATTTCGCATCGGTTCTCTCTCTCTCCCCTCCCTCTCCCTCTCTCTCTATTTCTATTATCGACTACATGTACATGTATCTGTCTGTTTCTCTCTCTCCCATTGTCATCTCTGTATTTGTATCTCGGTCATATTTAACCATTTTCTGTCTATTCTGGGTTTTTTTTTATTTCTCTCCTAATTATCTTCTCATTCCTCCCTATATTTTGTGTCCCAGCTCTCCAAAATGAAGTATTATCCTTTCCTAATATGTCTTATCATTCAGGTTGAGTCTTAATGTACACCATAGAAGTCAGTACACCATTTAAGTTAGGTGTCCGTAATATACGTAGCCCCGCCTTCAGACGAAGTCCTGCCCACTGCCAAGCACGGAGATACATATATGGGGTCCTTTAAGTGGTTTGCCGAATACATAAATAAAGAAGGAAAACGCTGATTTTTCAATTACATTTAATTTAATTTAAAAGAGAAGGGGAGGAAAAGGGGAGGGAAATATTTAAATTTAATGTTGCTTTTGTCTCAATAGTAATTGGGATCGAACAACTTGTACACCATTTAAGTCAGGTGACCAGAGAGACTTTGAATAGCTCCAAAGGAATGAAAACGTTGCACACCATTTAAATTAGGTGACTAGAGAGACCTAGAATAGCTAGATAGGACCGTAAAATTTGTACACCATTTAAGTCTAGTGAACAGAGAGACTTAGAATAACTCCATGGGACCGAAAAACGTGTACACCATTTATAAGCAAGGTGACCAGGGAAACATAGACAACTTGCACGCCATTTAAGTCAGGCGACCAAGGAGACAGAATAGCTCCATAGGAGCGAAAAATTGTACACCATTTAAGTCAGGTGACCAGGGATTCATAGAATAGTCCCATAGGACCCAACATCTTGTACACCATTTAAGTTAGGTGACTAGAGAAACGTGTACACCACTTAAGTCAGGTGAGCTGGGAGACCTAGAATAGCTTCATAGGACCGAAAAACTTGTACACCGTTTATGTCAGGTGACCAGGAAGTCCTAGAATAGCTATATAGTACAAAACAATTTGCACACCATTTAAGTCAGGTGACTAGGGAGACCTAGACAACTTGCACACCATTTAAGTCGGGTGACAAGAGAGGTCTAGAATAGCCCAATAAGACCGAAAAACTTGTACACCATTTAAGTCAGGTGACCAGAGAGACCTAGAATAGCTCCATAGAACCGAAAAACTCGTGCACCATTTAAGTCAGGTGATCAGAGAGACCTAGACAACTTGCATGCCATTTACGTCAGGCGACCAAAGAGAAATAGAATAGCCCCACAGGACCGAAAAACTTGTACACCATTTAAGTCAGGTGACCAGGGATTCATAGAATAGTTCCATAGGACCGAACATCTTGTACACCATTTAAGTTAGGTGACTAGAGAAACCTAGAATATCTAAAAATGTGTACACGATTTAAGTCAGGTGTGCAGGGAGACATAGAATAGCTTCATAGGACCGACAAACTTGTACACCGTTTAAGTCAGGTGACAAGGAATACCTAGAATAGCTTTATAGTACCAAAAAAAATGCACACCATTTAAGTCAGGTGGCTAGGGAGACCTAGACAACTTGCACGCCATTTAAGTCAGGTGAAGAGAGAGGCCTAGAATAGCCCAATAGGACCGAAAAGCACAACATTTCAGTCTGGTGACCAGAGAGACATAGAACAGCTCTATAGGACAGAAATACTTGTACACCATTTAAGTTAGGTGACTAGAGAAACATAGAATAGCTCCATAGGATCTAAAACTTGTACACAATTTAAGTCAGGTGAGCAGGGAGACCTAGAATAGCTTCACAGGATCAAAAAACTTGTACACCGTTTAAGTCAGGTGACCAGGGAGACATAGACAACTTGCACACCATTTAAGTCAGGTGACCAGAGAGGCCTAGAATAGCCCAAATAGGACAGAAAAACTTGTACACCATTTAAGTCAGGTGACCAGAGAGACCTAGGCATCTTGCACACCATTTAAGTCAGGTGACCAGAGAGACATAGAACAGCTCCATAGAAAAGAAAAACTTGAACACTTTTTAAGTCAGGTGACCAGAGAGACATAGACATCTTGCACACTATTTAAGTCAGGTGACCAGGGAGGCCTAGACATTTTGCACACCATTTAAGTCAGGTGACCAGGGAGACCTAGACAACTTGTACACCATTTAAGTCAGGTGAACAGAGAGGCCTAGAATAGGACCGAAAAACTTGTACACCGTTTAAGTCAGGTGACCAGAGAGACATAGACATCTTGCACAATATTTAATTCAGGTGACCAGGGAGACATGGAATAGCTCAATAGGATAGAAACATTTGTACACCATTTAAGGTAGGTGACTAGAGAAACCTAGAATAGCTCCATAGGATCTAAAACTTGTACACCGTTTAAGTCAGGTGAGCAGGGAGACCTAGAATAGCTTCATAGGACCGACAAACTTGTACACCGTTTAAGTCAGGTGACCAGGGAGACATAGAATAGCTCAATAGTTCAACACAATTTGCACACCATATAAGTCAGGTGACTAGAGAGGCATAGAATAGCTCAATAGGACCGAAAAACTTGTACACCAATTTAGTCGTGTGACCAGGGAGACCTAGAATAGCTTTATAATACAACACAATTTGCACACTATTTAAGTCAGGTGACCAGGGAGACCTAGATAACTTGCACACCATATAAGTCAGGTGACTAGAGAGGCATAGAATAGCTCAATAGGACCGAAAAATTGTACACCAATTAAGTCGTGTGACCAGGGAGACCTAGAATAGCTTTATAGTACAACACAATTTGCACACCATTTAAGTCAGGTGACAAGAGGGACCTAGACAACTTGCACACCATTTAAGGCAGGTGACCAGAGATACCTAGAATAGCTCCATAGGATCTAAACACATGTACACCATTTAAGTCAGGTGAGCAGGGAGACCTAGAAAAGCTTCGTAGGACCGAAAAACTTGTACAACGTTTAAGTCAGGTGACCAGGAAGACCTAGAATAGCTCTATAGTACAAAACAGTTTGTACACCATTTAAGTCAGGTGACCAGAGAGACCTCGAATACCTCCATAGGACCGAAAAATGTGTACACTACTTTAGTCAGGTGACTAGAGAGACCTACAATAGCTCCATAGGACCTATACACTTGTACACCATTTAAGTCAGGTGACCAGAGAGACCTAGACAACTTGCACACCATTTAAGTCAGGTGACCAGAGAGACCTCGAATACCTCCACAGGACCAAAAAACGTGTACACTATCTAAGTCAGGTGACTAGAGAGACCTACAATAGCTCCATAGAACGATAACACTTCTACACCACCGTTTAAGTCAGATGACCAGAGAGACCTCGACAACTTGCACACCATTTCAGTCTGGTGACCAGAGAGACATAGAACAGCTCTATAGGACAGAAATACTTGTACACCATTTAAGTTAGGTGACTAGAGAAACATAGAATAGCTCCATAGGATCTAAAACTTGTACACAATTTAAGTCAGGTGAGCAGGGAGACCTAGAATAGCTTCACAGGATCAAAAAACTTGTACACCGTTTAAGTCAGGTGACCAGGGAGACATAGACAACTTGCACACCATTTAAGTCAGGTGACCAGAGAGGCCTAGAATAGCCCAAATAGGACAGAAAAACTTGTACACCATTTAAGTCAGGTGACCAGAGAGACCTAGGCATCTTGCACACCATTTAAGTCAGGTGACCAGAGAGACATAGAACAGCTCCATAGAAAAGAAAAACTTGAACACTTTTTAAGTCAGGTGACCAGAGAGACATAGACATCTTGCACACTATTTAAGTCAGGTGACCAGGGAGGCCTAGACATTTTGCACACCATTTAAGTCAGGTGACCAGGGAGACCTAGACAACTTGTACACCATTTAAGTCAGGTGAACAGAGAGGCCTAGAATAGGACCGAAAAACTTGTACACCATTTAAGTCAGGTGACCAGAGAGACATAGACATCTTGCACAATATTTAATTCAGGTGACCAGGGAGACATGGAATAGCTCAATAGGATAGAAACATTTGTACACCATTTAAGGTAGGTGACTAGAGAAACCTAGAATAGCTCCATAGGATCTAAAACTTGTACACCGTTTAAGTCAGGTGAGCAGGGAGACCTAGAATAGCTTCATAGGACCGACAAACTTGTACACCGTTTAAGTCAGGTGACCAGGGAGACATAGAATAGCTCAATAGTTCAACACAATTTGCACACCATATAAGTCAGGTGACTAGAGAGGCGTAGAATAGCTCAATAGGACCGAAAAACTTGTACACCAATTTAGTCGTGTGACCAGGGAGACCTAGAATAGCTTTATAATACAACACAATTTGCACACTATTTAAGTCAGGTGACCAGGGAGACCTAGATAACTTGCACACCATATAAGTCAGGTGACTAGAGAGGCATAGAATAGCTCAATAGGACCGAAAAATTGTACACCAATTAAGTCGTGTGACCAGGGAGACCTAGAATAGCTTTATAGTACAACACAATTTGCACACCATTTAAGTCAGGTGACAAGAGGGACCTAGACAACTTGCACACCATTTAAGGCAGGTGACCAGAGATACCTAGAATAGCTCCATAGGATCTAAACACATGTACACCATTTAAGTCAGGTGAGCAGGGAGACCTAGAAAAGCTTCGTAGGACCGAAAAACTTGTACAACGTTTAAGTCAGGTGACCAGGAAGACCTAGAATAGCTCTATAGTACAAAACAGTTTGTACACCATTTAAGTCAGGTGACCAGAGAGACCTCGAATACCTCCATAGGACCGAAAAATGTGTACACTACTTTAGTCAGGTGACTAGAGAGACCTACAATAGCTCCATAGGACCTATACACTTGTACACCATTTAAGTCAAACGACCAGAGAGACATAGACATCTTGCACAATATTTAATTCAGGTGACCAGGGAGACATGGAATAGCTCAATAGGATAGAAACATTTGTACACCATTTAAGGTAGGTGACTAGAGAAACCTAGAATAGCTCCATAGGATCTAAAACTTGTACACCGTTTAAGTCAGGTGAGCAGGGAGACCTAGAATAGCTTCATAGGACCGACAAACTTGTACACCGTTTAAGTCAGGTGACAAGGAAGACATAGAATAGCTCTATAGTACAAAACAATTTGCACACCATTTAAGTCGGGTGACCAGGGAGACCTAGACAACTTGCAAACCATATATGTCTGGTGACCAGAGAGACCTCGAATACTTCCATAGGACCGAACAATTTGTACACCATTTAAGTCAGGTGACCTGGGACACATGGAAAAGTCCCACAGGACCGAAAAACTTGTACACCATTTAAGTTAGGTGACTAGAGAAACCTAGAATAGCTCCATAGGACCAAAAAACATGTACACCATTTAAGTTATGTGACTAGAGAAACCTAGAATAGCTCCATAGGATCTAAAAACGTGTACACCATTTAAGTCAGGTGACTATAGAGACCTAGAATAGCTCCATATGAATAAAAAATGCACACCATTTAAGTTAGGTGACCAGAGAGACCTAGAATACCTCCATAGGACTCAAAAATGAGTGAGGTCTAGAAGAGTTACATATGACCTAACAACATGGACACTACATGTATTTATTTTAGGCGACCAGAGAGACCTAGAATAGCTTCATTGGAATGAAAAGGTTGCACACCATTTAAGTCAGGTGACCAGAGGGACATAGAATACCTCTATAGGATCGATAAATCTGTACAACATTTAAGTCAGTTGACCAGAGACATAGAATAGCTGTATAGGACAAGGCAACTTGCACACAATTTAAGGGAGGTAATCAGAGAGACTTAGAATAGCTCCATAGGACCAAAACACTTGTACACCAATTAAGTCAGGTGACCAGAGAAACCTGCAATAGTTCCCAAAGGACCTAACACCGCGTACACCATTTAAGTTAGGCGACCAAAGACTTTTACGGACAATGGCTCCCTCGGCATCTCTTAGGCCTCCGGCTTCAATTGACAAAGCTCTGGGATGTTTGATAGGATCGCCTCACTGGATTCCGACAGCCTCAGGGCGGGCATGAGGGCTTCCTCTACCAATGTCTCTCTCTCATTTTTTAGCGTTGGGGTCGTGTCAGCGCCAACAGATGGTGTGTAGCTTCAAACATCGACCTCCTATCTGCGGCCCTCTCTGTTGGGCTTTAATCGGAGACCACGTCTTCCGAAGCGACTAAGTGCCTTTCATACCAGCTGGGCCGCTCGGCCCAACTGGCCTTGGGTCTAGGGATCAAATCGACAGCGGAAATGCTCCGCGGTCGCCGTGACACCTTCCTCCAATCTGCACATGCCCTGCAGGGCGAGCTGCGGGCGTCTCCCCTTGCCTCCGAACTACTTTTCGGAGGCAAAGTTAAGGAGAAAGAGCTCGCAGATAGTGCTTCTCCCAGGAACCCTTCCAGTCTGGGTTCATGAAAATCGCTAAGGCCCCTGCTAAACGTAAGCCTCATACGGGACCTCCCAATGATCCAGGGGAAGAAGAGTAAAAAAACAGGCCATCTTCTTCCCCTCAGCGGGACCCGGCAAAGAGCCGGTAAGGAACCTTCCCTGCTCCCAATACCTCGGGGTTGGCGTCTCAGTGTTCCTTCCCTCCCCGCCCTAGGGGTTCTGGACATTCTATGCCTCAGCCCTTGGGATTCGCTCTTTCTGCCCCCCCCCCCCTTCCGATCCGACCCTGCATTCTTGTGGGCGCCAGGCTTCTTTACTTTGTTGCAGCATGGCACAATATCACTCAGGACCCTTGGATCCCCCCTATTGTAGTATCCATCTGGGTCGACAGCCTCTTTTCTCCGGGGTCCCGATTCATCTGTCATCGGATCACCCGAGTATGCAAGACGATGTGCCTTAACTTCTCGCAAAAGCGGCGGTAGAAAGGGTACTGAACGAGAATTCGACGGGCTTTTACAGCTGTCATTTTCTCATTCAAAAGAAGAACGGCACATTTCGACCTATCGTCGTGCTCTCTACTCTCAACAAGTATGTAGAGGTCGAACATTTCAAAATGGAGAGCATCGCTTCCATTCAGCTAGCTATCTAACAAAAGGGCCATATCCATGGATCTATCAGACGGTTATTTTCATGTCCCGGTTCACCCGGCAGACAGACACCTACGCTTCTGCCATGAGGGTACCGACTACCAGTTCCAGACTCTGTCCTTTGGCCTCTCTACATTCCCAGATAGAGAGAGAGAAAGAGAGAGAGTGGGGATTCTCTGCTAAATAAGGAGAGAAAGAGAGAGAGAGAGAGAGAGAGAGAGAGAGAGAGAGAGAGAGAGAGAAAGAGAGAGAGAGTCTCTGCTAAATAAGGCTATTGGATAGTATAATCAAACACTACTAAACATAATGTTCATATAAAATTGCTAATTCATTTACGCATGTTATATGCAAATTACCTTAAATATATATGCTTTATAGAAATATGACCTAAAATAAAGATGGTTTATTTTCTTTTTATGATCACTATGTTCTAAAGGACCACAACAAACAATTTGGTACCAATGAAAAAAAGTCTAGGGTGGGATGCTACGGTAACCATGATTAGGACCCCGCCTATCAATGGTGTACATGAACGTTTTTCGGTCATGTGGTGTACAAGTTGTTTTGTCCTATGGAGCTATTGTAGGTCACCCTGGTCACCTGACTTAATTGGTGTGCAAGTTGTCTAGGTCTTTCAGGTCACCTGCCTTAAATGGTGTACAAGTTTTCCGGTTCTATGAAGCTATTCTATGTCTCCATTGTCACCTGTTTTAAATGGTGTGCAAATTGTGTTGTGCTATAGAGCTATTCTAGGTCTCCCTGCTCACCAGACTTAAATGGTGTAAAAGTTTTTACATCCAATGAAGCTTGTCTAGGTTTCTCTATTCACCTGCCTTAAATGGTGTGCAACTTGTGTTGTACTATAGAGCTATTCTAGGTCTCCCTGCTCACCAGACTTAAATGGTGTACAAGGTTTTAGATCCTTTCGAGCTCTTTTAGGTTTCTCTGATCACCTAACTTAAATGGTGAACAAGTTGTCTAGGACTCTCTTGTCACCTGGCTTAAATGATGTACATATGTTTCGGTCCTATGGAGCTATTCTAGGTCCCTCTGGTCACCTGACTTAAATGGTGTACAAGTTTTTTGGTCCTATGGAGCTATTCTAGACGTCTCTGGTCACCTGACTTAAATTATGTGCAAGTTGTATAGCTCTCCATTGTCTCCTGACTAAAATGATGTGCAAATTATGTTGTACTATCAAGCTATTCCAGGTCTCCCTGGTCACCTGACTTAAGTGGTGTACATTTATTTTGGTCCTGTGGAGCTATTCTAAGCATCCCTGGTCACCTGACTTAATTAGTGTACAATATTTTCGGTTTAATGGAGCTATTCTAGGTATCTCTGGTCACCTGACTTAAATGGTGTACAAGTTTTTCGGTCCTATGGAGTTATTCTAGATCTCCCTGGTCACCTGACTTAAATGGTGTACACGTTTTTCGGCCCTATGGAGCTATTCTAGGTCTCTCTGGTCACCTGAATTAAATGGAGTGCAAATTGTCCAGGTCTCTCTGGTCACCTGACTTAAATGGTGTACAAGTTTTTCGGTCCTATGGAGCAATTCTATGTCTCTTCTATCACCTGACTTAAATGGTGTACAAGTTTTTTGGTCCTGCAGAGCTGATTCTAGGTCTACCTGGTCACCTGACTTAAATGGTGTACAATGTTTTCGGTCCTATAAAGCTATTCTAGGTCTCCCTGGTCACCTGACTTAAGTGGTGTACTTTTTTTGTCCTGTGTAGCTATTCTAGGCATCCCTGATCACCTGACTTAAATGGTGTACAACATTTTCGGTTTAATGGAGCTATTCTAGGTCTCTCTGGTCAGCAGCCTAATTGTGTACAAGTTTGTTCAGTCCTATGGAGTTATTCTAGATCTCCCTGGTCACCTGACTTAAATGGTGTACACGTTCTTTCGGCCCTATGGAGCTATTCTAGGTCTCTCTGGTTACTTGAATTAAATGGAGTGCAAATTGTCTCGGTCTCTCTGGTCACCTGACTTAAATGGTGTACAAGTTTTTCGGTCCTATGGAGCAATTCTAGGTCTCTCCTATCACCTGACTTAAATGGTGTGCAAGTTTTTTGGTTCTGTGGAGCTGATTATAGGTCTACCTGGTCACGTGACTTAAAGGGTGTACAGTGTTTTCGGTCCTATAAAGCTATTCTAGGTCTCCCTGGTCACATGACTTAAATGGTGTACATTTGTTTTGGTCCTGTAGAGCTATTCTAGGCATCCCTGGTCACCTAACTTAAATGGTGTACAATATTTTCAGCTTAATGGCGCTATTCTATGTCTCTCTGGTCACCTGACTTAAATGGTGTACAAGTTTTCCGGTCCTATGGAGCAATTCTAGGTCTCTTCTATCACCTGACTTAAATGGTGTACAAGAGTTTCGGTCATATGAAGCTATTCTAGGTCTCCCTAGTCACCTGACTTAAATGGTGTACATTTGTTTTGGTCCTGTGGAGCTATTCTAGGGATCCCTGATCACCTGACTTAAATGGTGTACAATAGTTTTGGTTTAATGGAGCTATTCTAGGTCACTCTGGTCACCTGACTTAAATGGTATACACGCTTTTCGGTCCCATGGGGCTATTCTAGGTCTCTCTGGTCACATGAATTAAATGGAGTGCAAATTGTCTATGTTTCTCTGGTCACCTGACTTAAATGTTGTACAAGTTTTTCGGTCCTATGGAGCAATTCTAGGTCTCTCCTATCGCCTGACTTAAATGGTGTACAAGTTTTTTGGTCATGTGGAGCTGATTATAGGTCTACCTGATCACCTGACTTAAATGGTATACAATTACTGTGTTCGGTCCTATAAAGCTATTCTATGTCTCTCTGGTCACCTGACTTAAATGGTGTACAAATTTTTCGGCCCTATGGATCTATTCTAGGTCTCTCTGGTCACCTGATATTAAATGGAATGCATATTGTCTAGGTATCTCTGGTCGCCTGACTTAAATGGTGTACAAGTTTTTCGGTCCGATGGAGCAATGCTAGGTCTTTCCTATCACCTGACGTAAATGGTGTACAAGTTTTTTGGTGCTTTGGAGCTGATTCTAGGTCTACCTGGTCACCTGACTTAAATGGTGTACAAGTTTTTCGGTCCGATGGAGCAATGTTAGGTCTTTCCTATCACCTGACGTAAATGGTGTACAAGTTTTTTGGTGCTTTGGAGCTGATTCTAGGTCTCCCTGTTCACCTGACTTAAATGGTGTACATTTATTTTGGTCCTGTGGAGCTATTCTAGGCACCCCTGGTCACATGACTTAAATGGTTATCAATATTTTCGATTTAAAATGGAGCTATTCTAGGTCTCTCTGGCCACCTGACTTAAATGGTGTACAAATTTTTTGGTCCTATGGAGCTATTCTAGATCTCCCTGGTCTCCTGACTTAAATGTTGTACACGTTTTTTCGGTCCTATAAAGCTATTCTAGGTCTCCTTGGTCACCTGACTTAAATGGTGTACAAGTTTTTCGGTCCTTTGGAGCTATTCTATATATCCCCTGTCACTTGACTTAAATGGTGTACACCTTTTTTTCGGCCCTATGGAGCTATTCTAGGTCTCTCTGTACAAGTGTGTTGGTCCTGTGGAGCTGATTCTAGGTCTACCTGGTCACCCGACTTAAATGGTATACAATATTTTCGGTCCTATTAAGCTAGTCTATGTCTCTCTTGTCACCTTACTTAAATGGTGTACAAGTTTTTTGGTCCCGTGGAGCTGATTCTAGGTCTACCTGGTCACCTGACATAAATGGTGTGCAATATTTTCGGTCCTATAAAGCTATTCTAGGTCTCTCTTGTCACCTTACTTAAATGGTGTACAAGTGTTTCGGTCGTATGGAGCTATTCTAGGTCACCTGACTTAAATAGTGTACAAATTTTTCGGTTCTATGGAGCTATTCTAGGTCTCTCTTTTTGGTCCCGTGGAGCTGATTCTAGGTCTACCTGGTCACCTGACTTAAATGGTGTGCAAGTTTTTCAGTCCCATATACAATAAAGGCAGGTGGGCAGGACTTCGTCTAAAGGCGGGGCTGACGGTATGACTGACACCTAACTTAAATGGTGTGCTGACTTCTATGGTGTACATTAAGACTCAACCTTATCATTCATTCTATCTCATTCCTTTATACTCCTTCCTAGTCACAGTCTCCCTTCTCTCACTCCCTTACCAGCGTTGGATTGGCGTCTGCACAGAAAGGCGATGAGTACGATGACAATTATCAGAATAGGAATCGCGGCGGCGGCTGCGTACACCCCATTGGTTGTTTCCTCATCTTTGCTAGAAGTATAGAAAACGAAACAGGCTTCCTTGTTGAATATTCAGTTTACATGTACATGTAATCAGATCTATGTTATACCATAAGCAAATAGAACAGACCCTGATCTGTTAGTAGCCGTCTGATCTGGGTCTACTGTTTGCAATGACGTCGAAAAGCGTATTTATTGAGTAAAGGGTTAAAACGCCACGTCTATCGGTGAACAGATAGGGCTTGGAATGGCTGACCCGGTGTTAGGAAAATGTATCGGAAGTTGGTTGAATTCCAACCCGCGAAGCATTGTATTAACCATTTACGTGATAAACATTCTAGACAGAAATAATGACATCATCAGAGCAACAGATAAAGGTTCTCTCTCTTTCTTGCACAATTACTGAAATTGTCATTTCTCCACCAAACCCTATGATGTGACCACTCTTTAGAATTGTCTCTTCGAGACGATTCTAACGAGTGGTCAAAGCATACTGTTTGGTGAAGAAATAAATGAGTTATTCTTGAAAACGTTTTAATTTACACATCTTTTCTGGACCTCAGATTATGAATGTTTATTGGCTGAATTCTTGTAATGGTATACGAACACACTCAGAAAGATTGTAACTATGGCAAAACTATAGAATCAGATCTATATTACCCTTGAGGAATCGTCTTATATGGGTATATCCTGTTTGCAAACGCACCAACGTGGTCTCTATCAGGTAAAAGATTAACTCTTTCGGCGCCAATGTCGTCTGTTGGCACCATTGAAAACAGTGCAGTCCCAGGTCCAAGGCGGCATCTGACATGGGACTTCACTGTTTTCTGTATTATTTTAGCCCAAACATACAGGGATTCAAAAACAAATGTTTTACTAATATACCTTTATTATTTAGTTTAGAATTATATTTAATATGAAATTATTATTGCAGACGACACTTTTAAATTAGCCAAACGAGTTAATGTGCTTAGTACATTACATATGCAATCAACAAGGGACACCACTGAGGATTGCTTTGTATCTGACAACCCATTCCCGCTACAAGGGCCCGTTGTTACAACAGTTGAACTTCGATATGTCGAACTCGGATCACTCGAATCTCGGGATAACTCGAACATCAAGTTCGATCCTTTCAATACTTACAATACAGAATTGCTATAAAACGCATTACTACGCATATCTAGAAACACACGTGACAGCTTAATGCAGGTCTAAAACAATGCTGAAAGCTCCTACAGGAACTTTCAGCATTACTTTAGACCTGCATTAAGCTATGAACTTGAGAAATTGTCCAGATTAGAAATCGGATAACTCGAACTTCTGTTATCTCGAACTAATTTGTATGGTCCCTTGAAGTTCGAGATATCGAAGTTCAACTGTATATGGTGAATTATACATTCAACATGCAAACTAACCTAAATGTATTTTAATCCATTAGTGTCCAGTGTCCCTCTAATCAGGTGGTTCTGCACTTTTTGCTGGACCCATCAATGTGATGGGTTATTTCAGCAAATGCTTTGTTTACTGTGCCCCTTCTACATGAAATGTGGGCGGGTTCCAAATTAAGACCTGGATTTACCGCGACGGATGCTTTACTCTGCAAATGCGTTAACCCTTTGCCTGTTAACGCTTTCCCTGTTAACCCTTTCCCTGTTAACCCTTTCCCCGTTAACCCTTTCCCTGTTCTATGTTTATTCCAAATTTCAATACCTACTGAATAATC
This sequence comes from Azorinus chamasolen, assembly GCA_963576725.1. Classification (NCBI taxonomy): domain Eukaryota; kingdom Metazoa; phylum Mollusca; class Bivalvia; order Cardiida; family Solecurtidae; genus Azorinus; species Azorinus chamasolen. The sequence goes on along the minus strand of OY755246.1, from coordinate 50,197,940 downwards.
ATGGACAAAATAGTTATTATAATGAAATATGGAAGATGGAACATTGCAGCCATTTTAGAAAGTAAAGAAACAGATCTATCAAATTCCATTAGCAAACAGAGCAGACCCTAATCAGGAGCCGTCTGATCTGGGTATGCTCTGTTGAATATGCGTGAAAACGCGTTTATATGAAGGAGAGGGTTAAAGGGAGTATCTATGGAGGCAAGATTTAATAGTTTCGCGTTTATGCGTTTACCTTTTGACTGTACCGTCCTCCACGCACTGGTTATCTGTGCACGTGGTCCCAGCCGGACAGCAGTTAGAAAACCCGCAACACGTGCTCGGTCTGTAGCAATAAAACGCCATATCTGTAAGAAAAAGACACAATTGAGAAATTGCGAGTTTGAGATTACAATTTGCGAGCTAGTGGCGTGACTATCTACGCAACGAGTTTAGATCCGGGTGAGATGCTGAATAACTAGAAGTCTCTTAACCCATTACCTCATAGCCTATTTTTAGATCCAACCAATTTGAATAAATCTACCGAAAACGAGCATTAACTAGAGAAAAGGATTTTTTTTAGAATTTTGTAGTTTGAAACCATTGTGATATATAGAGCATTTGCTCCTATAGGAGCAAAAGCTCTATTTATCACAATAGTTTCATGAAGTGATTTTTACAGAGGTGCAGAAAGGCGTATTTATGGCGGAAATGGTTAACGATCCAAACAAATTGATATTTTGATTGCATTTTGTATAAAAAAGGAAAAGTGACCTCAGAGGTCCAGATAAGATGCGTAAATTAAAACATTTTCAAGAATAATTTCTTTATTTCACCACCAAACCGTCTTCGAGACGATTCTAAAGAGTTGTCACAACACAGGATTTGGTTGAGAAATGAGGAATGTAGCAATTGAGTATACGCACATTTATCCGTAGCTCTAGTAAACGTTTAGAATGGCAGTAGGAGATCATGTTTGCAAACAACTATTTAATATGTAACTAACTGATCGGCATCTCAACGGAATCAAACCTTTTTTGTTTGCAAACGTTATCATTCATGAATCGGCTTTAGCGCCAAAACAACACAGTCTAGATGCTGCGCCTGACAAAGACAGAGGTCCAGATAAGATGCATAAATTCTAAATAATAGATTCCTTATTACTCCACCAAACCCTAAACTGTGGCTACTCTTTAGAATCGTCTCTTCGAGACGATTCTAAAGAGTGGTCACAGTATAGGGTAGAGTGGAGAAATTTGAATACGCACCTTTATCTGTAGCTCTGTTTATGAAAACTGCGATGCGTTTTACATGTACATGTGTTCCTCTTTAAACTGTTACTTTTAAAATTTTATAGATGCCTTTTGACGATTTTGCACACAGAGAAGACCATTATTCTAAAGGAGCTGTCTGATAAGAGTCTGATCTATTTGCTTATGAAACAATATGACTGTTTTAGTATTTGGGTACGCACCTTTATCTGTAGCTCTGCATTGTAACGTTTCAGCAAATAAATGCCACTATTTCTTGCTTGAATAGTCAGTGCTAACGTGCAAAGGGTTTTCCTTAACTCTTTCGCTGCTAACTTTTGTCGTCTGCAAACTTTGTCGTCTGCTACAACTTTAATTTTCCTTCATTTTTGCTTTTTGAAAAAACAGTCACAATAACAAACAGTTTGGATACTGATGATACGCCGAGTTACTCGGCGTCTCATCTGGATCCAAACTGTTTGCACAGGAAATGACAGACGCAACATTGGCAGTGAAAGAGTTAATTTATACATGTATTAAACATAGATATAAACACTCACTGCAGAGAACTCTCGTTTCCAACTTGAAGCATGTCCCACCGTCCCTCTGTAGCTCACAGAACTCGTCAGCTGTAACACAAGTAAACAAATCGTGGGCTTGGTGCAAAACTAGTGTAACTCCCTCACTTTGTGAAGGAGTTACAATAGTTTTGCACCAAGCCCTCGAAATGTGACAATTCGGCCAACACCATTCTCGCGTTTTCCGTGAAAGTGACGTCAGCGCCAATCACACCTTTCCCTCATATAAATGCATTTCACGCCTTTGTAAACAGAGTAGACCCGGATCAGACGGTTCATGAAGGAGCCGTCTGATCAGGGTCTGCTCAGTTTGCTTAAGGTATAGTATAGATCTGATTCTACAGTTTCTGCTTGAGCCAAGCTGTCCTGTGTTCATATGCCATTATAAAAAATAATCGTAATGATGTACATGATGTCATAATGTTTTACATGGATTCGCAACAGGGAAATGGTTAAATGAATACACGAATGAAATGCAAAAAGCTGAAATAGTAACTTGCTACATAATTTCCATTGTGTATTAACCCATTACCTCATAGGCTATTTTTTTTTAGATCCAACCACTTTAAATAAAAAGGAGCATTAACTAGAGAAAAGGAAACTTTTAGAATTTTGTAAGTTGAAACCATTGTGATAAACAGAGGGTCTGCTCCTATAGGAGCAAATGCTCTTTTTATCACAATGGTTTCAACAGGTGACTTTTTCAGAGGCGTCAATGTGAGGGAATGGGTTAATTGTCGTTATAGATAAAATTAACTCTGCCTAAATTACAGCTTTTCTCATCGCATAACCTACTCGTAAGTGAATTTTATATAAAATGTTGAAACTCCAGACATTGGGCCGGGTGTATGTCCTATTATATCATTGACATTGACCTTGTCATTGATCGAGCAACATAAAACATTTCTTTACATATTACTGAATAATACTAACTTAGGTTGCTTCAGATATCTAATTATTCCTAAATTAATGTTTTCCACCGGCAAATAATTTTCTTTAGCGATAAACTTCTGACACTTTTTACTTAATTAATACAATTGATCTTCGATATCTCGAACTCGGATATCTCGAACTTTGGGATGACTCGAACAGAACGTTTTGCCCTTCCAAAACTTACAATATAGAATTGCTCTAAACTGTATCGCTATACATGTTGCAGCTTAATACAGGTCTAAAGTATTGATGAAAGCTCCTACAGGAGCTTTCAGCATTGCTTTAGACCTGTATTAAGCTGTGAACTCGAGAAATTGTTCTGATTAGAAATCGGATAACTCGAACTCCTGTTATCTCGAACTAATTTGTATGGTCCCTTGAAGTTCAAACCAGTTTAAATAATTCTGTAAAATAAGGTTAACCATTTCATTTATATAAATGTCTTTTCACGCATTTGCAAACAGAGTAGACAAAGATCAGACGGCTCTTATAGGAGCCGTCTGATCTGGGTCTGCTCTGTTTGCTTATGGAAGTTGATAGTTCAGTTTCTTTACTTTCTAAAATTGCTACAGTGTTCAAGAATCCATATTTCATTATAACTATTTTGTTCATGAATATTCAGTAGGTATTGAACTTTCAAATAAACATAGAACATGGAAAGAGTTAAAGAGTACATATATACTGTAGTTAAATTTCGATATATCGGATAACTCGAGCTTCGGGATAACTCGAACTAAAAGTTCGGTCCTTCCAAAATTTACGATATATTATTGTTGTAAAATGTATCGCTACGCATATCTAGAAAAACATGCGACAGCTTAATGCAAGTGTAAAGTAATGCTGAAAGCTCCCACAGGAGCTTTCAGCATTACTTTAAACCTGCATTAAGATGTGAACTTGAGAAATTGTTCAGATTAGAAATCGAATGACTCGAACCTTTGTTATCTCGAAGAAATTTGTATGGTACGTTGAAATTCGATATATCGAAGTTCGACTGTATACATTGAACCTACCTTTGCACACGTTCTTGCCACAAGCCCATCGCCACTCTGAGACACCAACATGCAGCAGAGACACTGTCAAAACAGTAAAGCAATATTCACCACGCTGTCAAGATTTATGCATCAGAGATACATGTAAGGGCGCGTACCCAAAACACATGTATTAAAATTACAAGGAAATTTCTGCTTTGAAAAGAAAAACAGTATGTAGAATCAGATCTGTATCATGTCATAAGCAAACAGAGCAGAGCCTGATCAGATAGCTCCTATATATTGGAGCCGTCTGATCTGGGTATTCTCTGTTTGATATGGCATAGAAAGGCATATTAATGGAGTAAAAGGTTAACCCTTTCAAATTGAAATGTTTCAAATTCCACTAGCAAACGGAGCAGACCCTGATCAGGCGGCTCCGAAAGGAGCCGCCTGATCTGGGTCTACTCTGTTTGCAATTGCGTGAAAACACGTTTATATGAGGGAAAAGGTTAAGAAGAACTCATCCAGATCTTACTTTGGAATCTATCCATTTATCATTTGGAGGGGCACAGCAAACAAAACATTTGCTGGAATAAGCCATTGACATTGATGAGATCAACAAACCAGTACAGACCCTGACCACAGAGATCCTTCAGGCGCCCTCTGACCAGGGTCCACACTGTTTACCCATGTCCGTTTCAATGACACTTACTAGAGCGAACATTTAGTTGCATTAATTTAATGAATATTCGTGTAAGAAAAGCAACTATATGAATAATAATTCATTGTTTTTTAATAACAAATAATTATGAACAATGGGGATTTAACCATGCCACAAAATGTAGAATCAGATATGTAATTTTTTCGTCACCAAACAACGCAGACTCTGATCGGACAGCAATAACAGGATCAGTCTGATCTATGAATGCTCTATTTGAAAATGTATCAAAGGCGTATCTGTGAATTAACCCATTCCCTCATATTGACGCCTTTTGACGCCCCTGTTAAAGTTACTTTACGAAACCATTGTGATAAATAGAGCATTTGCTCCATAGGAGCAAATGCTCTATTTATCACAACTGTTTCAAAACTACATGATTCTATTTTTTAATTTTTCTCTAGTAAAGGCTCCCTTTCGGTAGATTTATTCAAAGATATTGGACCTAAAAATAGCATAATGAGGTAATGGGTTAAAGGGTTATAATGTCGTACGAGTTTATGTACGACTCTGACGACGTCGTCATGCAATGAAAATGTGCAATAACAAAACGCACTATGAACAATCAAATGTTATACATTTTTACTAGTCATTTTAACCCTTCGCTTGCTATTCACGTCAATATACCTACTTGTAAACAGTGAATACCCAGATGAGACAGCTCCTGCAGGAGTTGTCTCATCAGGGTCTGCACTATTTACAAGTTGATTGTGCAACCAGTGCACTCCACAGTAGTGATTGCACAGCGAAATACTTGTACACAGTGAATATATATGTAATTATACAACAGGACCCGGGTAAAGAAGGAGAAATGTAGGCCTATTTTAAGATTCAGCAAGAGAAGGGTTAAGTAAATGTTTCCACGCCAAGTACAGTAAGACCACGCTAACGTTAATTATATTATAAAAAGAATGTGGTACCTTCATGCATGACGAAAGTTATGCAGAACGCTCCAATATGAGCTTTCTGCATTATGCTCGTCCTGCATTAAATGACCATGCTCGTCCTGCATTAAATGACCATCTGCTTTTAACCCTTACTGTGCGGGACACGAGTCACTTATGTCCTTTGCAATCAGTGTAGACCCAGATGAGAGGGCTACTAAAGGAGCATCTCGTCATGTGTCTGCACTGCTTGTCAATGTTACACATTTCTTTAGGAAAATCCCTAAATATTCACCCTAAGCTTGACCTGTTTGAAATTTTGAACGTTTCATTTGAAAAGCCATGGTTGTTACGGTTAACCTATTCCCTCACATTGACGACTTTGTAAAAGTCCGCTTGTGAAACCATTGTGGTAAATAGAGCATTTGCTCCTATAGGAGCAAATGCTCTATTCATCACAATGGTTTCAAACTACAAAATTCTAAAAGTTCCCTTTTCTCTCGTTAATGCTCCTTATCGGTAGATTTATTCAAACAGATTGTATCTAAAATAGCCTATGAGGTAATGGGTTAAACACACCAATGTTTGTCGCTTTATAAAGGTTCTCATGCAAATATTCTGATCTACTAAAATTCCGTAAAGATACAATGTTCTTCTATTTTTCTCTAAAATTACAACAGGTGTATAAAACAGTTTGGATCCCGATGACATGATGAATAAGTGTGTGTCTCATCTGGATCCAAACTGTTTGCATAGGTAATCAAAAAGTAACAGCTCGTATGCAAAGAATTGAATTCAGCTGATGTATGTGTAACTTGATGAAAAAGTTGTGACTCGACTGGGACTCGAACCCAGGGCCTTTGTCAAAAAGAAGTAACTGAAAACATCACATGATATTACACAGTTAATATGTATATACATGTATTTGCATTGTGCATTGCACTTACCGGATATAAGAAGGAAAATAATCATGTTCCTTGGACTGAACAGAATTCCACTACCAGCTGAAATCTAAAAGTTTTCAATATACTCAGACCAAATGACATAACGCGGTGATTTTTTCCAAACTCTCCTGTTTTCTCTTTGTACACATGTAAGCTGTGTTATTAGTGAAACCCGGGCTTTGTGTTAACCCTTCGCTTGCTATTTACGTCAATATACCTACCTGTAAATAGTGAAGAACTAGATGAGACAGCTCCTGTAGGAGCTGTCTCATCAGGGTTTGCACTATTTACAAGTTGATTGTGCAACCAGTGCACTCCACAGCAGTGACTGCATAGCGAAATACTTGTACACAGTGAGGATATATGTAAATATACAACAGGACATGGGTAAAGATTTAAAATTCAGCAAGAGAAAGGTTAACTCTTATCTCGCAATTCACGACCTGACACACACTTACAAACAGATTGGATCCAGATGAGACGAGGAGTTACTCAGCGTCTCATCAGGATCCAAGCTTTTGGCCCTCGGTAATTAGTTTCTGAAAAGCTTGATAGAATTGGTAATAACCAAACATTCCATGGATACAAATTTTAGCAGACATTATTTTTTCACAGCAGGGATAAGGGTTGATGCATTATAGAAAATGGCTTCTTTGTGCTGCACGGGTTTCACAAGCTACTCAACTCAATCGTCGTCTGCATTCACTATGTGCTATTTTTTTCATGTATAAAAAGAAATAATGCAACCAGAGAGCCAAACAGATTGGTTCATTGTTGGACGCCAAGTTTCTCGGCACCTCATCTGGATCTAAACTGTTTGCGAAGTTTTTATGCACTCGGCAGAAGATGTTACTATTTTGATATAGCCATGTGTCTCAGTATTTCACAATACAAACAAGAAACCAATTTTAAATAAAGAACAGAACAGAATATATTTTATTTTGATTTGTACAATGGTGCATCATCATGTCCAATACATATAAATCACATATTAACCCTTTCCTTCATATAAACGCTTTTCACGTACAGTTTATTTGCAAATAGAGTAGACCCAGATCAGACGGCTAATGGAATTTGATAGTGGAATTTGACGCTTCTGGGTTTTTTTACTTTCTAAAACGGCTACAATGTTCCACTTTCCATATTTATTTGAAACTATTTTGTCCAAGAATATTTGGAATAAACATAGAACAGGGAAAGGGTTAAGTATTAACAAAATCAAATTGCAGAATAAAATTCAGTGCTATTCCACAAATAAATACATGTATCACACTATGTTTCTTTCTTCACGTGAAGAATGTGAGATAGTCAATTGAATTATATTAGAAAAAAATCTGAAATTCATTGTTGCAATGCAGCTGAACGTCGATATCTCGAACTCGGATAACTCGAACTTGGATAACTCGAACTCGGATGACTCGAACTTCAGGACAACTCGAAGTAAAAGTTCAGTCCTTCCAAAATTTACAATACAGAATTATTCTAAAATGTATAACTGCATATTTAGAAACACATGTGACGGCTTAATGCAGGTCGAATGTAATACTAAAAGCTCCTACAGGAGCTTTTAACATTACTTTAGACCAGCAGCAAGCTGCGAACTTTAGAAATTGTTCAAACTAGAAACAGGATGGCACGTATTTCTGTTACCTTGAAGTAATTTGTATGGTCCCTTGAAGTTCGAGATGTTGAATTTTTCAGTTATATATGATCTCAAACCAAAAGGTAACTTATCTAAAAACATTCATAACCGAAATACAGTTTAATGCTACTGTATAATGATAAAACTTCTCAAATGAATTGTGTTTATCTGCATACCAATGTTGATAAAAGTTATTAACCAATCTTTGCTTAATTTCATGTATAATTACCTTACATGTATCAGTATCGATATACATGTATTATGAGCTCGCTGCTCCCAAACATCAAGAAACATTTTCACAAAACAATTCTTTAACATTTTGTAACCAATATTTACATCCTAAGTGGCTCTTTTAAACACATAATTATCATGAATTGCTTTTAAAATAATATTACCAAGTTTCAACAATTTCAACCAATATTTATCAGTACGAATGCATATTGATATACAGTAAAATCTCGATTATTCGAATTTTCTTTATAGAATAATTTAGAATCTTTTAGGCAGGTGACTGCTTAATGCATGGTGAAAGTCATGCTGAAAGCTCCTCTAGGAGCTTTTCTACATGACTTTCACCATGCATTATGCTGCCATCTGTCTCAGTGTCGATAATAATACGTATTTTAGTGTTCGAATAATTGCGAATGTAACTGTATATAGAGGACATTGGCCTCACCCCGCATACACACCTATAATATCAGTATTTGTTCTCACATAATGTATAAGTTTGCAAAATCTTTAATGAATTCGCTCAATTTGTTTTGATTTACTATCACAATATTTCACCCGCATAAACCAAGATGTGCCAACGAATATATCAAGTAACTGACATAAAAAATTAGATTTCAGTTTGAGCGTTTAACAGTTTACTAACAATGACTTTAATGCTGCCAGTTTCTTTCCGACTAGTCATCCGGGACATGCATGCACTGACATTTGCAAACAGTGTCGGTCGAGTGCTCATAGAAAATCCTTAACCAAGTTTAACCCTTCGCTTGCTGAATTTTAAAATACATTTCTCCTTCTTTACTCATGCCCTGTTGTACAACTACATATATCTTCACTGTGTACAAGTATTTCGCTGTGCAATCACTGCTGTGGAGTGCACTGGTTGCACAATCAACTTGTAAATAGTGCAGACCCTGATGAGACAGCTCCTGCAGGAGCTGTCTCATCTGGGTCTTCACTATTTACAGGTACATGTAGGTATATTGACGTGAATAGCAAGCGAAGGGTTAACCCTGTCCCTCACATAAACGCCTTTTCACACATTTGCAAACACAGAAGACCCAGATCAGACGGTTCCTAGAGGAGCCGTCTGATCAGGGTCTGCCATATTTACTTATGGAATTATATAGATATGACCTTACAATTACCTTATAAGATTTAAGTTAATGAATATTCATGAACTGATCAAATCATGTATAAATGGCTCATTATGGAAACGGTTAAGCCCTTCATACTGAGTGAACTCTATTGTCAATTCCACTGAAAATTGAGCAATGAACGGGTTAAAGCAACTTAACCCTTTCGCTGTTCTATGTTTACTTCAAATTTCAGTACCTACTGAATATTCATAGAAAAAATGTTATAATGAAATATTGAAGGTGGAACATTGTAGCCATTTTAGAAAGTAAAGAAACAGATCTATCAAATTCAATTAGCAAACAGAGCAGACCCTGATCAGACGGCTCCTACTCTGTTTGCAAATGCGTGAAAACACGTTTATATGAGGGAAAGGGTTAACCCTTACAACGCTGACTTTTCAATGGTATATTCCAAAATTCAAGCAGGTCAAGCTTACGGTGACTAATTTGGCATTTAAAGAAACGTGCAACCTGACAAACGGTGCAGACCCTGATGAGAGGGCTCCTCTAGGAGCCCTCTCATCTGGGTGTACATTGTTTGCAAAGGACATTAGTTACTCGTGTCCCGCACTGTAAGGGTTAAACCCTTGCAACACCACTGGGTCAAGAATGTTTCTTAGTGATTCTCTAGCAAACCGATGGTGTGTTTTTCAGATGTTTCCAGGGGCAGGGCTAAATTTCATGCGGCCTTTTTTTTTCAAAAAAAATTTCTCTGAAATCACTGTGTAGATTTTAACATGGCATGGATATTAAACCATTCCCTCATATACACGCTTTTTCACGCCTTTTCAAACAGTGTAAACCCATCAGGGCCAGTTCTGTTTGCCTATAGAATCATAATTATAATAGATATGATATTACAGTTTTTGTCAAAGCAAAACTTTCTCTTGAAGAAAAATTACATGACAAAAGTTACGTTAATGTACATTCATGAAATGACAAAATCACATGTAAATGTTCATTACAGGAAAGGTAAAAGTGATTTCATGACATAAGCCTGTACACTGTTCGTTGACAATAAATTTTGGTAAATTTTGTTAGACAGATTTGTTCCTGATCTTTACCCTTATCGTGATAAGCGCGACAATACTCGCGTTTGCAAACATTTTGTATCCAGATGAGACGCCGAGTAACTCGGCGTTTAATTAGGATTCAAGCTTTTTGACTCCCGGGTCCAATGTTATAAAGCTTCTGAGTCTGAGATCATTCCCAAGTATCTGATTGGTCAGATTCTGAGCAAGCTCAGCTCAGAATCTGACCAATCAGATCCTTGAGAATGGTCTCAGACTGAAGCAAAAAGCTTTATAACCTCCGGGTCCCGGTCTACTATTGTTCAAATGCTTGTTGGAATCAGAGTTTGGCAGACATATTTTTTTCAGTACGGTTAGATATTATTAGTAGATATATTAATTACATACCTTATATGTACATGTTAAACAAAACCCATCAATGAAATATTAACCATATGCTCCACAAATACGCCTTTCTACGCCTTTATAAACACAGTAGATCCAGATCAGACAGTTCATGTAGGAGTCGTCTGATCAGTGTATTCCCTGTTTGCCTATGATACAGTATAGGTGCGGGTTTACAGTTTATGCCATCGTCAAGAATGCCTGTGTCCTTTTGCTATTAAATTACAGTAAAACCTCGATTATTCGAATTTTCGGTATAGAAGAATTTAGACCCTTTTAGGCAGGTGGCTGCTTAATGCATGGTGAAAGTCATGCAGAAAGCTCCTAGAGGAGCTTTCTGCATGACTTTCACCATGCATTAAGCTGCCACCTGTCTTAAAGATCGATAATAGTACGTATTTTAGTGTTCGGATAATCGAAGATTTACTACAGTTAATGTAATTAATATTCATAACGTCATGATTTCTTTCATGAATATTCATGGAATTAAGTGTTAAGCTAATTCATCTATCAAGCTATTCAATGATTTTGCAATGTTCATTTTTAACATATTTCATATTGTTTCGTGCATATAACTATTCCACAGAGATTTCTTTCTTTCTTTCTGTTTGGTGTAGATACATTTAGTTAATATCCCCCACCCCCTCGCGCATATAGTAATGTCCAGTATCAAAATGGGTTAAGATATAGAGAAGTTATTGTCTTTTTCGTTATAATGGGGTCTTTATAATTTCAGGTTTTGTTTAATTTTGTATGGTTTAGATATGGATAACTGCCACATATACACTTATTTATACTATTAACTGTATTAATGTATGTAACAAGACATGTGTCAATAAACAGACAGGGATACTTCTAATTTGGGTTTGTAAAACAATTGGTAGTCAAATGCAGGTAAAAATAATGAAGAAAGCTCATATAGGAGCTTTTGCATTATTTTGTCCCTGCATTAACCAATAAACCATTCGCTTGCTGAATTTTAAAATACATTTCTCCTTCTTTACCCACGCCCTGTTGTATATTTACACATATCATCACTATGTACATGTATTTCGCTGTGCAATCACTGCTGTGGAGTGCACTGGTTGCACAATCAACTTGTAAATAGTGCAGACCCTGATGAGACAGCTCCTTCAGGAGCTGTCTCATCTGGGTCTTCACTATTTACAGATAGGTATATTGACGTGAATAGCAAGCGAAGGGTTAAGACCCATAGGCTCAATAAATGAATGACCGCTTGGGACAGGTTTTACTGTATTCAAGTACATATCTTGATCTGAATTCCTCCAAAAATCATGCAACAACAACATTGCTGATCCTGTTAATGATCATAGACTGAACCTTTTTACAAAATTAACCATTATATCTGTCATATTATAACATTTGTGTTTTTGAATCTTGAATCTTAACGATCGATCATTTGTAAACACTAAGTCATGTAAGCATTGTAAATGATTACCTGGGGTATACTGGACCAAATTTCCTAATACTGAAATGCCTAATTCTGAATAATAAACATAAGTGCGAAAGTCTCCAGTGGGGTTAAAGGTCAGAGTCATACCTTAGGGGAGGAAGAATCCAGCGACCAACTTTAATTTTCATAATTTCCAAGACATTCATAAGCTTTTTTTTTGTTATTATTTCAGCAACACATATTCATTTTATTCCTATCAAAAGTTCATTCATGTTGTTATCTCAATATTTCCGCGTGAGAGTCTCATTTCGCAATATCGGTTGTTTCCGCCGATATTCAGCTGGTTTCCCTATTCCCTGTAACTACGCGCGGGCACCAGGCCAATGTGTTCTAGGTCAGCGACCATAAGAGTATAGACACAATACAATACAGCTGCATAATTGTGTGTTAAGAGAAATATTATTTTATGGTGAACGAAATGGCAGGGATAAATACGTATATTCTTGTAATATTTGGTAAGATATTTATATTTACAAATTTAGATTACAAGTGTGTTGGTATATAAACCGTTTTCCTGAAATAGATCTACTAGCTTTTATTGATTTGTATGTTGTATGTTTATAACCAGACGTATTACAATTTACAACTACATTGTATGTCGCGTTGTTGCGAAATAATGATCTGCCTACCGCGAATTCATATAAGAATAGTTATCATAAACCATTATTTTCATATTGGTTTATAAATACTTGATGCTTTGACATTGGAAGAAACATATTTTATACATTCATATAAACACTTAACAGATACTCGATTAACCCTTTCCCTCATACAAACGTGTTTTCACGCATTTGCAAACAGAGTAGACCCAGATCTAGACCTAGACCCAGACCCAGATCTCCTCTAGGAGCCGTCTGATCAGGGTCTACTCTGTTTGCTATTAGAATTTGATAGATCTGTTTCTTTACTTTCTAAAATGTCTACAATTGCAATGTTCCACCTTCAAGAATTCTTTAAAATATTTTGTTAATGAATATTCAGTAGGTACTGAAAATTGGCCTAAATACAGAACAGGGAAAGGGTTAAGACGACTCCTACAGGAGCCTTCTGCCGTTAGTCTACTGTTTGCAAAGGAATTTTATCAGGGAAAGTGTTAACCCTTTAGACTTCATGAGTTTTCAGAAATAAAAACAAATGATCGTGTGAATATTAACAAACAATATATAATGACGTCATGAAACAAGAGAATCAAACTACAAACAGATCTGTTATTTCATAAGCAAACAGAGTAGACTCTGATCAGACAGTTCTAACAGCTATCTCATCTGTGTTCTGCTCGCAAATGTGCTAAAAGGCGACTCTATGCGTTAAAAGGTCTACACATAGCTAGATTCTAGTTACATATTGATTATATAGTCTATAGGCTATGCCACGATATATATAATACATGTATTGACAAACCGTGTTAAGCTTAGTATAGATCGGTTACCTATCTTAAACTGCTATCACAAGTCAAGTTATGGGTGGGTAACGCTGGTGGTAGCTTAATGCATGTCAAAAGTAATACAGAGAGCTTTTTGCAATACTTTGCTATATATTAAGCAACCACCTGTTTTTAAGACTCATATGTTCAATCAAGGGAATGGTCGCTTAGGAAAGGTTCTACTGTTCTACATAAACAAGAGAGGGTTAATAATAAGGCCAGGTCGGATATTTAGATCGCCTAGATTATAGAGACTGGTTTTCGTAACAGATTCAGTTTAACTAGTAAATATAATACGGTATTGCCGTGAAGGTCAACGGTTTTCTCTAGTGCATATTTAAATGCCCACAGCGAATGTGTCGACTATAGCCATTGATCTGTAAATAACATTTACAGTAAAATATAGAACGGGTAGCGTTCCTCCTTTTTGATTTGGTGACATGATAGACGCGATCGAGAGCACACTTACGCGAACAGCTACGTACGCTGGTGCAGGCTGGTCACGTCACGTCCCCTTGCACGGACTTTAACCCATTCCCTCACAGGCTATTTGTAGATCCAACCACTTTGAATGAATCTACCAAAAAGGAGCATTAACCAAAGAAAGGGAATATTTTAGAATTTTGTAGTTTAAAACCATTGTGATAAATAGAGCATTTGCTCCTATAGAAGCAAATGCTCTATTTATCACATTGGTTTTACAAAGTGACTTTTACAGAGTCGTCATAAGTCGTCAATATATAAGGGAATGGGTTAAAAGTGGTATTCCAACTTTTATAACAAAACCCATTGAATCTGGTGATCTTTTGTTTTTTATCTTCCTTATTAGAATTAGTCTTACATTGTGTATATAGTTAACCCCAGCTATAGCGACCGTAAAATGAATAAATGTGGAGGTCGATTAGAGCAAGTGATTGCTTAATGCAGGACGAACGTAATGCAAAAAGCTCCTTAGGGAGATTTTTGCATTACTTTTGCCCTGTTTTAAACTACCACCTATCTTGAATCACGCAGAATTAGATTCAATTTAAATGGTCGCTATATACATAAGTATATTACTCCATCTATTTTTAGCTTGGTTGATTTTCGGAGAACAGTTGAAGTACTTCTAAAGGATTGGCGTCGTATATATCAAAGTTGTGGTCGTAAAAACGACTCTAAATATTTGCCATAAATAACTACTTAACTGCAACAACATGACTACGGATCATGTCTCATTCGTGCATATTATATCAACGACCCAAACAATTTCGAAAAGCCATTTCATAATTATTACTTTGACTTAAAACGCCTTTTTCACGCACCATTTCCTCATAAAAACAATTCCCTTTCACGCATTTTGTAAACAGAGTAGATCTAGACCATACACGTCCTGAAGGAGATGTCTGATCAGGGTCTACTTTGTTTGCTTATGGAGTTTTATACAGTAAAACCTCTCTATAACGACCACTAGATTACATCAAGTATTTTTGTTAAAGACAGGTGGCTGCTTAAAGCAAGGTGAAACCTGCCCGAAACCCCAACTAATTAACACAATTTAGTGGCCGTTATAGAGAGGCTTTACTGTAGATCTGATTTACAGCTCAATCATGTTGGAACACCGCTTTTTTCCATGTTCGATTTTATTTATTCTGTCGGCGATATAATGATGTGATATAATATTGGATTAAAATACATTGTAGTATAATTATACACATACAACACCTCTCTTAATCCTGCTGAAAACAGACCTGCTTACATCTAGTAATCCTTTTCCCCGTTTAACCCCATCCTACATATAAACGTGTATTCACGCATTTGCAAATAGAGTATACACAGACCAGACGGTTCCGATTATAGAATAGAATAGAATTCAGACAGAGTAGACTGACCAAGACCGGTCGTGTTTGCTTATAGAATAATATAGATCAGATTCTACAAATTCTACACCAATTAACTTGTGTTCATATACCATAATTTATGGTCATCTAATTAATACACATGAAGTAAATAATTTGTTGTATGAGTATTCACAAGGTAAAGGCAGAGCAACAGATAAAGGTGCGTACCCAAATTCTAAAATCGTCATTTCTCCACCAAACCCTATACTGTGACCACTCTTTAGAATCGTCTCTTCGAGACGATTCTAAAGAGTGGTCACAGTATAGGGTTTGGTGGAGAAATAAAGGAGCTGTTCTTGACAATGTCATACTTTACGCATCTTATCTGGACCTCTTGTAATAGGTTAAGCGGCTACTTAATGCAGAACAAATACAGACAAATGTCTGCATACCTGTTGCCCTTACAGAGGCTATCATCAGTTTTTATCCCTTTCACGGTTGAATATTCATGTAACATAATCATGATGACATCATTAATATTTATAAGTTGAATTTTCATAATGGCATATGTACGCAGGAGGTTTAGATATTTGTATAGACTGTAGTGTCAAATCTATTATGATACCACAAGTAAACAGAGTAGACCCTGATCAGACGGCTCATGGGTCTTTTCCGCTTCCAAAGATGTGAAAAAACCCGTTTATATGAGGGAATTGTTAAGGAATGGCAATTAGACATACTTTAGTTACCACAGAGAGATTTTACTGTAACTATTTGAAACATTATACATACCTATACAACAAAAGATTGACCTATAAATATTTGTGTGTGTGTCTGAAATATGTCAGCTTTATCAGCACACCATAAATGTAGATATAAATGTAACGCATGGTTGTTGCCAACTTGTTGGTTGTATTGATTAAAGTCCCAATCTGCTAACTATGGGCTAAATGGACGCCCCGGAGAGAGAGAGAGAAAGAGAGAGAGAAAGAGAGAGAGAGAGAGGGGGGAGAGAGAGAGAGAGAGAGAGAGAGAGAGAGAGAGAGAGAGAGAGAGGGGGGGGGGGGGGTGCGTATACAAACTTACAAAGAACCCCGGGCGCGACGCCCTCCTCTTATTATAGAGTTTATTGCGCGGGAGCCTGAAGGCCCCGCGCTTTATATGGAACGCTGGTATTGGAATTTCACTGGTAGGAGGGCTGATTTATCAAGAATTGCGAGTGAATTTTAATTTGTCTTTATGATTATAAGAACATTATGTATGGAATAATACAATTTTATATAGTTGGAAACAGGTCGACATACTTTTTTTCAGTGTAGAATTGTTTGTATTTTGGAAATGAAAATATTAGAAAATTATTTCTCCTAGGACAGGGCTAATAATTTTTTTATTACCGCAGCGGAAGGGTCATCAATGATAACAGCCGAGTAAATGACTAAGATATTGCGGAACTGACAACTTTCGTATTTCGGGGCAATACGCTTATGACAACCGTTTAAATCAGGGGCGGGGCTTAATTAGTAAAGATAGTCTGATGGAAAATCAACTAAATTGACAGTTTCTAAAGGCACGGAAGTGAAGAGCGTTTGTTGGTTACTATGGCAATCCGACTGAAATTGCTGCTTTTTAATAATAATAATAATTTTATTTGACAAGTATACACAACATGGCAACTTAATACAAAATTATGCAAAACTATATGTACAATACAACTGTGAAATTCATCCGTCTAAAATGTAAGAGATCCACGGTTAAGATCGTGATGGCCGACTCTGTAATCCAGAAAACGATAACACATTCTTTACGGAAATAAGTGTCCGAACTTTAGACCTGCAATAAGCTGTGCACTTGAGAAAATGTTCAGATTAGAAATTGGATATCTTTGTGCATATGCGATTATAAAATACCAGCTTATAAATGTTCATGATGTCTTTATTTCTTACATGAATAGTTAACACGATGGGGGATAAGGTGTCTAGTATGAGACTGTAAGGGTTATAATATTGTATAACTAAGACGTTCCAAGGATCCTTTATGATGAAATGGAAGAATTGTGTTGTGTTACTAAAGCCATAGGAGTAATGCAAACATTTCATTTTTTTATATAAAACACAATTATTTTTATTCATTATTCAGTAATCCGCGCCTTTGATGCTTTGCATCAATGGTTTTCTTGTTTGGTTATTTTAAATGCCTAGTATAAAGCATTGATACATCGGATTATAAAGTCTCGTCTGAAGGACATGGTCCGGTGTAACACACGGCTGTTCAGATATAAACAATTCAATTACAAATGTATAGGAGATATAGGAGATATCTGCATTTCTTTCGTCCTGTATTAACCCTTTCCTCCATAAATACGCATTTCTACGCCTCTGTAAAAGTCACTTTATGAAATCATTGTGACAAATAGAGCATTTGCTCCTACAGGAGCAAATGCTCTATTTATCACAATGGTTTCAAACTACAAAATTCTAAGATTTTCCTTTTCTCTAGTTAATGCTCCTTTTCTGTACCGTAGATTTATTCAAAATGGTTGGATCTAAAATACATGTAGCCTATGAGGGAAAGGGTTAAGCTACCACCTGTGTTAAAACCCAATAATTACACTTGGGCAGTCGTTGTAGACAGGGTTTACTCTAACTCATCCTTCTCAAGCTAAGGGCGACCTGCATCTACACTGTTTGCAAATGACAGACATCCCGTTTCCTGCATTTTTAGGGTTAAACATTGTACTGCTTTACGCAACCTGACTCGCATTGTTCAAACTGCTTAATACTTTCCTTCATATAAACGCCTTTCCACACATTTGAAAGCAGAGTATAGGCCGAGAGCAGACGGCTTCTATAGGAGCCGTCTGGTCATGGTCAGGTCTGTTTGCTTTTGACATGCTACAGATCTGATTATACATTTTTTTCCAAAGCAAAACATTCCCTTGAAAAGTTTATAATATTATAGAAATTGAGATAATAAATATCTGTTTTGTCATTATTTTTACATGAATACAGAACAGGGAAATGGTTGAGTTACGCGGTGTCTCACCAGGATCCAACCTGTTTGACATTCTCTCAGTGGTTTCTCAAACGTTTGAACGAATCTGATATCAGTGAGAAAATCACCAGATCGAAATTTTAGCAGACAATTTTGTTGAAACGTGACCCTTTACTCATATTGCAAAGACGTAGAAAGGCGTATTTATTGAGGATATGACTATGTTTGAACAAGTGTCCTTGAAACTACAGTAAAACCTCTCTAAACCGGGCGTTAAATTTGGTATAGATATCGGTCTATAAGACAGGTGGCAGCTTAATACAGGGTGAAACTCATGCAGAAAGCTCCTCTAGGAGCTTTCTGCATGAGTTTCACACTGCAATAAGCAGCCACCTGCCTAAAAGCATCTACATTCTTCTCTACTAGAATTCCGGTTTAGAAGGGGATTTACTGTAATCTCAACAGTGTGTTGAGTATTACAGTAGAGTCTCTCTTATACGACCACTCCAAAGAAGTCTTAATCTGGATTTTTAAAGCAGGCGGTAGCTAAATGCAGGACAAAAGTAATGCAGAAAGCTCATATAGGAGCTTTCTGCATTACTTTTACCCTGCCTTAAGCAGTCACCTGCTTTTAAAGACCTCCATGTTAACATTGTGTGGTCGCTTTTGTGTAGCGACACTTTGATGTAGTGTCATAAACAGTTCACCTTA
The DNA here is from genome assembly GCA_963576725.1 of Azorinus chamasolen. NCBI lineage: Eukaryota > Metazoa > Mollusca > Bivalvia > Cardiida > Solecurtidae > Azorinus > Azorinus chamasolen. The sequence goes on along the minus strand of OY755246.1, from coordinate 50,178,837 downwards.
TCATAATATATGACAATGACTTGTTTTGCAACACTGGATACCTATTAAGTTATTAACCCTTTGCTTTATGTAAACGCTGTTTCACCTATTTGCAAACGGGGTAGACCCAGATCAAACGGCTCCTGCAGGAGCCGTCTGATCAGGGTCAGCTCTGTTTGCCTTTGACACAATATAGATCTGATTCTACAGTTTCTGCCTGAGTCAGAACACGTGCCATTATAAAACATCAGCTAGTTAATAGTCATGATGTCATTATTCCTTAAACATGAACACTAAATTACATCCAATTGTGAGATGTAGGTTAACCATGCCCTTTAGTATACATGTACTCTTTACAGTCTTTAGAAACCGGGCTTTTACCTACGTTGTCCCATTCCCTCATATTGACGACTTTTGACGCCTTTGTAAAAGTCACTTTGTGAAACCATTGTGATAAATAAAGCATTTGCTCCTGTAGGAGCAAATGCTTTATTTATCACAATGGTTTCAAACTACAAAAATCTATAAAAAAAATCCGTTTCTCTAGTTAATTCTCCTTTTCAGTATATTTATTTGAAGTGTTTGGATCTAAACATAACCTGTGAGGTAATGGGGTATAAGTGTAGTAGTAATCCAAACAGTTTCGAACCAGATAAGACATCAGAACAAAATACAGTCGAACATGTACAGTAAAACCCCGCTAATGCGACCACCGAAAAGGGGCATAATACTGGGTGGCAGAGGCAGGTGGTAGCTTAATGCAGGACGAAAATTATGCAGAAAGCTCCTATAGGAGCTTTCTGCATAACTTTCGTCCTGCATTAAGCAACCACCTGCTTTAGACGACATCAGTGGCTGTTTATTAAGTGGTCGTATTAGCGGGGTTTCACTGTATTAAGCGACGTTTCATTGGTTGAACATAGGAATCTTAAACAGCAGGTGGATGCTTAACCATTTCCCTGTTCTATACTTGTTTTCCAAGTTCCATTACCTACTGCATTTTCATGGACAAAATAACTATAATGAAATATGGAAGGTGGAACATTGTACTAAGCCATTTTAGAAAGTAAAGAAACGCACCTATCAACGTCCATTAGTAAACAGAGCAGATCCTGATCAGACGGCTCCTATAGGAGCCGTCCGATCTGGGTCTATTCTGTTTGTAAAGATCAAATAATCGTTTCATTAATGAGTATTATTAAACAACAAACTACTATTCTTTAGACAGCTAAGCAAATTATTTATACACTTCTTTTCACCCACTACTTTTTCAAAATTCAACGCTGTAATCTGTCTGTCTACTAAAATGCAAGCAGTGTGTCAAACAGTTTTGAATGAGATGCCGAGTTCCTCGGCGTCGTGTATCTGGATCCAGACCGTTTGCAAACTAATCATAGATCCACCGGCAACAGGCTAAAGGTTAATTTAACAAGACATAGACTTGTGTCTGATGAGAAAAAAATGCATTTGATTTCTGTCTAGCAGTTACACAATTTTGAAACAACGGTCTCATTTGAGTCTTCGTGAAAGTGGGGCCTGGGTTCAACTACCTGATACTTACATGTACATCGTGTTGGAGAAAGTAGACATGCGTTTGTTGTTAAGCAAATATACTGCCGTAGATTAGACAAATATTTGGGGAAATCCGTGTAAAACATTTTCCAAAACCAATTTGCGCCAAATACGTACAGTAAAACCTTTCTATAACGGCCACTAAATTACATCAAGTATTAAAGGCAGTATTGTGTTAAAGGCAGGTGGCTACTTAAAGCAAGGTGAAAGTAAAACAGAACGCTGCTGTAGGAGCGTTCTGTTTTCTTTCACCTTACTTTAAGCAGCCACCTGTCCTAAGTACTAACTAATTAAAACAATTTAGTGACCGTTATAGAGAGGTTTTACTGTAGTTGTGACATTAATTAGGAATCGTCTCTTTGAGACGAATTCTAATGAATAGTCGCAGCTATGCATTCGGAGGAGAAATTGACACTCCCATTATCTGGAGTCCTGCATGGCTACATGAACCACCTTCATTCTTAACCTAATGAATATTCATTTAAAACTATGACATCGTGAATGTTATTGTGTTGAATGTTTATAATTCCATATGAACGAGGGGCTTCATAAGCAAACAGAGCAGACCCTGATCAGATGGCTCCTATAGGAGCCATCTGATCTTGGTCTACTCTGTTTGCAAAGAGATCTCTTTCAGAAAAAGGGGTTAGACGGTTCGGAACCTGATTCCATGCCGTGCACTAACGCGGTATGTAGACTAGATTCACACTTGTCAGTTTTGCAACGGGTCAAAATATAAGGATTGGAATGTCATTTTATGTGATGTTAAAATAAGGACATGTGGAAAATCATAATTCGTTTGTACAAAAGGATAAGTAAAGAGGACAAAGTAAATAAACGTTGGCGTTAAACGAGTGACACACCTACTACAAATCGGAATAGCATATTGACAAATACAGTAAAACCTCTCTAAAGAGACATTACATTATAATTATATATATCGATCTTCGAAACAGGTGGCAGTTTAATGCAGTGTGAAAGTCATACAGAAAGCTCCTTGATGAGCTTTCTCCTATGGCACGAACGTATGCGAGCGTATGAGAAAAAAATGTTCATACGCTTGCAAACGCAGCTATACTATAGGGGTAGGTTAGGCATACGTCGTATACGTTTCAAGTACGCTGTATTACGTCGGTGTACGTTCTCATACACAGAGGCCAAAAATAATTTTTGAACATGTTCAAAAAAGTTCAGCGCATACGAGCGTATACATTATACGTTACGCAAACGCTCATAACAAGTTAGACATACTTTTAATACGCCAGAGTGTCGGTAAAGGTACGTTACTTATAGGTAAACTACGCTTCACATACGGTGGCATGAAGGCGGCCAGTAAAGTTTTTATATGCATGTAGCGTGTGTCAGTAACGACAACGTGATCGTAACGTACGTCTGACGAATTACTAGCGTATTTAACGTATTCCTGGCTATTCATACGTTACTCATGCGCTCACATGCGCTAAGCATACGTTATTCATATGCACGCATACGCTACTTATACGCTACACTGACGGTGACATAGGATGACACACGCCCGTATACTTTTCTCCTGCGCCGCCTATACGCCAGCTATAAGTTAAACATATTTTTTATGCTATTAGTGCGCTGCTAAAACGTTAAACGAAGATAGTGGTGGAAAAATCGGGTTCATACGCTCAAAAGTATGACCATTTTGTTTTTCGAAAACTTTCATACGCAATCCTAAGTTCCTCTCAAACGATATAATGTGACAGGGCCATAAAGAAGTGAGAACGGTTTAGGCAGGTGACTGCTTAAACCATTTATTCCCATATGATTAACCCTGCATTCCATAAATAAATACGCCTTTCTACGTCTTTGCCATCAGAGAAGAAACTATATGAGACCAGGGTCTGCTCTGTTGGCTAATGATATAATATAGATACGATCCTACAGTTTCTGACATGGCCAAGCATTCCCGTGTTCATGTACTACTAAAACAATCTAATTGACATGCATTATGCATTATTTCTTACATGAATATGCATGGAGGAAAGTGTTAACCAATACATATCACGACAAAATTTCCTTTGTCCAATCACTATTATTACATGAATCCATTATTACTTAGATGAATATCCATAGAATAAAATTGTAATTAATTTAACACATTATCCCATATAGTGACGCATTTTTGCGCATCAATAGAAGCCACTTTATGAAACCATTGTGATAAATAGAGCATTTGCTCCTATAGGAGCAAATGCTCTTTTTATCACAATGGTTTCAAACTACAAAATTCTTAATTTTCCCTTTCCACTAGTTAATGCTTCTTTTCGGTAGATACATTCAAAGAGGTTGGGTCTAAAAATAGCCTAGGAGAAAATGAGTTAAAACCCGTCCAGCTCTTATTTTGGAACCCATTCATTTTTCATGCGGAGGGGGCACAACAAGTACTTTTGTATTGTTGTTTCAATAAGCCATTGACAGAAAGGGGCTCAGCAATCAGTGCGGACCCTGATCAGAGGGACCCCTTTGGAGCCCTCTGATCTAGGCATACGCCGTTTGCCCGTGTCCTCTTTTTAAGGGATACTGGACATAACTGGATTAACCCTTACAACGCTGAATTTTCTAATGGACTATTCCTAAGTTGAAACCGGTCGAGCTTATGGTTAATATTTAGGGATTTTTCTAAAGAAAAGTGTAATATGACAAACAGTGCAGACCCTGATGAGAGAGCTCCACTAGGAGCCCTCTCATCTGGGTCTACACTGTTTGCATAGGACATTAGTGACTCGTGTCCCGCACTGTAAGGGTAAATGCTGATAGGAGTTTTTAAGTCATGCAGAAAGCTCGTCTGTGACTTTGCCATGCATGACGTTATCACCTGTCCTGAAGATCGAAAACGATTTGAGCCTGTTGGATTAGCGAGATTTTACCGTACATGTATGTTTATTCATTCAGCACAAACTCTTCCGGGTGTGAACAGAGCATATCGCTTTTATAACTCGCACACATGAAACTCAAGACAGGAAACTTGATACATGTACATCTGTCGAGTTCAGGCACGGATTAAGAGGGGCGGAGTCTGCGCCCCCCCCCCCTTTTAAAGTTGCCCAAACAATTTTTTGAGTAGTTTTATTAGATCTAGATAAAAGTCAATAAAACAACGATTTTTGTTTATTTTCTTGTTCTCAGTTGGATGACATCACTAGTGTCTTTGTAAATAACAAAACACTAGTGATGTCATCCCACTTTTAAAAATCTACGCCTCCCTTATCTGAAATCCTGGATCCGCACCTGGGTTTCGATCCGTCTCATCTTGTCCAAAGTCAACGTTGTTATTTATCATGTTCTTAATATTTTACTCCATGGATTTTCATGCAAGAAATGATAAATAGTTTATTAAAGAAATAACAAATGTGTAGATGTGCATTATCGCACATTAGATCACAGTTAGGAGTTGAGATGCGGAGTCATTAGATCACGAGGCCTTAAGGCACTCGAACAATTGGGAATCCGGAGTTTTTTTTACCATTGTAGAAACTGTAGACACGTATTCAGGCTGTTTACCAGTTCTGGGGGAAAGGGGTTCGGGCCCTTGGCCCGGGGGTGGTGGTGATGGGGGGGGGGATTATAGCGCGGACGAGCCAAAAGGGTAATATTCATTGAATGATGTATAATCTATTTGTGTTAAATAACTAACTATCGTCCGGCATAAAGGTGGGGGAGCAGACCCCCTGATCAAACGGCTCCACATGCAGCCGTCTGATCTTGGTCTACTCTGTTTGCAAATGCGTGAAAAGGCATATTACAGGAATGCTTGTAAAGGCATAGAAAGGCGTATTGATGGGGTAAAGGGTTAATAATTATGTTATCTGTTATCTGCTGGAATTTTTACAACTAAAGTAGGGGCCCACGAGGTGGCGTAATTATACAGTAAAACCTCTCTTAACCGGAATTCTAGTCGAGAAGAATTTATATATTTTAGGCAAGTGACTGCTTAATGCAGGGTGAAAGTCGTGCAGAAAGCTCCTATAGGAGCTTTCTGCATGACTTCCACCCTGCATTAAGCTGTCACCTGTCCCCAAGACCGGTATTTATACTAGATTTCCGGTTAAGAGAGGTTTTACTGTAGTCATGGCGTTACTGCCGCCTGGCCGCTCACCGCAGTGGTTTCGAATCTCGTGGGACATTTCATAGTTTTACATCTGGTTTGCTGTAGGCTGGTTGCTCTACCCGGATGTTCCTACGTACCTGGGATTGTTACCATTATTACACAGCCTCTGTAGAAGTTATTTATTAAGACCGGCTTTGATTCTGATTAACCCTTTCCTAAGTTTCCTTCATATAAAGGCATTTTCACGCATTTGCAAGCAGAGTATATCTAGATCAGACGGTTCCTGTAGGAGCCATCTGATCAGACTCTGCTCTCTTTGCCAATGGAATTTGAAATATGTTTCTTAACTTTCTAAAATGGCTACAATGTACCAACTTTCATATTTCGTTATAACTTTTTGGTTCATGAATATTCAGTAGGTATATGAATTTGGAAAAAACAACATAGAACAGCGATAGAGTTAACCCATGCCTATAATTATATTGCCACATTTTGACACCACTGTAAAACCAATTTTCGAAGCTAGAACACGTATTTTGATATTTATTACAATGTTTTGAAAACTACATGATTCTATGTTTTGCTTGTTTCTGGTAGTAAAACAGATATAGCTAATTCAATTAGCAAATAGAGCAGACTCTGATCAGACAGCTCCTGCAGGAGTCTTGGTCTACTCTGTTTGCAAATGCATGAAAACGCGTTTATATGAAGGGTAGGATTTTAAAAGGTCTATATCGAGGACAAGTGTCATGATCCGGTGTGTTTGCTTAACCCTTTAACCGCCATTATCTAAAAATACACCACGACAAATAGTGCAATCCTAGATCAGACGGCGTCTGACCAGGGTCTTAGCTTTTTGTCCCAAATTGTAGTTCTATATTCGTTTGAAATTTGCATTTATTTATCTCCTTTCCGTATTTTAAAGAAAATGTTTTCACAAATTTGGGTTGCAGACGACAATTAGAAACATTGCGCCTAGAGGGTTGATAAAAGTATGTAGATAATGTAGCCTACCCAATGACGTCTGTTCCTGACCTCACTACCGAACTATTCAGACGCAACTTAGCCCCTTGAATGCGGGAAACGGGTTAAACTGGTCTTTGAAAACAGTTTAGAACAAGATCGGACGGCCCCTATAGGAGCCCTTTGATCAAGCCCTATGCTTTGTTTATTTTTCAAAAATTCTGTAGCAAATGTGTGACCTTCGTACTGAATTAACAAGTTATATAAATATCAATATGTTAACCCTTCTCTTGCTGAATTTTAAAATACATTTCTTCTTCTTTACCCATGCCCTGTGGTATAATTACATATATATCTTCATTGTCTACAATTATTTCTCTGTGCAATCACTGCACAATCAATTTGTAAATAGTGCAGACCCAGATGAGACAGCAATGAGCTAGTGCAGGAGCTGTCTCATCTGGGTCTTCACTATTTACAGGTAGGTATATTGACGTGAATAGCAAGCGAAGGGTCAATACTGATTCATAGGATTAATTCTTTCCCTGTCACGCATTTGACAGAGTAGACCCAGATCAGACGGCTCCTACAGAAACCGTCTGATCAGGGTCTGATCTGTTTGCTAATAAAAGTCGATACATGTATATCTATTTCTTTAGTTTCTAAAATGGCTACAATGTTACCCCTTCCATATATATATCATAACTATTTTGTCCATGAATAGTCTTGCGGTAGGTCGGTGGTTCTACCCGGATGTTCTTCTGTGCACGAGACAGTGCAATTTGTTCCGTGCGCAGGAGAACCTCTGGGGTCTTCCTCCACCTGTAATTAGCTGGACGTCGTGATATGACTGAAATACTGTTAAAACGACCTAAACCCCGATAAAAACCAAAACAATGATTAGTCAATAAGTATCGAAAACTGAACTAAATATAGAACAGGGAAAGGGTTATCTAAAATGTATCTAAACTGCAACGCAGAAGATGACTTTTGATATTTGTGTAGCATTAAGACAGAAATTAGTAATCCAAGAACCACTTCGTATTATACTATAGAGCGGTATTATACTGGAGCGTACTATTATTTGGCGCCAAAATAGTTAAAACCCGTTGTGAAGTTTGTGTATTGAATGGAGGTTCTTTCCGAAGCATGTCAATGTATGAACCATCTGCTGTAGAGTTTCTTAGAATTTGTTTTATCATGTCAGACAAAATAAGACAACTCTCGCCACCGTCTAGAGAAAAAAAAAGAAAATAGAAAACACCATGAATCGGACAACAACGAAAAAAGAAAACAAGTCCAGCTATTTTAAGACATTTTCTTTTAAATCGGTGTATACAAAATTTACACAACACATGCTGTGTTGAACTTTTAACCCAATTATGCGTGAATTGATCACTTCATGATTATTTTATTAAAACTTAATTTTTATAATGCCAACATTAAAGGGAAGTGTTTGCTGAGACAAACACTGCAGGATCAGACCTTTATACTTACATAAGCACCCTGGTCGGACGGTTCATACAGGAGCCATCTGATCTGGGTCTACTCTGTTTACAAAAAAGTGAAAATGCGACTAAAAGGCGACTATATGAAGAGACAAGATAACTCCAAAATTATAATACAGGCTTGTTCTAAAATTTATCAATACACATGTCTAGAAGCACACGTGGCAGCTTAATGCGGGTCGAAATAATGCTGAAAGCTCCTGTAGGACCTGCGTTAAGCTGGGAACTTGAGATACATGTATTTGTCAGATTATAAATCATATGACTCGAACCTCTGTTATCTCGAACTAAGTTGTACAGTCCATTGAAGTTCGAGATATCGAAGTTCAACTTTACTTTCGATTCGGGTGATATCCAAGATGACGACGACTTTTACAGCAAGCTTGCACGACTACTTATCCCATTACTCCACAAATGCATTTTAGCGACTTTGCAAACAAAGATCTGATCAGACGGTTCGTATAAAAACTGTCTGATCAAGATCTGCAGTTCGCTTATGGAATGATACATATCTGGTGCTAAAGTTTCTGTCGTTCATATGCCAAGCGAGGATTTAGAGGAGCGGAGCCGGCGTACGACCCCCACCCCCGCCCTTAAATTGCCCAAACAAACTTTTTGAATAATATATTAGATCTAGATCTACTAAAATCAATAAAACATGATTTAATCTTGGTTTTTTTTTTATTTCCCTCACCCAATTTCGCTCTTTTTCAACATGTATTACAAACACACTATTTAGTTATGTCATCAAACAAAAATCTACGCACGCCCCCCTTCCAAAAACAAATTCTAACCCCCCCCCCCCCCCCAAACACACACACACTAATCTGAAATCCTGGATCCGCACCGGTATGCCGTTATGAAATTTACCTAATTAATATTCATGATGCCATTGTTTCTTACATGAATATTCACGGATCAAAAGAGTTAAATATACCACACATGTTCAACCTTGATATTCAATAATATTTAATTAGTGAAAACTCAAAAACATTCACGAAATTTAGATACTTTTCAGTGCATGCACTTTACATTTTGCGTGTTAACAACCTATTCCCTGTTGCATATTCATGTAAGATATACTGACGTCATGAATACTAATTACATGCAGATTATTTGCCATAATTGCATATGAACACAGGGTATTTTAGCTGAGGTAGAAATTGTAGAATCGGATCTATATTATACCATAAACGAACAGTGCAGACCCTGATCAGACGGTTCCACCAGGAGCCGTCTGGTCTAGGTTCACTGTTTGCAAAAGCGTTTATTTCAAGGAAAATGTTAATGTTAATCCTTTCAAATGGACTATTCCAAAATTGAAACATGTCAAGCTTACTGTACATAGTCAGGGGTGTTTGTGAGGAAAATGAAGCATGACAAACAGTGTATTCCCTGGTGCTCCTTTAGGAGCCCTCTCATCTTGGTCTACACTGTCTACAAAGGACTCTAGTGACTTGTGACCATTTATACATGATCCAATGTACAGATGAGATACTGAATAAATGTCATCTAAAATCTCATCGCATCTCATCTGGATCCAAACTGTCTGCCATTCTGAAAGAAGGGAATGGAAGAAACATACATGGGCGTGCCATAATTAACTGTTGCATTCTGGGTACATTGAGCGCAGATGCTATTATAGTTTTAACATTGATGTGGAGCACTGTGTCGTTGACCGTTGCATTTTGTCATTACCTTGCTGTAATCCTTTGAATGGCGGGACACGTATGCATATATACGTATTTGCAAATAGTGCAGACCCAGATCAGAGGGCTCCTAGAGGGGTCTACACGGTTTGTCATTCAAAATCCATTCGCAATTTTTACTCTTTCATACCGTACGGACTCTGCTGATAAATATTGATGGACCATTCCACGTTGAAAATTCAGTTTTCAAAGAGTTTTGTTGTGTGATAGTAGCTGGTCAGACACGATATCGATCGGAAGGTTCATTTACATATAGAAAGGAGGTATGTGTGATACTTGATGAAAGCTTCTTGACGTATAAATACCTAATTAGCGAAAGGAGCAGTTCAATATGTTTTATATCGGTCTTTATTGATGTAAGGAGTTTATATACAGTAAAAACGGTCATTTAAGCGATCTTTAGAAAGAAGTCTAATTTTGGGTGTTAATGTAACCTTTCCATCATATAAACGTTTTTTTCGCATTATGCAAACAGAGAAGACCCAGATCAGACGGCTCGTATAGGAGCCGTCTGATCAGGGTATACTCTGTTTGGTATTGGAAATGGAAAGATCTGTCTCTGTACTTTCTAAAATGGCTACAAAATTCCACCTTTCAGATTTCATTATAACTATTTTGTCCATGTACATGTATATTCAGTAGGTACTGAAATTCGGAATAAACATAGAACCTTCCAGTACCTGCAATGTCGTCTGCTGAACACATTTTCGTCTGCTTCTTGTTTTAGAGTGGCGTTTCCTCATGTCTTTATATAAAAAAAGATAATAACCGGAGCTTTCTGCATTACTTTTGCCCTGCATTAAGCAACCACCTGTTATTTAAGACTCAGTGTTACATTTGTAAGTCAATCAATGGTCGCTTAAAATAGGTTATACGGTTGTTAGTATTTAATATTTATAATAATTAGCCTCTAAATGTACAAATTCTAACCAAGGCAGAGTGTACAATGAAAATATAAAAAAATAGTAGGCTAATCAGAGCAACAGATAAAGGTGCGTACTCAAATACAGTAAAACCTCTCAATAACGGCCACTAAATTACATCAAGTATTTTGTGTTAAAGGCAGGTGGTTGCTTAAAGCAAGGTGAAAGTAAAACAGAACGCTCCAATAGGAGCGTTCTGTTTAACTTTCACCTTGTTTTAAGCAGCCACCTGTCCTAAATACCAATTAATTAACACAATTTAGTGGCCGTTATAGAGAGGTTTTACTGTACTAAAATCATCCTTTCTCCACCAAACCCTATGTTGTGAAAATGTTTTAATTTACACATCTTATCTAGACCTTTGGAGTTATTTACTGCTGGGTATACAAATAGTTAACGGACATGTGCTTCTAGACGATTAGACACGCAGACACGAATGCCCATATATTTTATTATCACTAAGGATGACTCGGCAAGTCATCTCGAGTGGACGATAGCGGGTACGGTCTCTATTCGGATCCAAAGCATTAAGTTAACCCTTTCCTTCATTTAAACGCATTTTAACTCAGAGTAGACTCCGATCAGACGGCTTTTATAGTAACCGTCTGATCAGAGTCTGCTCTGTTTGTTAATGGATTTTACAGACAGACAGGGATGAAAAGCCACGCATGCACCAGCAAGCTGATATCGTCCACTTATGATGATATCATTTAAGATGATATTAGTTAGACAGACCTTTGTCAGGAATGCACGGGCTGGTATGAACGGTGTAAATGCCGTATTTCCTCACAATACACGGGTATAGTCAACCGATCGGATTCCGAGAATTTTCTCCGGCAATACATGCACATACAAAGTGTACATGTATGCCTATACCCCTATAAAAGGGGATCTGTAAAAAGTAGGTCCGGTAAAAAACCAACGGTATCGTCACACTGAAGTGGTACACTCACTAGTGACGATACCAAATACATGACATGTGAAAACTAGAGGTTTTTGTCACAAAAACGGATGTCTCCCCTCTAATAAAAACACTATGTAAAGGGAAATCACTAAAAATGTTATGGACTTGATGATTGATACTTTCCCTCATTATGCGCTTTCCACACCACATTTTTCAAGAAGAAAATGATAACAGCTAATAACTTCAAAAATATTGATACCAGAGTTATGGCCCTTGTGCATGACGCTTACTTTCATCATGCTCTTTCCATAAATGAAATGTCATTCCAATAGCATCAGTCGAAGAGGAGTTATTGATCGGACAAAAAATGTAACAAAGGGCAATAACTCCAAAAGTATTGAAGCCAGAGTCATGGCCTTTGTTCATGACACTTTCTCTAATCATGCTCTTTCCATGTATAAAGTTTCAATACAATGGCAAGAGCCATGTAGGAGTTATCGTCCGGACAAGAAAGCGTTAAACAAATGTACAAGGGGCAATAACTCTCAATTTATTGAAGCCAGGGTTAAGGACCTTATGCATGACACTTTCTCTTATCATGATCAATCCATGTATGAAGTTTCACTCCAATGGCATGTGCCATATAGGAGTTATCATCCTGACAAAAAATTGTGTTTTTTTTACAAAGGGCAATAACTCCAATATTAGTGAAGCCAGAGTTATGGACCTTGAGCATGACACTTTCTCTTATCATGATCTTTCCATGTATGAAGTTTCAATCCAATGGCATGAGCCATATAGGAGTTATCGCCCGGACAAAAAAATTGTTGAAAAAATTACAAGGGCAATAACTCCATTATTAATGAAGCCAGAGTTATGGACCTTGTGTATAACACTTCCTCTCGCCATGATCTTTCCATATATGAAGTTTCAATCCAATGGCATGAGCCATATAGGAGTTATCGTCCGGACAAAAAATTATGAAAAAACATTACAAGGGCAATAACTCCATTATTAGTGAAGCCAGAGTTATGGACCTTGTGTATGACACTTCCTCTTGTCATGATCTTTCCATATATGAAGTTTCAATCCAATGGCATGAGCCATATAGGAGTTATCGTCCGGACAAAAATTGTGAAATATTTTTTACAAGGGCAATAACTCCATTATTAGTGAAGCCAGAGTTATGGACCTTGTGTATGACACTTCCTCTCGTCATGATCTTTCCATATATGAAGTTTCAATCCAATGGCATGAGCCATATAGGAGTTATCGTCCGGACAAAAAAGTGTTATTTTTTTACAAGGGGCAATAACTCCTATATTGGTGAAGCCAGAGTTATGGACCTTGTGCATGACACTTCCTCTCATTATGCTCTTTCCATATATGAAGTTTCAATCAACTGACATCAGGCATATTGAAGTTATGGTCCGGACAAAAAGTGTGACGGACAGACAGACAGACAGACGGACAGACAGACAGACAGACAGACAACTCTCACGAAAACAATATGTCTCCCCCATATAAATATGGGGGGAGACATAATTATCTGGAAATTATATGTAAACCATTGATAGATATGTGATAAAAACGTTGCATCACTTTATACTCCATTTTGTTATCTATGTATTTAACCCATTCCCTGTTGAATGTTCAAGTGAGAAATAAAAACTTCACGAGTTACACGGCATGTGAAAAAATGACGTGTTGGCTCGGAAACTATAAATCTATATTATATACATGTACCATGAGCTAAAAGAGCTGAAGGAGCCGTCTGATCTGGGTCTACACTGTTTGCAAAGGCGTTAAAATGTGTTTATATGTGGGAGGGGAGGATGGGGGTAATTAGAAAGACACCGCTGAAATTGATTTTACTTTAATGCCCGAGAGATTTCAAAATCGTGTCCTGAGAGCCACAGGTATGTTTGCGGAAGTTTTTTGTTTTTAAAACAGTTCACTAGGAATGGGGATGGACGTTCTAGAAAACCCATAGTTTCTATGTACATGTAACATGTTTAAACCTTTCCCCGATGAACATTTATACAATAATTCATTACTTCGTGAATATTCGTTAACTTCTTTTTCATAATGGCCAACAATGGACTTGGCCATTTCAGAAACTGTAGAACGAGATCTTCTGTAATTGCATAAACAAACAGAGCAGACCCTGATCAGACGGCACCTACAAGAGCCGTTCGATATATCTCTACTCGATTTGCAAAGGTGTGAAAGGGTGCTTACTGTATATGAGGGAAACGGTTAAGCATGATTGTTTTCATAAGGACGAGGTACAAGTTTGCATGTGTTTACATTCGGTTCTTTTCCCATGTAGCGGCGTTGTGTGTGGCCTGGTTATCCCATGATTTCACAACATGCATACATGTATTACTCATTAACGCAGTTTCAGGCATGCATCTTGAGCAATTATTGCCCTGTGATTGCTTTGATCACTGCTTCTATATCATTATTTGAGAAAACTGGAACTAAAAGAAACTATTTTTGAATTTTAAAAACTATTATTAACCAAGTCCCTAATTTAAACGCCTTTTCACGCCTTTTCAAACAGAGAAGGCCCAGATCAGACGGCTCCTATAGGAGCCGTCTGATCAGGGTCTGCACTGTTTGCTAATAGAATTTAATAGATCTGTGTCTTAACTTTTCTAAAATGGCTACAATGTTCCACCTTCCATATTTAATTGTACCTATTGTTCATGATTGAATATTCAGTAGGTATTGAAATTTGATATGAATATAGAACAGGGAAAGGTCTGAACAGCGCTATATATAAAAGTTATTTATCGGAAACGTATTTGCTGCCACTCGTTAACCCATTCCCGCATATTGACGCCTTTTGACGCTTCTGTAAATGTTACTTTGAGAAACCATTGTGATAAATAGAGCATGTGCTCCTATAGGAGCAAATGCTCTATTTATCACAATGGTTTCAAACTTCAAAATTAAAAAAAAATCCTTTTCTCTAGTTAATGTTCCTTTTCGGTAGATTTATTCAAAGTGGTTGGATCTAAAAATAGCCTATGAGGTAATGGGTTATGTACAGTCGTCTCCCCGAGGCGATTCTAATGAGTAGCAGCAAGATGGGGTTTGGCGAAGAAATAAGGAGTACGTGTCCTGATTGAGGGTTGATTCTGAGAATATGTTTTGCTCTCATCCGTACATTGCATGGTATTGACTAGTGCGTCATTTGCATGATGTAAACTCGTTTCCTGGTATTACGTAATGAATTATACATTATGTGAACGTGTCTCATGGCCTTGCCCAGTTTGTTGTTATGAAAAAACATCACTTTTGTGGCGACAACTACCGTTTTAAAGAAAATGTAATGTAGCTTTGTAAATATTGTCTGGTAAAGTTGTCGATATGCCGAATTTGCTTTTGATATAATATAGATCTGATTCTACAGTTTCTGTCACAATATTTGTTTTTATCATTACAAAATAATCAGTGAATGAATACATGTAGTCATGCTGTCAATATTTTTGTCTGAATATGTTTCAGTAACGGGTCAACCCATTCCCTCATATTGACGACTTTTAACGACTCTGTAAAAGTCACTTTGTGAAACCATTGTGATAAATAGAGACATTTGCTCATATAGGACTAAACAATTCTAAAATTATCCTTTTCTCTAGTTAGTGCTCCTTTTCGCTAGGATTATTCAAAGAGGTTGGGTCTAAAAATAGCCTATGAGGTATTTATAAAAAATGATACATTATTAGTCCTTACACTGACTTTTCAAATGGACTATTCCAAAATTCAAATAGGTCAAGCTTATGGTTAATATTTAGGGAGATAGATAGATAGCTAGGATAGATATATAGATATATAGATAGATAGATAGATAGATAGATAGATAGATAGATAGATAGATAGATAGATAGATAGATAGGATGGGTAGGATAGGATAGAACGGGGAAAGGGTTAATAGGTTTAATCTATTCATCATATTTATATCTGTGTTTTGCTTTTAGCTATTGCATGAATTATGTACATGTACGTGTCATTTCTAGAACAGAAAAAAACTTTGAGAGTCTTCAATTTGACGACATTTTATATGGTGAAGCAGGTTGTATATACAGTAAAACCTCTCTTAACCGGACATTAAATTTAGTATAAATATCGGTCTTGGAGACAGGTGACAGCTTAATGCAGTGTGGAAGTCATGCAGAAAGCTCCTAGAGGAGCTTTCTGCATGACTTTCACCCTGCATTTAGCAGTCACCTGCCTAAAATATCTAAATTCTTCTCTACTAGAATTCCGGTTAAGAGAGGTTTTACTGTACATGTATTTGTGTTATAAAAATATGTGATTGCACATTCTTTTGTTTTCAGTGGTCATATTC